>JAMPIV010004334.1:0-169337 GCA_024509875.1 Oreohelix idahoensis | reverse complement strand
CAGCGATACACATAGGTAAAATTACTCCTCACGTCTGCCACTACTCTAATTTTTGATCACAGGGGTGCCGACTGAGGAAATCTGCACCGACATTCAATTTGCCTGGGATATATTGGATACTAAACTGATAAGGTTGAAGCAACAAAGACCACCTCAGCAATCTTGCGTTTTCTCTCCACCACAAAAAAGTCCTACCATACAGATAGATTTGAAACTTCTTTATTGCCCAGATTAATGCTAAACATTCTTTTTTCGCTTGTGGAGTATCCTTGTTCCGCCTTATTCAATTTACGGCTTGCATAAGCGACTGGTTTCAGTTCCCCATCAGGTGAAGATGATCTTTGCAACAAAGCCCCTCCTAGTCCTACATTACTTGCATCGGTTCTTAAGACAAAGTCCTGTGTCAAATCAGGCAGTTTGAGAATAGGCTTGCTAGTGAGTTTTTTCTTTAACTCTTGGAACGCTAGTTCACATTGTGCAGTCCAAATAATTTTATCTGGAAGTCCCTTGCGAGTCAGATCAGTCAGAGGAGCACAAATAGCGTTAAAATTCTTGATGTATTTCTGATAAAATCCGCATAACGACACAAATGATCGCACGTCCTTTTTTGTTTGCGGCCTAGGTGCTCTCTGCAGTTTTTCCAAGTTCTTAGGATCAGGGGTCATATTACCCTGATATACAGTGTGTCCCAAGAATTCCAACTCTTTGCATCCAATACAACATTTTGTTGGCCTAGCAGTTAAGTTCGCCTCCCGAAGTCTATCAAACAACATCTCCAGAGCTTCAATGTGTTCTTCAAATGTCTCGGTGGCGACGAGAATATCATCCATGAAATTCGTGATACATGGGTTATTCAGGGGATCCAACAATTTGCGCATCATCCTTGAAAACACACTCGGAGCATTTTTCAGTCCGAATGGTAGCATATTGAATTCATAATGTCCATCCGAAGTGCTAAAAGCCAAATAAGGTCTCACTTCAGGCTTCACTGGGATCTGGTAATAGCCTTTACTAAGATCCACTTTTGAAAAGTATTTTGCCTTGTTCAGTCTGGCAAATAACTGTTTTGTGTCTGGTAATGGATCCACTTGTCCTTCTGTGACAGCATTCAGTTTTCCTGTAATCTATGCACAGTCTGTGTTCCCCAGACGGTTTTCTCAACAAAACGACACTAGAACTAAAAGATGATTCACTGTGCGAAATAATCCCCTCCTTCAACAAATACTCTATTTCTTCCTTCAATGCCTTCTCCTTCGCGAACGGAATAGAATAGGCTCTCATACAGATTGGGTTTGAGTCTACCAGTTTCATGTCATACTGTAGCAAATTTGTATGGCCTGGTTTATCTGTTAATACATCTGTATGTTCCTCCAGAACCTGTTGAACTCTCTCCCTCTGGTTTTTAGTCAGGTGCTTACTGACTTTTACCTGTGCTGCTGTTTCACAAGGATGTAATGGGTATTCATGTGAGGTGAGTGGTTCTTTTTGCATCTGGGTTGCAATAGCCAAGGTCAATAAGGGGGTGCTTTCCTGGAGTGGTCTGTCCAGATACTTCTTTAACAGGTTTACATGATAAACTTTTTCCTTCCCCTTTTTGTCAATTTTATAGTTTGTTCTAGACACCTTCTCTAGAACCGTATATGGACCTTGCCAACCAATTTGTAATTTATTCTGGCTTCCGGGTAGTAGAAGCAGCACCTTCTCTCCGACTGCCAGTTCCCTGTCCTTTGCCTTCCTATTAAAATATGCTGCATGTTTCTTCCTGGCTTGCTTCAAATTATCATTTGCCAGTTTCCATCCAGCTTTCAAACGATTGGTCAGTTCGTTCACATATTGATACGATGAGGTAACAGTCTCTTCCGCCTTCTCATCTGTCCAGGTCCTTAATAGAGTTACATCTGGATCTTTAATTTATCATACTTATTTTTTCATGGAACCCATCGGGTCCCGTCCATTAGAAGCTCTATAATGAGGACTTTTCTTCCTAGAATCATCACTCACAAATCGACCACTACCAATTTTTTTCTGGGGTTTGTCTCCCCACTTTAGATTGCTTATGAGAGATCTTCGCTCTCTTTCTGTTCTTCCAGTTTATATAAGTCTGACCGAGGGATTGTCATCTTATCCTGGGTAAAATTTCTTCTTTGTACTCTTCGCATAGTGGCCATGTTAATCCATTCAAGTGAAGACTGGGTGTGAAAAGGGGGCTCCCATTCCACTTTGTCTACCCGAGTATAATTAGTTTTCCTTTCAGGCCTAAAGTTGCCCCGTGGCGTTTCTAGGTCCTGCACATATTTTCCCTTTGTGGTTGTTCCCTCATGAAATACGCCACATGCTTCTACAAAGTTTTCAACATCGACATTTACGTCGGGCCAATAGTATTTTCGAGCAATCTTTTGGCAGATGGTACCGACTTTCTCATGGTCACCATCTTTCCAACATGTAAGCTCCTTATTAAGTTTGCCCTATATATCTTGGGAAGAACTAACTGTCCGTGACCAGTGGATCTAGTTCCTGTCTTCCTGTATAATAGTTTGTTCTTCATGAAATATTCCCCCTTGCTCGGAGGTGTGTGGCATTTGGGCAATTTTTTAAAACATGGCTTGAGTGTCCTATCCTCAGCCTGCGCCTTCCTCATCTCCTCTGGATGAGCATTTATAGGTTCACCTTCTTCCTCCTTCTTCTGTGACCTGGTCTGCACTGTCGCCATGATCACAGGTTTCTCGGGATTCCCCAAGAAGACGTATCTACACCCCAATATCAGAGGGTAGATTGGTTCATCTATCACTGCTGCTCTGATTTCTCCTTCCACATAGCGAGTTTTCACCGTTATCCTTGCGATGGGAAGTGTCATGAGTGGTATGTCCTTAGTCGCCCCTTGTATTTCCACTGTTTCTGTGGTATACTGACTTGGGTCCACTAGGCTAGACTTCACAACTGAATCATAATCCAAACCTGTATCATAAAGGCACCTTATGGTGACCCCATTACAAATAACATCCTCACAAACTGGGGGTGATAAGGTTCCTGTTGTCCCTTAGGATTAACCTTTAATCTTTGCGTCCCCGACTTCATTGCAGCAATGTTTGAAGGTTTCCTTCTACAAAATTCGGTGTTATGGTTATCCTTCTTGCACCATTTACACCATCTTTTTCCTTGGTTCAACGGTTTTCTTTCATTGAACTTTTGGTCATTGAACTGTGAGTTTCTGTCGCGATAGTCATTTCTTGGCCGCTCAAAGTTTGTCCTACCTTTATTTCCCTGCTCTCTATTATCAAATTTATTAAATTGCTGTGGAGCTTTAAAATTGTCTATGTGCTTCTTTTTAGCACCACTTACCTCTGCCTGGGCTGCCTGATACCTCTCAGCAACATTTAAAATTTCCCCCAACTTCTCTGCACCTTGTTCCATGAGAAATTTTCTCATGTCTGGAGCCATGGACTCTCTCAATTGCTCAATCATGATCATTTCTTTAAGATCTTGGGTCTTCCCCAGAGCCGTCCATTTCTCCAAATAGGTTTCTAGTCTAGCAGAGAATTGGTGGTATGTCTCCCCAGACAACAGTTTGGCATTTCTAAATTTCTTACGATAAAATTCACCATTCTTCTCGTACCTTAATAACAAAGCCTGCTTTAACATGTCATAATTGTCTTGGTCTTCCCTGTTCATTTTGGCAAATACTTCATAAGAAGTACCTCTCAATCCCGTGATAGCTTTAAGCTCCACCTCTCTCTCTCTAACCCATATGTAGTAGCTAATAACTCAAAACGTCCTAGGTACCCCTCTATGTCATCGTCTTTTTCAACAAAATGGTCTAAATGAAACCCCATAGCTGAGTTTGAGGCTCCCAGACTGGGCGTAGCATCTGAGGCAAAAGGGCTGGCACCATTTTCAGGAGCCTGGCCTTGTAATTCCAGCTCCCTTAGTCGTAATTCGTGCTCCCTTTGCAACCTTCTATCTTCTGCCTCCCTTTCGGCAGTCAACCTTTTTTCTTCTGCCTCCCTTTGCTGTCGTTTTTTCTTCTGCCTCAATTTGCAGCCTCTTAGTCACAGCCTCTAACTTCATCTCTTCAACCAACCTGTCAGACTCCAATTTTCTTTCAGCCTCTTTTTCTAATCTCCTTTCTTCCCGTTCAATATATTTATCACATTCAGCCGTTACGTATTGAATTAAAATTTGACCATCCATTCCCATCTCCTTCGCGGTGAGCACAGCAGCTGATCTAAATTTTGCCAGCTCCGCCATACTTTTTAGACAATATAATAATATACAAGATAAATCTCTAACCAGTAAATACACTAAGTACTTCTTATGACTATAGTCTAACCAATTCTAACTAACCAGTTAACTAATTAATTATTACTGGCTGTGAAGATTCACCAACTTTTATCTGCAGGGACACTTTTAATTTTAAAGGGAATTTTACAATTTATTTCCCTACTTTTATTTCTCCCACCAGGAGATCCTAATATTACTGTTGGGCTAATTATCCCTGGACAAGACCCCCAATTTATGTAGTGGTGTTGATGGTATTGTATGATGGTGATATTACTAAATGTAATTGTATGAGGCCAGCTGTGAAGGCTCCTGAGATAAAATGTAGTTGAGAATTGTCAGAAGGCCTTTCTTGCTACCACTACGACCTCACACTTAATTTTTTTTAATGAATGTGGCTACGTAAAGTGTCTAGGGTTATGATATGTAGTGTGGTGTAATAGGTTATAGATATACCCACAGATATTTAACAAGACTAATAATATTTATAAATGTTAAAATACACTGAACTAACTCACGTGTGTAAAATTTTTTGATAAAATTATATTACATTTATTTTGTTCTGGATCAATTTTTTAGGTTGACCAGAACTTAAAAGGATTTAGAGATTATGAAAGAAATGCATGGAATATTATATCATAAATGCAATAGTGTACATATATATGTACTATACTAGTTAGTTTTATTAAAATGTTCTAGTAGTCATCTACTTGGGAGGATAGTTAATGTTTGTGCTGTTGGGGTGGCCTCATCACACCTGTCTATATTGACTACACAGTGTCCAGAAAATGGTGGAATTTTTATGGGGGTATTAGTAACTACAAAGCGTTGGTGAATGTCCAGCAGACCAGAGGCTCACTCATCTTGTAGTTGTAGCTCTGGTGCTGAAATCAGGTGGTCCCACCTCTCCGTGCTGGCGGGCAATAATGGTGGTCTCTGTCACAAGTACTGCACCGATACACTCGAGTAAAGTCACCAACTGAATAGACACTGCTTTGTTGACAACAGAAACTCACAGCTCTGCAATCAAAGTATGGGCCATGTGTCAAAATCTATTCTCTACCCACGTCTGGACACAACACTGACACAACAACCACATCATACAGACAGGTCAGATCTCTCTGACCAAACAGCACATTTACCATGGTGGTTTTACATCAGATAGATCCTCCCAGACTATAGATTCTGAAAAATATTTATTAGTTTTCTGCCCTAAAAGAGGATAGGTAATATGTTTCATTATTCTCAACACTTGATCTGTCTTGCCTAACCCTTGCTGGAGTTTATGTATATTGTTGGTCCCTAGACCCTGACTTGGGCGGGGGGTCTAGAGCAAATCCCTACTTGTTTGTAAGGCTAGATTTCGATATGGCAGTATCAAATCACTCAAACATGAAACAATATTCAAAATATATAAAGAAATAATTTCAATCTTACCAGATTATGAATAAATAACACAGAATTGCTAGCAAAACTCAGCTGAGCTGCTGGCTATAGTATGGCGTCCCTAAACTTCTTTCACTTTCTTTCATATGGAAATCACCACACTTTAAAATCTGTGTCTATCACTGAACAACTATTGAGAAATGACCCCAAACCCGCGTCTAAGCGCCGACAATATGCTTGTCTGTGGCCAATCACTGCCTAGGTTTTTTTTAATTTCAAATTTCCTACCCTAAAGTCATTTCAGTCATGCTTCAGTCAAGTATGGATGGTTATCTGTTAGTCTGTCCGTCTCTACTTGTGTTTCTACAAAAATGTACTTGATTTTTGAACCAACCTTTCTCTCCCCTCCAAAATTTTGTCGTTAAAAGTTATTTTTAGACACAGCCACCACAATATCCCGTCTCTTCCATACTAAGTAGATTTGAACACCTGCGTCTCGAGGTCGTGTTTTTTTTGTGCAATTAGCGACACTTTTAGATTCAATACAGTCTGTCGATGATGTGAACAACACTGTCTTTTGTCATTATCTTCAATATTATCTATCCGTCTGTAAATTAAGAACATATTAGTTCACTGCTCAGAATGGGCCATCCGGCCAGCTAATTTTTATATTCCTAACATTAATATTAAGAAAAAAGTACTTTTTAAATTTTGTAATATTCCAAACATCTGCGTTTAGCCGCTGAATTCAAATCAAGAGCTTGGTATTGCAAAAGCGTCCAATAAATGACTGTGGCGTAACATATCTATGGTCCCTTCTGTCGAGTTGCTTACTTTTTATGTCAACTTGGGAAACGTGACTTTTCTCCGTTTCCCCCCCAATTGCGTCTCCTTAGCCTTTCTAGTCTCACGCAATCTTTCCAGTCATATTTTTTTCCTTTTTGATCCGCCGTTCCCCTCCTGTCTAGCAAGTCAATTATTATGGAGGATGATGACCCGCGGTCTAGGCGATCATGTACTATTCGCAGCCTACGCATTATGTTTTTATCCTTAAATGTTATCTTTGGAGGTATTTTACCGTTGTATCTCTGTCAATTTCACTACAGTATCAAGGGATGGAACTTTGTCTCAAGAGCGCATTATGGTTGTAAAACTAAAAGAAGGAGAAACCATAGTCAACCTGGTCATAGTGTATGGGCCAAATGAGGATGAGAGAGCAGAGGTCAAGGAAGAATTCTTCAAACTGCTTCAAAGGACAGTGGATGACTGCCTAGATGAAATTATCATGCTTGGAGATTTTAATGCCAGAGTTGGAAATGACCATGCTAGATGGGGTGGAGTTATCGGAAGATATGGAGAAGATACTCTCAATGACAATGGAAAGTGACTCCTTAGATTCTGCAGGAGCAGAATCTGATCATTACAAACACAAAGTTCCTCCATAAGTGCATACATGCATACATTAGATGTGAACCAACAAAGAATGAGAAGTCAGTGATCAACTGTGCAGAAGCATGTGGTAAAGTCTGACTTGGGAACAAGAGAAAGAGGACACCTTGGTGGACAGAGGAAATGAAAGAGAAAATAAGAGAGAAGAAAATGGCATGGAAGCAATACTTAGGAGCTAAAAACACAGCAGGACAAATAGAGAATATGTGACACTCAGAACAGAAGCAAGAACAAGGTGCTAGCAGCAAAACAAAAGTCCTGAGAAGAATTTGGAGAAAAGCTAGAAAAAGATGCGCAAGAAAACTAGAAATTGTTCTATAAGACCCCAAAGAACATGAGGAAGGAAAAACAATGCCGTCTCAAATTTATAAAAACAACAAGCAAGGAAAATTGCTTACTGCCCCGAAGGAAGTAATGGAATGATGGAAAGAATATTTCTCAGAACTCCTGGATGGTGAGCATGGTGAAGCATCAGAAATGATAACCACTAGCACAGAAGAGAACACCATTGATGGTGAAGATGACATAAAGATGGAAGAACTGAAGGCAGCACTGGAGAAAGTCAAAATGGGCAAACCAGCAGGCTATGATGGTATAACACCAGAAATGGTTATGTACATGGGAGCATTGAATACAACCCACAAAAGCCAGATCAAAACCTCAGAAATGAGGTATCTGAGGAAGGTGGTTGAAGTAACAAGAAGAGACATGGGACACAACCAGACGATATGTCAAGGCCTAAAATGCCACCCCCTACAGACCCAAGTAGAACAGTCCCAACTAAGATGGTTTGGCCATGTCTGCAGATTTGTCCTGGGTTGTAGTCAATGCCCATGACTTGCATCCATATGTCAAGACTGGGACATAGGTAGAGCGGTATACAGCCATCTTCGTTTTCTTACCAACCTCTCTCTTGCTGAGGAATCCTCAATTTATGGCCTGAAAAAGTCTCCCAGCTGCTGCTTTTTGAGTGGCCAACTCTTCTTTGATGCCTCCCTTTCGGTCTATAATAGCTCAGAGGTACTTAAAGTGGTCGACCTGCTCCAGGACCTGTTCTCCCAGCTAAATCTGATGTCTTCTTTCTTTTCGTGATATCATCATGGACTTTGTTTTAGAGCTGCTTATGACCATCCCTCTCTTCTCCAGCTCTTCCTTCCAGACTTGCAGGTTCGATTGGAAATGTGCCTCTGATTTAGCAATCCGGGCAACATCATCAGCAAATTCCAGCTCTGAAGTACAGACCTGTCTCATCTTCCAGTACCCCACTGAATACTTTCTTGTTCTCTCCTTACATGCCTTGATGACATCGTCCATGAGAAGTATGAAAAGATAAGGTGACAGGATATCCCCTTGTTTTACACCAGTGGTGGTCCTGAACTCTTTTGACTTATGGTTTGCTGTCCTCACATAATTTCTGCAAGACTTGTAGAAGCTTTGTAAAGCATGAATCAGAGGTGCTGGAATGTTCTTCCTTGCCAAACAGTCCCAAAGTTTGCTCCAGGGGACCCTTTCACACGCCTTTTCCAGATCTATGAAACAAAGATATACTCAAGGGCCTTTTCACTCAGCTGTCTGAGTGTGAAGATTAGGTCTTGAGTACTTCAGGTTGCTCTGAATCCGCACAGGACTTCATCCAATTGTGGCTCAGCTAGGCATCAGGGTCTCTGCTCTAGGATTCTAGAGTAGATTTTACCAGGGACACTGAGATGGGATATGCCACTGTGGTTTCCACATTGTCGATTGTCACCCTTTCTGAAAATCTGTGTTATGATGGCAATCTCCCAATCCTTTGGTATGGCCTTGTTGCACCACACTGCCTGTAGGACCCTTAAGAGTAATAGGTTGCCTGATGCTGCCATGTACTTAGCCATTTCTTGTGTTATACCATCATGCCCTGCTGCTTAGCCCATCGTGATTTTCTCCAGTGCAGCTTTCAGTTCTTCCATCTTTATGTCATCTTCACCATCACTGGTTTTCTCTTCTATGCTAGTGGTTATCATTTCTGATGTTTGACCTTGCTCAACATCAAGGAGTTCTGAGAAATATTCTTTCCATCTTTCCATTACTTCCTTTGGGGCAGTAAGCAATTTTCCTTGCTTGTCCTTTATAAATTTCTTCTTCTTCTTCGTTGTTCGCCCTGAAAAGGACGGTGGTTGCGTTGTGTCTGTGTACGCCTAAGCTGTGATATCTGCACCTTTCGGTCGACACATCCGACTTCAGCACGGCATTTTTTAGGGACCGGGTTTGCCTTCCCATTGCGATCCTCACTCGCTCAGCCAGAATGCACTGCTGCAGACTGTTTCCAGGACCACCACATGGAGGTGGAGTGCAGTCTTGACCAGCTCTGGTTCGCTGGTCCTGATGCAAGCAGTACAGCTATGGGCCACTGACTGCATTCACTATTGCTGCATCTTGGGGTCCTCTTTATAAATTTGAGAGGGCATTGTTTTTCCTTCCTCATTTTCTTTAGGGTCTTATAGAACAATTTGTTGCTGCCCTACAAGACACTACCAGTTGTAGTTCCAGTTCGTCACCTTTAGAATCAGTCTGGTTTTCTCTCTTGTAGTTCGCATAATCATGATTTAAAGCAAACAGGTGATTGGTCTGTTGTGCCTTTGCATGGTGGAGGGGCTGCCTCCTTATGGCCTCCATGCAGGCCGCCCTCCTTTTTCAGCTGGGTTTGGGACCGGCCTAGGCGGAGTTGGTCATGACGCTCAATGTGAGCAACCCTGAGCCCATATCAGTAAGGAATCAGCAACTGGAACAGACAGACACCTTCACATACCTAGGATGCATACTAACACCAGATGGTGGAGCAAGCAAAGACATCAACAACAGAATGAACAAAGCAAGAACAGACTTTTTTAGTCTAAACAACATCTGGAAGTCCTCTCAGTACAGCACAAGGACAAAATTAAGATTTTATCAGACCTGTGTGCTTTCTGTGCTTCTCTATGGTGTGGAATGCTGGAGAGTTACAGAAACATCAAAATTGTCATCTTTTCACACAACATGCCTAAGATAATTTCACGGAATCTTTTGGCCGAATACCATCACCAACCAAGATGTGCTTACTCTGAGCAAGCAAGAGGACATGCACACCATCATAGCTGGCAGACGCTGGAGCTGGGTTGGCCATGTCCTCAGAAGACACCCCGATGCCATCACAAGAACATCTATGCTATGGACCCCTGAAGGAAAACGAAAGAGAGGCCAACCAAAAACAACTTGGCGGAGGACTGTGGAGGCTGAGATGCAAAGAATGAACCAAAGTTGAGGCACTGTACAAAGGATGGCCACCAACCGAGCAAAGTGGAATCAATTTGTTGTTGCCCTACAAGACGCCACCAGGCATGATGGCCACTGACTGCTTTGACGGTCAGCGGCTAAGGATCAAACAAGAAGAAGAAGCCACATAATAATTTTTTCTGAATGAAATAAAGAAGAAAGAAGGATCAGTTAAATTTTAGTTGCTGAAAGAGCAAGAACTTAAAAGGAATTTTGAGCAATATCATATTAGTTAACTTAAATGGCTGATTGGTACTAATTTGAAACAGCTATACACACCCCGAGTGGATAATAAAGAAAATCATATGAACATTCTATAATGAATGTGGTGTGGCTATGGCCAGTGCAGATCTCATGAGACAGCTTTGCGTTTGAAGCCCATGGGAAAGTTGGTAATGGAAAAAAAAAAAGTGGAAGTAGTGACAATGCTAAGAAAAAAGTTAAAGAGGTGGCAAACATGTAGTATGCAAGAACACACCATATGATAACAGGAAACACATGGTTTCTAACAATATGCAAGGTGTTGTGTAACCCTGACAGCTTATATTTTATGATTCTGTTAAGATGGGCTGACATACAGATTCACACAACATAGATTGAGGGAATAAATCAAGCCAGGACAATCCAAGGTTTAATTTGACATAATAAATCCAACAGAAAATATTTTCAAAGCATTTCAGGCATTACTTATGACATCATATACCCAGTATCTTCTTTCATGACCCTAGTTACTTGTACTGCACATATTTCCATTATTGTTCTGAGTTTCATAAACAGCAGTTACATTGTTACTGCCTGAAATTTGACTAATTATCCCACTGATAAATGAGAGGCCAGCCTGCATTGGGATTTCAGTCTTGAATGTTATTAATAAAGTACACATAAAATAGACATCTTGTCCTTCTACCGACTTGGCCAACTTTGGCTAGCTCTGACATCATCCTTCACAATGCTTTTTACTTCTTTAATAAAGCCTGCACAACACTAATTTGGAGGAAACCTCTGTTGGAGCAACCCGATTTCTTCAATGATCATGCACTGCTTACAACACAAGGCACATTTGGTTAAGTGAAAACAGATTAAAAACAATGCTTATAATCAAATCAGCTACAGAGCCATTAAAGCTACGCTGATATCAGAGATGCAGAAAGCTACTAGATTACAGACATTGTCCTATAGAAGAGACACATAAAGCATGATCCAGATGGAAATGTACAACAAAGCCAATGAAGGCAAGACTAGATGATCTGGCAATGGGATGTCTAAAATGTAGCAGCTTTGTCCATGGGGGAAAAAGACTTAAAAGACAGCATCAAGAAGACCTATCCATGAAGACAACACCACTAAAGCTCACCCTATACCCTGTACCATGGGAACAGGCCAGCGGTACCCTCCAAATTAATAGATCAATCAGTGGTCTCACAATTGGATATTTTCTTCTTCTTTATTGGTCCTGTAAAGAATGTTGGTGGCTTTGTGTCCATTTACAGCAAAGCTGCGATATTTGCGCCTTTCAGCCGACACATCCGACTTCAATATGGTTTTTTTAAATATGAGTATAATGATCTGCAAAAATGAACTGCAACATTGAGCATGATCCAAGAAAGCTATCCTTAACAATCATGGATACATGCCTACACAGATGGATCAGCAACAAATGCCATTAAGAATGGAGACCCCGATATCTTCATCTCATATCCTGACAACCACTATGAGACTAGGCATATTCCCACTGATAAATTATGTTCCAACTATACAGCTCTAGAGTTCAAGCTCTAGAGCAAGCTGCAAAAATGATTTATAACACCAACTTTGACTGCCACCAGGTAGTCATCCTCACAGATGCACTGTCTGTACTGCAAGCTCTCCAAGGGTGGTAAAATCCCACATCTGAGAAATGAACCAAGGAAGGTAGCTGCCAAAAAGTGAACCATACTTCAGTGGGTACCATCCCATTGTGGTGTATGTGGAAATGAAAAGGCAGATGATAAACTTACCAAAAAGGGAGGAGAATGTGAACAAGAAGATAATGAAATCACATACTTTGAGAAAAAGAGAGCTATCCAGGCTATCAGAAGAGAACAGAAGCAATCCAATGACGACTACCACACTCTTGACCGGCTAGGACAGATCACAATTTTTCGCCTCAGGACAGGGCATAACAAATGTAATAAACACATGTACAACCTAGGATTGTCTGCTTCACCACTGTGCACATGTGGATTAAACGAACAAACTGCTGAGCATGTTCTACAGGATTGTCCTCTGTATGACCAGTTAAGAAAGATATACTGGCCCAATGACTCAACACTAAACTCAAAGCTGTATGGAGCTAAAGAGGAACTCCAGACAAAGGTTGAATTCATCATGAGAACTCATCTGATGGTGTAAACATCAAAGATGTGATCGCAAGAAGAAGAAGAAGAAATCAGCTGCATACTGGTATACAGGAAATTTAAAAAATGGTTGTTGTCTGTGGAAACTGGGCCAGGAGCAGACTGTAGTAGTGGGCATGTACTAGAAAAAAAAGTTTCATTCTTACTGAAGAAATTAAACAGGGCCTCAAAAATGTCAAGCTATATTTAGCTATAATTGAATTAGAAAAGAAAATGAGTGAGAGGCTTTCAACAAATTCAGATCAAGCCTTCCTGTCCTATGCCATCTGTTCAGTTGTTTTTCCTTGTCTTTGCATTCATTTCATGTCTGTCTCCATTTTCCTTCTCCGTTTTTATTTTCTCTACCTCTCTTATGTCCTAAACATAGCACCATTTTTGTAGTGTTGTTTTTCTTTGTTTCTCTTCCTTGCCAGCTTGTTGCATTTCAATTACTTAAGAAATTCAATTTGATTATTTACATCAACTGTGAAGACAAACCTTGGCAATGGCTAAACAAAATTCTGACCTCAGTGATGCAAGACCATGTAAAAGAAGCTTTAAATAAAAAACTCATGGAAGAACAAACACATTTTGAACAGCAAAATTATATGCAGATCAGGTAGCAAGACTCAGAATCATCAATGTCAGGCACATTTATACATCAACTTTGTGGACACTGATAATTTATTTCCAGGTGTTTTCAGAAGTCTTTGTTGTGTATACAAACATACTTCAAACACTTCAGTTTGTTGTTAGTCTCAAAATTTAACCTTGTGATAACAGTATTGATTGGTAGTGATTGTAAAAAAAACCTTTACATAACCTATGATTTTTTATTGCATGTCATCCAGGAGTGTTATTGGAATGGTTTCTCTAAAGATTCAAACATTAATTCCCAGACAGTTTCAGGCATCAGCAGGAAGAGATTAGGAGAGCATAAATTAAAACAGTCAGATATATGGAGAAATGAAGGTACACATGTAAATAAGCTTCTTTTTTTTAAAGCAGTGAAGCATCTCAGTTGAGGCTGAATGCTGGTGTATATAATGTAGGCTCGTGGGCTGTTTTTATTGTGTTACTTCAAGATGTTTGCCACCCCATGGATCTATCGCCTTCTGGATCATTCTGTAACACTGTTTTCTTCTATAGCTAATTAATTGGAGGAGGGTTTAGAAAGTAGTCATGGTGAAATCAAGCATTAAGAGATCTTATAGCTTAAACTACCACATACAAAATATTGATACTGACATCTTTAATACACTTGTCTATAATCTAGCATGACCTGTAGTTAAAGTGGGAATAGTAGTGTCAGGAACCACTTATCATGGAGAACACTCCATGGGTTACACCGCTGCTATGTGGGTTTATAATAACAACTATAGGCTTGCCCTCCTAAGGGTATGACCACACAACAATGGCTGACACAAGTAATGAACACCTTTAACAGGTACTTCTCTTTAATAAATATACACACACAATAAGGCCTCATACAGCAATAGTAATGCATAAAGTACATTAATGAGAAAACCAATGTAGACCTGCCTTAGTGGCTTAAACTGTCACCTCCATACGTGAAGATACAAACTACCACAAATGGCTGCTATAAATATCGCTCATCCGAGCGGCAAAACTATGACAATGACACGCTCAAAATCATCAGCATCTTATCAAACTATGGCCTTCTACACTATGGTCTATGGTCCTCCACTGCTCTAGACTTAACAACGTTAATTATCCCCAAGGTCTGAAAACATGGCCTTCACTCAGTTTACAGTCTTACAATATAGACCACACAGCGATCTTGCTGGCATAAGGGAAAAAACGTCCTTCCTGGACAAGAGACTCGCTTCTCACTGACTAATTTTGCACCTTTTTCCCTGTTTGATTTTGTCTCAGCCTCCTGTTGTCTTGTATCGAAAATGAACCCATTTCACTTTGGTAGCAACTTTAAAATCCACAACTCCGCCAGCCGTGGAGGCAATTGTGAAAGTAACCAAAGAGAAGACAAAATATTCCGTTCGTTTCCTTGCACACCATGACTAGGGACAGACACTGACACCTGCGCGAAGCCGACAAGATGAATTCTCACGTGGACTATTTTACCTGATGAGATTGCAAGCCCTTAGTCCAGAGGTTTTCAAACTGTGCGTCGCGGCTCCCAGGGGTGTCGCATCCCTCGGCTAAGGGCGTCGCGGTGGCTTGGGAAAAGTGTTGGGCTTGATATTATGAGCCAAGGTCCATCAATAAATATAGATCTTCATAGGACGACATGTTTGCGCCGAGGTATTATTACATATACCAGTATGTGTCATTAGGTACTAGAAGTTATTGACAAATGCACCATAAAACTCCAGAGCAGGTCTATGTTATGAACAGCTAGCAGCTTTAAAATTTTAAATCTTTTAACGGCTTGTTTGATCTCGTCCAGTGTGAATTCATCGCAAGTTATTGGCAAGGTGGTTGCGGATGTTTCATTATTAAAATCAGGTGTTGCTGTTGGTGGTGGTCTGTTTAGCACCTCCATGAAGTGCTCAGCCCATCTCTTCATTTGTTCTTTTTCTGTTGGTATTGAATTCCCTAATTTACCTTTAACAGGTGTTTCCATAGCAGTAGGCTGGTGACATAGTTGTTTTGTAATTTGATAAAGGCACCTACTATTACCAGTTCTTGCAGCATTTTCAGCTTCTACGGCCAGTTCATTGATGAAATGTCTTTTATCTCTTCGAGTTTTTGTCTTCACTTCTTTATTTAACAAGTTATAAGTTAGTTTGCAAGATTCAACTGCATTATGTGTACTTGCCGCTAGTAGTTTAAGTTTTGCTGTTTTCCTTTCTTGTATTTTATCTCAAGTATCTTCTCTCATCAATTTTTTCTTTTTATGTACTAGGTATCCGGTGGTCGCTACTGCTGCTTCTGTCATTGCTGTTCTCAGTTGTTCCCATTTAGTATCGATTGTCTTGGTGGTGATATCGTTGTCAATTTTGCCTAAAGCATCGAAATAGTTGTTCATTTGGACATTATATTCCTCCTTTATATCATTTGATTGCAGTCTGTGTACATCTATTCTTCTATTTTTATTCTGTTGGTATAACTTCTTCAGTTTAATTCTCAGTTTAGCTATGCAGAGGTTATGATCGCTTCCGATCTCTGCACCTCTGTATGCTCTGACGTCTTGAACTGATGAGCGAAATTTTGCGCTTATGCAGAAGTGATCTATCTGGTTCTTAGTTCTGCCATCAGGTGAATTCCATGTTATCTTGTGGATATTCTTATGTGGAAAGATGGTGTCTGCCACAACGAGGTTTGATATTTCACAAAGTTCTAGAAGTCTTTCGCCATTTTGATTCATACAGCCTATGCCATGAGTACCGAGATATCTTTGTACTCCATCGTTGTTGTCACCTACTTTGGCGTTAAAATCGCCCATGACTGCTATTATGTCATGCTTGGGTATTGTGTTGATGGTACTTAGAAGTGCTTCATAGAAGTCATCTTTTGTGGTATCAAGAGCGTCGTTAGTTGGTGCATAACATTGTACAATTGAGAGCTTGAAAAATCTTGTCTGAAATCTAGCTAATATTAGCCTCTCATTAATAGGTACCCAGCTGATAAGCGATGCTGCTGCTTTCTGTGTCATTAAGATGGCTACTCCCTCTGTGTGACGATTATCATTACTACCAGAGTATATAATTTGCTTTTTTTCTTCTGAAATATATTTTATGCCCTTCCCCGTCCATCTACACTCGCTGACACCCAATATGTCCAACTTATAATTATCCATTTCTTTAATTACTTCTTCCAATTTTCCGTCTTGATACATAGTTCTTACATTCCAGTATCCAATTTTAAAAATCTCCTTAGCCCCCAAGATATTAGAGTGAGTCATGTTTACTGTCGAGCCTGGTTCTGTTTCGGTAACAATAGCTTGTTTTACGATAGTGAATTGTTAACTCACTGATCAACCCTCCTATCCAACCGACCGATTCGAGGGTTTCGAGGTCAGTTATAGGAAAATATCTACACCACTAGATACTCTGGTGTATCTTTTATTCTATAATTTAACATAACATGGTACTATCCATCGAAATATACACATTCCTGATGTTTTTCTTTCGGCGTCTAAGGTGAGAAAAGAATTTCACCTCCATCTTGGAAGGGTAGATAACAAATCGCAATAGCAGTGCGAGAAATAAAGATGTTAACTCTCGTTTTGTTTCATGAATGTTCTGTTGTAACTGACAGTGTATAACGTGACATGGTGTCAGAATATTACCCATGTCGCCAGTACATCTCCATTAGTACAAAACAAGATTGGCGTAAGTATCAGTAAACCTGCATTTCCATCTACAAAGATAACACAGGCTACTTGACCTAACTTCGATAACAAGGGTATATTACCGCCAGTTCAACGTCGCTAACAGGTAACGTAATGGCCACGGGGTTTACCTTTGAACAGCCTCGGATTGACTGGCAGGCTCAAAACCTGCACCAAGAATTCCAATGCTTTAAAAGCCACGTCAAATTTGTTTTAGAAGGACCGCTAGCACAGACTTGGTTGTGGACCCAAGGGAGAGATAAGAACTGTGGATCACAGAAATATTGGACATGAGGGTGAGGAAAAAGGCAGAAATGGAAAGTGACAAATCGTTAATTTAAAAAAAAAAATCTCTTTAATACTGGGAATATCACACTTTTAAATGCCTTTGAGAAAGAGAAAGTCCTTAGTTTGCTATCGTTTTTTTTTTTTTTTCTACCATATCATCCCCTGTGATCTCCTTTATTTTTAAGTTTGGAGATAACTTTGAGAATTAGGGTATGTTCACTGCTGGTGTGAAATGCATTAAACTGGTGTGGAGATAGGGGAAGATAGTAAATGTGGGTCACAGAAATATTGAAAGTGAAAAAGGAAAGGAGAGAATGAAGTAATGGAAAATGATAAAGTATTTATTTTAAAAAAGCATATTTGTTTATGGCTAATGCAGTTGCATTAGGCTCCACCATTTGACAGTGATTGTTGCTGTGAGGTAATGCTGCTTAGATATGGGTGTAAATATATGTAGTATGTCTTCATAGCCTTAAAATGTTACCCATCCTCTGCTATATTTCATTGCCTTCAGGTTGAAAGAAAAATGGAATCTAATGTCACACGTCTAATTACAGAAATGAAGCAGGAAACAGACTATGAGGTATGTCAAATATTTATGCCCCATGTAATTCCCCTTAGTCTCTGAAGAGACAAAGACAGAATTGAAAGCATTGACCTCAACCAACAACTTTAGTCAACAGAAATGGTATCCAACAACTTGATAATGTAGATTTCTCAGATGGCCTGGCTCACCTGTCCCATAGCCATAATCAGATGCAAGACAATGAAAGTGCTTGGTGTGAGTTTACAGCAAGTAGGTCTGAAAATACACAGGGAGAAAAGAAAGATAATGATAATAAATGCAGCAAATATAACAGTATTGCACTTGAAGAAATGCCACTTCAAGATCATACATATACCTTGGCAGCAATGTAGACCAAGTAGGATGGACTGACAGTGATATCAAAATAAGAATACAAAAAGCTCATCATCATCAGTTGCCATCTCCACAACGAAGGTTGGCTGTAATGGATCTCCAACGTCTTCTGTCTCTTGTCTTGGTGGTGCACTCTGATAGACTCTTTCCTGTCCATCTCTTGATGTTATCTTCCCACTTATAGCGCTGTCTTCCCCTTGCACGTTTGCCTTCAACTCTCCCTTCTGTTACGGTCTTCTGCAAGGTGTTATGCCTTTTTATGTGGCCAAAGTATTATAGCTGCCGAACTTTGACCTCCCTCATTAGTTCTCTTTTCATACCTAGATTTTCTAGGACCTCCTTATTTGTTTTCATCTCTTTCCATGAGATACGCCCCATTCTTCTATATATCCACATTTCAAGAGCCTCAATTCTTTCTTCCAAATGCTTATTCATCGTCCATGTTTCTGCACCATACAGAAATGCAGAATATATATAACACTTTATGATTCTCAGTTTTAATTTGTGAGATAACTGTTTGGATGTCAGTATATGTTTCATGTTGTTGAATGTAGCTTTGGCCATTCCTATTCTCTTCTTGATTTCTGTTTCACATCTGCCATCTTCTGTTATTATATGACCAAGATATACGTAGCTCTTGACTTGTTCCAGGATTTTGCCATTTACGCTTATCTTTAATGTGTGTTTATCGTCTGTTTTGCTAATTATCATAGTTTTTGTTTTCTCAATATTAATGTCGAGTCCATATTCATGACTTATACTGTTCACTTGCTTCACTAGTTCTTGTAACTCCTGTTCGCTTTCAGCTAACAACACGGTATCATCTGCATATCTAAGGTTGTTTATTGACCTTCCACTGATGTTCAGTCCTGGTATTTCCTGTATCTGTTTGAAAATGTTTTTGGTGTATAAATTAAATAGGCAGGGGGACAGCACACAACCTTGTCTGACACCTCTTTTTATGTCTATGTATGGTGAATAATTCCTTCCTGATCTTACTGTGGCAGTTTGCTCCCAATAAAGGTTACTGAGTATTCTTATATCTTTTCCATCAATACCTATGTCTTTGAGGCATTCAATTATTTTCTCATGATGGACTCTGTCAAAAGCCTTCTTATAGTCAATGAAGCACATATACATACTTTTTTGGACCTCTGTATATTTTTCTGCTAATATTCTTAGGCAAAATATTGCCTCTCTTGTTCCACTGTTCCGTCTAAAACCAAACTATTCTTCTTGGATTTCGCTGTCTACTTTACTTTTTATTCTTTCTTGTATGATTTTGAGCAGTATCTTAATTGCATGACTCATCAGGCTGATGTTCTGAAGTCTGAACATTCTGTTGCATTTGGTTTTTTGGGCAATGTTATGAAAACTGATGTCTTCATGTCGTGTGGTATATATCCTGTATTGTATATATCGTTGCATATTTCTGTGATTGTATCTATACCAAAACTCTCCAGAGCTTCTATCATTTCAATTTTTATGTTATCCATGCCTGCTGATTTTCCTTTTTGTATCATATGAATGGCATTCTCTACTTCTGATCTGAGAATGTTTGGGCCTTCATTAGAATCTGGTGATGGTTTTTTACCTCTGTTGTCCTTGAATAGTTCTTTTACATATTCTGCCCATCTGTTTGATATGTCTTTCTCATCAAGTAATATTACACCATTTTTGTTCTTGATACAGCTTCCTCCTTGTGCAAACCGCGACCGATTTGATAATTTCTTTATTTCTTCATGCATATCTCTTGTCATGTGCTTTGCTTCCAAGTCTTCTATTTCCTTGCATTTTGTCTCTATCCACCGTTCTTTCGCTTCTCTACACATAGTATGTATGTTATTGTCTATTGTTTTATATTCTGGAGTGTTTTTTGCTTTCTTTCTTTCTGCCATTTTATTCAAGATGTCATCTGTCATCCAAATTTGATTTTTCTTAGACTCCTTTTTAGGTAAATTTGCATTTGCTGATTGTATGCTTGTTTTTAAGCATTCCCATTTTGCAGTTGCTTTTTCTTCTGGGTTTTCTCTTCTATACTGCTCCATGCTTTCTGTCAATAACTGTTGATATTTATTTTTGACATCGATTAAATATTTCCGTTTTATATCTGGTTGTTTCAGCGCTGATATTTCTATCTGGGGTTCCTCCTGTCTTCTGTTTCCTGCTCTTTTCAGCT
The DNA here is from genome assembly GCA_024509875.1 of Oreohelix idahoensis. Taxonomy (NCBI): domain Eukaryota; kingdom Metazoa; phylum Mollusca; class Gastropoda; order Stylommatophora; family Oreohelicidae; genus Oreohelix; species Oreohelix idahoensis. The sequence goes on along the minus strand of JAMPIV010004334.1, from coordinate 148,863 downwards.
TTATATTTACTTTGATGACGACTGGATTGTGATCTCAATTTACGAGGGACGGTCAAAAAGTAATGCCTCGTAATTTTTAATTTCATTCAATAGGCAAGAAAACAAATAAAATTCACATTGAAATGACGCCCCATGTCTGAACTTCAAAAATTTATTTCTCAATGTAGTCTACGTTATTTGTTAAAGTTTTTGTCCATCTTCTCACAAGGGCATGTATCCCTGCACGGTAAAAATTTGTGTCTTTTTCCTAAACCACTGGCGTACGGCGCGTTTAAGGGTCTCGGTGTCCTCAAAGTGATGTTCGCAAAGATCTTCTTTCAGTGGTCCAAACAGATGGAAGTCAGAAGGTGCAAGATCGGGACTGTAAGGGGGATGTGGTAATAATGTCCAGCCAAATTCTGCAATCGCATCAATGGTGCGTGTAGCGGTGTGTGGCGTGGCATTATCGTGCAACAGTAGTGCAGTTCTCTGATCTTTTAATGGGTAAAGTCGCCGAAGACGACCTCTAAGCTTCTTCAAAGTTTCAATGTAACGGTCTGCATTCACCGTGTTTCCTTGTTCCAAGAAGTCGAGAAGAATCACACCCTTCTCATCCCAAAACACGGAGGCCATAACTTTCCCTACAGATGGTGAACTTTTGAACTTCTTTCTTGTCGGCGATGTTGTGTGATGCCATTCCATTGACTGTCTCTTGGATTCTGGTTCAAAAAAATGAACCCAAGTCTCATCACCTGTCACAATATTCAATAAAAACTCTTCTCCTTCAGTTTCGTAACGGTGCAGGAGGTTGATGGCTATGGTTTTCCTTGTTTCTTTATGTCTGTCTGTCAACATTCTGGGTACCCACCGTGCACAAACTTTTGAATAACCCATGTCTTTAATGATGATCTGGACACTGCCTTTACTAATGGACAACATGGAAGAAAGTTCATCCAGTGTTACCCGACGGTCACCACGAATGATGCCATCAACTCGATGAATGTTGTGTGGAGTCACTGCGGTAGACCGATAGCCAGTCCGCTTTGCGTCAGCCATTGAGGATTGACCTACTTCAGCTTTGTCACAACAATGTACCCAATGTCGGATAGTGCTAACATCCACTGTTGAATCTCCATAAACATTCTTCAAACGTTCGTGGATGCGAATTGGGGTCTCGCCTTCAGCATTGAGGAATTCTATGACATAACGTTGTTTTAACCGAACGTCTTTGGCAGCCATTTTTAAACTGTTACAGTGGTGCCACCTGTTACTGAAACAGGTTGGTAATGCTATACAGTGCAGAAGAGTGTTTGAGGAATCCTGCTAAATTTACAAATTGCACACCGATGCAGTATTTACATACATAAAAAGTAGGAGGCATTACTTTTTGACCTTCCCTCGTATGTCGGCGCCAGGATGTGTCTTTGCACTTGTGACACTGTTCTTAAATCTATGTTTTATCATGATATAGTCGATTTGATTTCGTGTTATATCTCCTGGGCTTTTCCATGTGTATAATTTCCTTGGGTGGTGTTCAAAAAAGGTGTTACATATGACCAGCTGGTTTTCTTCACAGAACTGGATAAGTCTGTCTCCTCTATCATTTCTTGTCCCTAATCCATACTGTCCTACTATTTTCTTGTATTTTCCTTTTCCTACTTTTGCATTCATATCACCCATTACTATCAACACATCTGTAGATTTGACTGGTTTAAGTGTGTGTTGTAGCTCTTCATAGTATTCTTCTATTTCTTCCTCGCTGTGATCTTTAGTTGGTGCATAAGTTTGTAAGATTGATATGTCGAATGGCTTTGCTCTCATCTTTAGTAACATCATTCTGTCATTGTGTGTCCAGTATCCACATACGTATTTTTCTAACTCCTTCTTTATCAACATTCCTACCCCTCTTTCATGTTTTTCTCCTCCTGAGTGTATAAGCATGTACTGGTCTCTTGTTATGTAGCCTGTATCCAAAAGTCTTGCCTCTGCAACTCCCAGTATATCAAGTTTCATGTCTGTTGCCTCTAATATAAGATTGTCAAGCTTTCCTTCTCCGTTTAGAGTTCTAACATTCCATGTTCCTATTTTTAGGCTTCTCCTACTAGTTTTTAGGTGGTTTTTCTCAGAATGCTCCCTTTCAACAGAATTTAAGGAACACTCGTCATTATGTACTTCCTTACTCATTAGAGGAGTTGCCTCTTCCCTGTTAATTTGTACAGTAGATTCTTCCCCAGGGGACAGAGAGTTCTCTACATATCGGTTCTTATCTTGTTGTTGTGATCCCATTAGGTTCTGTAGGAAGTACATGGTAAGGCCCCAATCTCTTCCACAGTGGCTAGCCATTGTCTTTTTCTATGTCCGACACGCCTCTAGTGTGCCACACACTTTGCTGTTTCACTTTGCGAGCCATTGATCTTCTCAGATTCCTCTGCCTCACTCACCGTCTCAGTCTTTGTGTACTAGGGATGGACATTCCCTTGAGTAAGATTGCTCCTACTCCACCCATGTAGTTTAGCCAGTCAGCCAAGACTGTTGCCTGGGATGTGGCCACCGCCGTATACAAGCGGTATTCGAGGAGCCATACATGAGCTAGATAAAGAGAGGAGAACCAAATAGGATCCTGACTATCCCTAAAAGGACATGGCTGTCTCTCACCATGAGGTACTATCCCTCTCTCTTTATCCTACATCCCCTAGAGGAGCTTTTATTGCAATGGGAAATAGGTGGAGAGAAAAAAATGTTAAGCCCCGCAAAAAAAATCAAAATCTTCATTTCAATGTCAAGTCAGTATGGCATGACTCTGAAACCTGGAGAAAACAAAGACAACAACCAAAAAAGCTAGACTTTCATAAATGGGTGCTTGCATAGAATAGAATGAATGAAGTGGTATAACCAGATCACCTTGCAGAATGGATGACAAGAACCAAACAACTACCAGTGGTACAAGAGATGAGAAGAAAACACTGGAGATGGATACAGACACACTGAGAAAACCTGTTGATAGCAATACCAGGCAGTCCTTGTACCATAGTCCCCAGGGAGAGAGCTGAAGGCACAAAAAAGGAAGACTTAGTATATGTTGGTTGAAGGTGTATGCTTCTTGGAGAGCTGAAGCATGATGATGAATGTTACTATCAGTGTCATCTTCTTCTTCTTCTTCCGTCCTTAGCCACCGACCGTCAAAGCAGTCAGTGGCCATTACGCCTAGTGGCGTCTTAGGGCAACAGCAGATAGGTTTTCTTTGCCATTGTTTCCCATCACGCCTATTGGCGTCTTTAGGGCAACGGCAAATAATCCATTTGCTGTTGTTTCCGTAATCGAAGTGACTGGCAAACGGGTGATCAGCCCGTTGGTTATCAGTGTCATGGAAAATCTTTAACTGGATCATGATGAATGTTACTATCAGTGTCAGGGAAAATCTTTAACTGGATCATGATGAATGTTACTATCAGTGTCATGGAAAATCTTTAACTGGATCATGATGAATGTTACTATCAGTGTCATGGAAAATCTTTAACTGGATCATGATGAATGTTACTATCAGTGTCATGGAAAATCTTTAACTGGATCATGATTGAGAGATTAAGAGTCCATAGGGTTAGTCTAGAATTGTCATTCCTTATTTGTTTTTCTGTAGGTTATTTTTATTTCCTTCATCGCCTAAAGATTTACCGAGTCATCACATGTGATCAACTAATAAATTATGATTGACCAGTTGCAAACTCTTGAACTAGATTAAAAGAAAGAATTTCTACATTATTATTAATAACTTAATTCTTTTTTGTCATCATTGCTGAAGTACAGGTGTATACACGAACTAACACTGTTAGCATTGTTCCTGTCTAAGAGTTAAAATTTTGTCTAACTGTGATGTAATCATATCTCTGGGCAGTGAGAGTGAGTTAAGTGTGTTCTGTCATTTTTATTCTCATTTTCTTTTTTTAATTTGAGAAGGTATTTTAAGATTAGGGTTTGTTAACTGCTAGTGTGAAAGGTATTAAACAGATGTGGACCCAAGGGAGAGATAGGAACTGTGGATCACAGAAATATTGGAAATGAGGGTGGGGGAAAGGCAGAAATGGAAAGTGACAAATTGTTTATTTAAAAAAAGCAAATCTCTATAACAAGGGTCCTCGACCTCTATGGCACCATAGGCACATTTTATATTAACTAATAGGGTGAAGAGCAACAGTCAATTTTTGTGACTCACTTATTACTTACTGACTTAGTCATCCCTCTTCTGCTATGAGGTGTAGAGGTTTGGAGGAGGGAGCACCATACTATCCTATCGGCTGTCTTCTTTCTGGCCTGGCTCCAATCCAGTCCTCAGTCGTTCCGAGACTGAGATTGTTTAATGTTGTCCTCCCAGTGGAGTCGTCCCTGGCTTTTAGTTTCCCATACTTGTCATGGTAGCCAATCTTCTTCCATTCTGCAGACAGGGCCAAATAAATGCAGTTAGGACTGTTCTACTTGAGTCTGCAGTAGCTGGGTTTTGAGGCCTTGCCATTTCCTCTGGTTGCAGACCATATCTGTTCTTGTCACTTTACTATCCCTCAGATACCTCATTTCTAAGATTTGAATCTGGCTTTTTTGTGGATTGTAGTCATTGCCTATGACTCGCATCCATGTGTCAAGACTGGAATATATGTGGGGCATTATACAGCCATCTTCTTTTTTGCTTGCTTAATTTTGTTGAAAAATCCTTGGTTTATGGCCTGAAAAAATCTCCCAGCTGCTGCTCTTTAGGTACCTAACTCTTCTTTGATGTCTCACTTCCAGTCTGTAACAGCTTTGAGGTAATTAAACTGGTTGACCTGCTCCAGGATCTGTTCTCCTAGCTTAATCTGATGCCTTCTTTCCTCTTGTGATGTCACCATGGTTTTTGTTTTGGAGCTGCTTATGACCATCCCTCTCTTCTCGACCTCTTCCTACCAGATTTGCAGGTTGGATTTGGAGATGTGCCTCTGATTTAGCAATCAGGGCAACATCATCAGCAAATGCCAGCTCTGAAATACAGACCATTCTCATCTTCCAGTACCCCACTGAATACTTTCTTGTTCTCTCTTTACATGCCTTGATGACATCGTCCATGAGGAGTATGAAAAGATAAGGTGACAGGATATCACCTTGTCTTACACCAGTGGTGGTCCTGAACTCTTTTGACTTATGGTTTGCTGTCCTCACATAATTTCTGCAAGACTTGTAGAAGCTCTGTATAGCATGAATCAGAGGTGCTGGAATGTTCTTCCTTGCCAAACAGTCCCAAAGTTTACTCCAGGGGACCCTGTCAAACGCCTTTTTCAGATCTATCAAACAAAGATGGATCTCACTCTTATACTCAATTGCCTTTTCACTCAGCTGTCTGAGTGTGAAGATTAGGTCTTGAGTACTTCGGTTAGTTTGGAATCTGCACTGGACCTCATCCAATTGGGGCTGAGATAGGCGCTGGAGTCTCTGCTCTATGATTCTAGAGTAGATTTTACCAGGGACACTGAGAAGGGATATGCCGCTATGGTTTCCACATTGTCGATTGTCACCCTTTTTGAAAATTGGTGTTATGATGGCAATCTCCCAATCCTTTGGTATGGTCTTGTTGCACCACGCTGCCTGTAGGACCCTTAAGAGTAATAGGTTGCCTGATGCTCCCATGTACTTAACCATTTCTGGTGTTATACCATCATGGCCTGCTGCTTTGCCCATCTTGATTTTCTCCAGTGCTGCCTTCAGTTCTTCCATCTTTATGTCATCTTCACCATCATTGGTTTTCTCTTCTGTGCTAGTGGTTATCATTTCTGATACTTTACCATGCTCACAATCAAGGAGTTCTGAGAAATATTCTTTCCATCTTTCCACTACTTCCTTCAGGGCAGTAAGCAATTTGCCTTGCTTGTTTTTTTTATAAATTTGAGAGGGCATTGTTTTTCCTACCTCGTGTTCTTTGGGGTCATATAGAACAATTTCTGGTTTTCTTGCGCATCTTTTTCTAGCTTTTCTCCAAATTCTTCCCAGGACTTCTGTTTTGCTGCTAGCACCTTGTTCTTTTTTTCTGTTCTGAGTGTCACATATTCTCTATATTTCTCCATTTGTCCTGTTGTGTTTTTGGCTCCTAAGTATTGTTTCCATGCCATTTTCTTCTCTCTTAATTTCTCTTTGACTTCCTCTGTCCACCAATGTGTCCTCTTTCTCTTGTTCCCAAGTCGGACTTCACCACATGCTTCTGCAGTAGCTGTCTTTATGATGTTCTTGAATTTAAGCCAGATGGTTTCCAAGTCATCAGGTTGTTCTTCTGTGTTTTTCACCGCTGTAGCAATAAGCCCCTGATATCTGGTCTAAATTTCTGGCTCTCTCAGCTTGTAGGTCTTAATGCTCATTTCTCCCGTTCATGTACTTAGTTTCTTGCATGATGTTGGGCAGTTCCTAGGCTGAGCAACTCTTTCAGTTGTTCTTTTGATTGTAAGCAGGTAGTGATCACTTCCAATCTTTGGCACTCTCCAGAATCTAGCATCCCGGATATATTTGAATGAGCTCCTTCTATCAATGGCATAGTCAATCACTGACTTCTCATTCTTTGTTGGTTCACATCTAGTGTATGCATGTATGCGCTTATGGGAGAACTTTGTGTTTGTAATGATCAGATTCTGCTCACTGCAGAATCTAAGGAGTCACTTTCCATTGTCATTGAGAGTATTTTCTCCATATCTTCCAATAACTCCACCCCATCTAGCATGGTCATTTTCAACTCTGGCATTGAAATCTCTGAGCATGATAATTTCATCTAGGCAGTCATCCACTGTCCTTTGAAGCAGCTGGAAGAATTCCTCCTTTGACCTCTGCTCTCTCATCCTCATTTGGCCCATATACTATGACCAGGTTGACGATGGTTTCTCCTTCCTATTGTTTTACAACCATAATGCTCTTCGAGAGAAAGTTCCATCCCTTGATACTATCTTTTGGTTTTTGGCCACAATGCAACCCACGCCCCCTTTATCTCTTTCAGATGTGGGTACACCACTGTAGAGATCCATGACTCCTTGTCCTGTTTTCTCTGTTTCCGTTATAGCCAGGATTTCTAGTTTTGCTTTCCTCATCTCTTCCACCAGCTCTTCTTCTTTCCCATTTATCTTTCTTGTGTTCCAAGTTCCATAAGTCGTAGTCCGTTCCAGTTCGTCGCCTTTAGAATCAGTCCGGTTTTCTCTCTTGTACTCGTAATCAAAAGTTTAAAGCGAACAGGTGATTGGCCTGTTTTGCCTTTGCATGGTGGAGGGGCTGCCTCCTTACGGCCTCCATGCAGGCCACCCTCCTCCTTTTTCAGCCGAGCAATTAAAAATAATAATAATAAAAAAATTTTTTTTTTTTGAAACTTAAAATAGCCCAAATGTCGGCCAAACAACATTTCAGTTTTCGGTATATCTTGGTTTTCGGATGTTCGGATTATAGGTTACAGACCTGTATTAAAAATAATCCGAGTTAAAAAAAACAAAATTGATCTTCAAATTATTTAAGTCAAAACAAAAAAGTTTATTTAGTATGATGTTTGGCACAGTATGTCACTGACCAACTATTTATAGTTATACATCCATATCAGCATCAGTGATCCACTGTGATCTTTTTAAAAATTGTTGTTGTTGTTTTGAAGAGGTGATGGGTGGAGAGCGGGCACTTACCAGCTGACCGTTATTGCCTCTTCTCTTCCATCTTGGTCTACCCTGTTCAACCTGAAAGTTGGTTATAATTGGGGTATTTAGTATCATTTTATTTATTAATTTTGTATTCAATTTAAATAACTATTGTCTTTTGCAGTTGCTGATTTTAATTTATATTAGTATTTGTCCACTTTATTTTCTCTTTTGTATTATTTATAGATAACTATTGTACTTTACACTTGGTTTGAATTTGTATTAGTATTTTTTCCTTTTTAGTTGTTGTTTTTTTTTTAAACCTCGTTGTCTTTCCTTGTCCTATGAGTAGTTAGTAAGATTTTTTTTTAAAAAATGATTTGTTAGTTCTTGTTGCTTAATTTCTATTTAGTTGAATGTCTTTTCTGAAGTATTAACCTTATATGTTTTCCTTTGTTTTATGTATATATCTTAAGTATTGATTGGGCATCTCCTGGGGTATCTATACTTAAAACCTTATCACCTGTCATGTCTATATTGTGATTTCTATAGTAAGTTTTTAATTCAAGCCTTTGTTGTTCATACTTTTTACAGTGGATCAGGTAGTGGTCTATGTCATTTTCTTCCTGACATTCTTGGCAGTGTGGTTCCTCTATCATAAAGTATGCTGCAGCGAGATGGACACACCACGGTTTTTTGTTCGATGGTATCTTTAAGTCTTCTCTGACCTGGCACGTCCTTGTTGGTTCTTTCAGCAGTTTGAATGTGTGTCTGCCTTTTCTACTGTTCTTCCATGTTGTCTTCCATTCCTCGTTTATAGTTAGCTTCACTTTTCTCTTGCATTTGCCTGTCAACATCTCATCCATAGGTCAACATTTCTTTTCCTCTTCCGCTCGTTTTTTGTGAATAATTTGTTTTATATCCATGAAATATTATTATATTCATTTTAAAATATTATTATATAATGTAATGTACGTGAGAATGTACCCACATACCACTGTACTTTAGGAATGTGAGTCGTGAGAATCTACCCACATACCACTGTACTTTAGAAATGTGAATGTTTTTTGTTTGCTTAAATAGGATGATGTATATGAGAATAAGCAGATATTACATAATTTTTTTTTATTTTTAAACTGCTCAAAGACTTTACCTGCCACAGAAGTGCGTAAGAAAGTGTTATTATTATTATTTCATTTTCCACCCAGAAAGCGAGAATGTGTTTATGTAATTTTTGTATTGATGATTAATGACACATTCAAAAATACAGATTAATTGTAGACCGTTTGACTGCATGAGTGAGTGTCGGTATACAGAATTTTTTACTTTTATTTATTTTATTTTATTATTACTTTTTTCCCCCAATTACTACCTTGTTTGTTTTAAAAGAACAAACCTACTCATTTTTTATTATGATTGCATACTGTAAATGAATGCTGTTATGTTAACTTTATAATGTTGCATGCCTTTAAATTAATGCTTAAAGTAACATGTGGGAATGAAAGGATATAGTATGCAAGATAAATGAGAGTGGAAGGGCAGAATGTAAGATGGGCCTGCACGCCCAATTCTTAATCCTTCGAAAATAAAGTTCGTTCGTTCTTGATTTCCGACATTCCCAGTCCTGCTCTTATATTGTTTTTACTTATTCTTCCATTCTGGGCATTCTGGTCTGCCAACTCGTTACCAGCTATACCTATGTGTGCTGGAACCCACATTAGCCTCACACTACATCCTCTGTTCCCTAGTGATGTATTAATTGCTAGAATTTCTTCCTTTATGTCTGGCTGGTTACATTTACCTGGGTGATTGTAGTGATGATAGTGAGTCTGTAAATATCATAACAGCTTCTGGTGGGTTATCTTCGATTATTATTATAGGTCCAAAATCTTTAACTCAAGTTCTTCTGTAGTAGCTTCCTTGAGCAGTCATATTTGTATATGGGTAAATAACAGAACAATTACAGGGATGATCTTGATTAAGATATAACATGCAGATTTATGGCTATTGCAGCTGCATTAGGCCTCACTATTTAACAATGATTATTGCTTGGTGTTGATGGTATTCAGGTGTTAGTGTAACATACCAGTATTTGTATTGGATGGGTTTGAAAAAAAATGAAAAAAGGTGATTCGTCTTACGAGGACAAAAGACAAAGAAAATAGTCTATGTTACGGCCACAAGGCCTTCGTCAGGAAAGGAAAGAAAGTGAAGGCTAGATAGGACACATAAGAACTTAAATAAATATAAAAATAGGTACTTCCCTGAAGGAAAGGAATAAATCCTATCACTGTTGCTGTCCACTGATGGACCGCTGCTCAACTTCATCCAGTATTTGTATTATATCTTTATTTTCTTAATGTGATACCTACAGTAGTACATCTACTACAGTTGATTGCTTTCAGGCTGGAAGAAATGTGGAAGCTAATGTCACAAGTCTGTTTGCAGAAATAAAGCAGGAAACAGATGTTAAGGTAAGTACACTATTTGTAACATTGTTTAGAAGCTTTAATAATATTGTGGCTTTTAAGAATGTATGGTATACTGTTAATGCTCAGAGAAGAAAGATTTATATTGCAATATGATGCACCCATAAAGAGTTGATTTTGGACAGTTTTAAGTGATCTTTTTCAGAATTTATGGTGGTCTATACAAGGTATTTATTAATCTAAAATTCTAGCTTAATTATATATAGTTAACTAAAGTTCATGACTTGTAAGAAACTCACTGTTTACAAGGCACCAAAGAATATTAAAACAATTGACTTAAATGTAAATGTTGGTGAAAAACAGGAATTGAGTTGTAGGTGTTTTTTTTTATTTTACTGATCACATATTGAAGGTTAGGAGGTTTCACTAAAGCCTAGAAAGAGGCCGGGGGGGGGGGGGGGGGAATTGGGGCAACTGCCTATATAAAACATCTTTAAAACATTGTGACTTGACAGGAGGCAAGATTGATGTGCTTTACCCGCTTCCCTCCCTACTGTCATTCGGGTTAGACTTGTCAGTCAATGATTAATGGAGATATTTACCATAGTAACTTTAAATGTCAGGATGGAAAAATTGTTCCAGGATTTGAAATTGTTTTTAAAAAATTGAGCAGAATAAAATAGAATGTAAATGTATTAGGATTATATGAAATGTGATATACTAGAGCAGGTTAACTGTATTCTGACAGCCACATAATAATTTATTCTGAATGTAATAAACAAGAAAGAAGGATCAGTTAAATTTTAGTTGCTGACAGAGCAAGAACTTAAAAGGGATTTTGAGCAATATCATATTCTTCTTCTTCTTTGATCCTTAGCCGCCGACCGTCAAAGCAGTCAGTGGCCATTATGCCTGGTGGCATCTTGTAGGGCAACAACAAATTAATTCCACTTTGCTCGGTCGGCGGCCATCCTTCGTACAGTCCCCCAACTCTGGTTCATTCTTTGCATCTTAGCCTCCACAGTCCTCCGCCAAGTTGTTTTTGGTCGGCCTCTCTTTCATTTTCCTTCAGGGGTCCATAGCATAGCTGTTCTTGTGATGGCATCAGGGTCTCTTCTGAGGACATGACCAACCCAGCTCCAGCGTCTGCCAGCTACGATGGTGTGCATGTCCTCTTGCTTGCTCCGAGTAAGCAGATCTTGGTTGGTGATGGTATTCGGCCAAAAGATTCAGAGAATTTTTCTTAGGCATGTTATGTGAAAAGAGGACAATTTCGACATTTCCTTCTCTGTAACTCTCCAGCTCTCTGCGCCATAGAGAAGCACAGAAAGCACACAGCTCTGATATAATCCTAATTTTGTGCTTGTGCTGTACTGAGAGGACTTCCAGATGTTGTTTAGACTAAAAAAGGCTGTTCTTGCTTTGTTCATTCTGTTGTTGATGTCTTTGCTTGCTCCTCTGTCTGGTGTTACTATGCATCCTAGGTATGTGAAGGCATCTGTCTGTTCCAGTTGCTGATTCCTTACTGATATGGGCTCAGGGTTGCTCACATTGAGCGTCATGACCTCTGTCTTCTTTAGGTTGATGTTCAAGCCCACCTGCTGGCTATACTTATTAAGTCTATCCGTTTTTTTTCCTGGATGTGTTGATGTGAATGTGCTAGCAGTGCAATGTCATCTGCATATTCCAGATCCTCCAGTGTAGAAAATGTAGTCCATCTTATTCCTCTTGGATGGCCTTCTGTTGTCTGGCGCATCACCCAGTCTATGACTGTTAAAAATAGAGTGGTTGATAAGGGTCATCCCTGTCGTACTCCTGTCTTCACTTCAAAGGTTAGGTTGCTCTGCCCAATGCTACACATAAAGTTGGCATAGAGGCTTTTTATAATTGACACTATGCAGCTTGGAATTCCATAAGCCCTCAGTATTTTCCATAAAAAAAAGGGTGACAATCGACAGTGTGGAAACCATAGAGGCATATCCCTTCTCAGTGTCCCTGGTAAAATCTACTCTAGAATCCTAGAGCAGAGACTCCGACGCCTAGCTGAGCCACAATTGGATGAGGTCCAGTGCGGATTCCGAGCAAACCGAAGTACTCAAGACCTAATCTTCACACTCAGACAGCTGAGTGAAAAGGCCCTTGAGTATAAGAGTGAGATGCATCTTTGTTTCATAGATCTGGAAAAGGCGTTTGACAGGGTCCCCTGGAGCAAACTTTGGGACTGTTTGGCAAGGAAGAATATTCCAGCACCTCTGATTCATGCTATACAGAGCTTCTACAAGTCTTGCAGAAATTATGTGAGGACAGCAAACCATAAGTCGGAAGAGTTCAGGACCACCACTGGTGTAAGACAAGGTGATATCCTATCACCTTACCTCTTCATACTCCTTATGGACGATGTCATCAAGGCATGTAAGGAGAGAACAAGAAAGTATTCAGTGGGGTACTGGAAGATGAGACAGGTCTATATTTCGGAGCTGGCATTTGCTGATGATGTTGCCCTGATTGCTAAATCAGAGACACATCTCCAATCCAACCTGCAAGTCTGGAAGGAAGAGCTGGAGAAGAGAGGGATGGTCATAAGCAGCTCTAAAACAAAATCCATGGTGATATCACGAGAAGAAAGAAAACATCAGATTAAGCTGGGAGAACAGGTCCTGGAGCAGGTCGACCACTTTAAATACCTCGGAGCTATTATAGACCGAAAGGGAGGCATCAAAGAAGAGTTGGCCACTCGAAAAGCAGCAGCTGGGAGTCTTTTTCAGGCCATAAATCGAGGATTCCTCAGCAAGAGAGAGGTTGGTAAGAAAACGAAGATGGCTGTATACCGCTCTACCTATGTCCCAGTCTTGACATACGGATGCGAGTCATGGGCATTGACTACAACCCATAAAAGCCAGATCCAAACCTCAGAAATGAGGTATCTGAGGAAGGTGGTTGAAGTAACAAGAAGAGACATGGTACGCAACCAGACGATACGTCAAGGCCTTAAATCCTACCCCCTGCAGACCCAAGAAGAACAGACCCAATTAAGATGGTTTGGCCATGTCTGCAGAATGGGAGAAGATCGGATACCACGACAAGCATGGGAAACAAAGAGCCAAGGATCCAGACCCCGAGGACGACCCAGAGTCCGCTGGGAGGACAACATTAGACAATCTTTGAAGGATCGAGGACTAGAATGGAACCAGGCCAGGAGGAAGACAGCCGATAGGATAGTCTGGTGCTCTCTCTTCCAAACCTCTACACCTCACGGTAGAAGGGGAACGACTAAGTAAGTAAGTATTTTCCATAAACTGTCCCTATGTATACTGTCAAAAGCCTTTTCAAAATCAACGAAATTAATGTACAGCTGTCTTTGCCATTCTGAGCACTGCTCTATAATGTTCCTGAGGGTAAATATATGATCTACATATCTTCTGTTCTTTCTAAATCCTGCTTGTTCTTTCCTCAGTTTGTAGTCTACTGCTTTTGAGATTCTCTGTATAATTATCCTGCCTAGTATTGTGCTGGGAACTGAGAGAAGAGTTATTCCTCTCCAATTATTGCAGTCTACAAGATCTCCCTTCTTGGGCAATATGACAATTATTCCTTTTCTCCACTCTGTTTGTGTTGTCCCTGTTTTCTAGACTTGTGCAAATAGTGGTTCTAATAGTTCTGCTGCTAGCTCTGGGTCTGTCTTAAATAGCTCTGCATTTAAGTTATCATGACCAGGAGCTTTTCCATTCTTTAACCCATATTAGTTAACTTAAATGGCTGATTGGTACTAATTTCATACAACTATACACACCACGAGTGGGTAATAAAGAAAATCATGTGCACATTCTATAATGAATGTGGTGTGGCTACGCCCAGTGCAGATCTCATGGGACAGCTTTGCGTTTGAAGCCCATGGGAAAGTTAGTAATGAAAAAAGTGAAAGTAGTGACAAGGCAAAGAAAAAAGTTAAAGAGGTGGCAAACATGTAGTACTGATGAATTTAGTTATTTTGTATACTGTGCTTTGTTCATTTCTCAGTGCTGCCTCTTCTGCCTGTTTTGCAAGATCGTCTAGGAAATTCCTTTTGTTGGCTCGGGTTTGGCGTTTAACTTCCCTGTCCAGCTGGCTGTACTGTTCGCTATATAGTTGCTTTAACCTGGGGGACTTCGCTTCTGTTTTCTTTCTTTTCATTTCCTTTCTCATCTTTATGGTGTTTAGTGTTTCTGGTGTTATCCAGTCTTGCTTCTTCCTTTCCTGGAATCCTAAGCATGATTTGCTACTTTCCTTATATATTGTTGAAATGGTGTTGAAATTCTGGTCTATATCATCAGTCAATGTCTTTTCCTGGCTTTTGGCAAATTGATATCGTTTCTTAATGTCGGCCGCAAAAGCTTTTCTGGTAAGGGGGTCCTTCAATTTGCTGATGTCAAACCTTTTCTGTGTAGTTACAGTTGGTCCAGCCCTTCTTAGTTTCATCAGCGGAAAACAAGGTGCAAACAATATTACATTAGTAAGAGATAAGCAAGGAAATCTCATCAAGACAGCAGAGGGACAGGAAACAAGATGGGCAGAGCACTTCAGAGAAACGCTGAACAAGGAAATACCAGAGACACAATTGAATGTTCCTGAGGCTGAAAACGATCTAGATGTAAATACAGACATTCCACGAAAAGAAGAAATCATCACAGCAATCAAAGGGTTAAAGAACGGTAAAGCTCCGGGCCATGATAACTTAAATGCAGAGCTATTTAAGACAGACCCTGAGCTAGCAGCAGAACTATTAGAACCACTATTTGCACAAGTGTGGAAAACAGGGACAACACCATCAGAGTGGAAGAAAGGAATAATTGTCAAATTGCCCAAGAAGGGAGATCTTGCAGACTGCAATAATTGGAGAGGAATCACTCTTCTCTCAGTTCCCAGCAAAATACTAGGCAGGATAATTATACAGAGAATTTCAAAGGCAGTAGACTACAAACTGAGGAAAGAACAAGCAGGATTTAGAAAGAACAGAAGATGTGTAGACCATATATTCACTCTCAGGAACATTATAGAGCAGTGCTCAGAATGGCAAAGACAGCTTTACATAAATTTTGTTGATTTTGAAAAGGCTTTTGACAGTATACATAGGGACAGTTTATGGAAAATACTGAGGGCTTATGGAATCCCAAGCGGCATAGTGTCAATCATAAAAAGCCTCTATGCCAACTTTACGTGTAGTGTTGGGCAGAGCAACCTAACCTTCGAGGTGAAGACAGGAGTACGACAGGGATGCCCCTTATCAACCACTCTATTTTTAACAGTCATAGACTGGGTGATGCGCCAGACAACAGAGGGCAGTCCAAGAGGAATAAGATGGACTACATTTTCTACATTGGAAGATCTGGAATATGCAGATGACATTGCACTGCTGGCACATTCACATCAACACATCCAGGAAAAAACGGATAGACTTAATAAAATTAGCCAGCAGGTGGGCTTGAACATCAATTTAAAGAAGTCTGAGGTCATGACGCTCAATGTGAGCAACCCTGAGCCCATATCAGTAAGGAATCAGCAACTGGTACAGACAGATACCTTCACATACCTAGGAAGCATAGTAGGTGGGGCAGGCAAAGACATCAACATCAGAATGAATAAGGCAAGAACAGCCTTCTTTAGCCTAAATAACATCTGGAAGTCCTCCCAATACAGCACAAGCACAAAATTAAGATTATACCAGAGTTGCGTGCTTTCTGTGCTTCTCTATGGTGCGGAATGCTGGAGAGTCACAGAAAAGGAAATGTCAAAATTGTCCTCTTTTCACACAACATGCCTAAGAAAAATTCACCGCATCTTTTGGCCGAATACCATCACCAACCAAGATCTGCTTACTCGTAGCAAGCAAGAGGACATGCACACCATCATAGCTGGCAGACGCTGGAGCTGGGTTGGTCATGTCCTCAGAAGAGACCCCGATGCCATCACAAGAACAGCTATGTTTTGGACCCCTGAAGGAAAGCGAAAGAGAGGCTGACCAAAAACAACTTGGCGGAGGACTGTGGAGGCTGAGATGCAAAGAATGAACCAGAGTTGGGGCACTGTACGAAGGATGGCCACCGACCGTGCAAAGTGGAATCAATTTTTTGTTGCCCTACAAGACGCCACTAGGCGTGATGGCCACTGACTGCTTTGACGGTCGGTGGTTAAGGATCGAAGAAGAAGAAGAAGAAACATGTAGTACGCAAAAACACACCATTTGATAACAGGAAACACAAGGTTTCTAACAATATGCAAGGTGTTGTGTAACCCTGACAGCTTATATTTTATGATTCTGTTAAGATGGGCTGACATACAGATTCACACAACATAGATTGAGGGAATAAATCAAGCCAGGACAGTCCAAGGTTTCTTCTTCTTCTTCCTCATTCATCCTGAAACGGACGTTGGGTGCATTGTGTCCATTTACAGCAAAGCTGCGATATTTGTTCCTTTCTGCCAAAACATCCAGCTTCAGCACAACATTTTTTGGGACCAGGTTAACCTTCCCTCTTTGATCCCTACTTACTCAGCCAGACTGCAGTGATGCAGCCTGATTCCAGGACCACCACTTCCAAAGGTTGTTATTGCCGGGAGTTGTAGTGAGGATAAGCTCTCACTGCAGATAAAATACTTCTATGGCGCGCGCCTCAAACAGCCTCTGACAACCAAGTCCAGCTCCCGGCCTTCACGTGTGGCTCAATTTGAGCCCGGCGGAACTGTTTCCACTGACGGGAGAAGGGGCAAAGGCGAGCGACTGGCGCCTTAAAACCAGCAGCTTCGGGCAGATAGGGCTCGTGATCCTTGGTTGGTAGCTTATCTAAGAGAAGGAACTCTGAATTCAAACCACCGTTGCCTTGCGGGAATATCCATTTGTGGAATTGGCTTCGGGAGTAAACCCTGAGGATAAATCCGGAGTCGGAGTCCCTAAGGCAGTCTAATGTTGATTCGACATTATTCTGGCAAATCCTGAGACATGGCTGGTACCAAACTGTATCGGCTACTGCCATTCCTTTGGATCTACCGGCTGTGTGGAGAGGGGGAACACGCTGCATGGGCAACAGCTTGATCTCCATATAACTGTGCCCAAGCTCGCGCCCTGGAGAGGACACTCCAGCTTCACCCTATAGGTGTCGGCAAAACACGGGAAGTAGCAGTTACCGGTTATAAGCCTTTTGCCCAATTGGCATAGGGCATGGCGCCAGGGGCTACTTCCGACAGTGGGAGAGGTTCTAGGATCTCACTGGACAGCTACCGCCCGCTTCAAACTGGGCAACCCCCAGTCAATAAGGTGTTGTCCCGCCACTGTCTGCTTTCCCCATTGGGTGCATGGGGATTAGGGTCAAACCCGAACTGCGGACAGAAAATTTTGCACCAAGCAATTATCTAAAAAATAGAAATAAGCAAACTCTCAGATTGGGATGCTGGAACGTCCGGACTATGTTGACTGGACTATCTGAAAACCTACAGGATGTAAACGATGTAAGGAAGACAGCCATAATTAATGATGAGCTTAAACGACTTCAGGTGGATATAGCTGCACTTCAGGAAACGCGCCTGGCGGGCTCTGGAACGGTGAGCGAGAAGGGCTACACATTTTATTGGCAAGGGAAAGATCTTAATAAAGCTAGAGAACACGGAGTAGGTTTTGCGGTCAAAAAATCGCTAACTAACATGGTTGAACCAGGCGAGAATGGATCAGAACGCCTGTTAACGCTCCGCCTGCAAACTAGCACAGGTCCCATCACCCTTGTCAGTGTGTATGCTCCTACTCTGTACTCTGCCTCAGAAGCTAAAGATGAGTTCTACGAGAATCTAGCAGCAGTAATCAAAAGCATACCTAGGCAAGAACAGCTTGTTCTCCTTGGTGACTTTAACGCTAGAGTGGGTGCCGATAATGTTTCATGGCCTTCATGTCTGGGCAGGTTTGGTATTGGCAAGATGAATGAAAATGGACAACGGCTCTTAGAGTTGTGCGTCCACCATGATCTCTGCGTGACCAACACCTACTTTGAGACAAAACCCCAGCATAAGGTGTCATGGAGACACCCACGATCCAAGCAATGGCACCAACTTGACCTGATTCTCGTCAGAAGGCCACTCCTCAGGTCTGTGCTCTCCACGCGCTCGTACCATAGTGCAGACTGTGACACAGATCACTCCTTGGTTTGCTGTAAAATCAGAGCACAACCAAGAAAACTCTATCGTGTCAGACATGAAGGGAAACCACGCATTGATACCAGCAAGATGTCAGACCCTTTCATGATCGCTCAATTCACTGCGACCTTCAAGAAAGTGCTCAGTAGCCCTCAGCATGGTGATACTGTTACAGAGAACTGGGAGCATCTACGGAACACCATTCAAAGTACTGCACTTGCCACCTTTGGTAAGAAAACAGCAAAGTCAAATGACTGGTTTGACGCTTCATCAGATGTGATGGCACCTGTTATTGAAGCTAAGCGCAGTGCTATGAATGAATACAAACGTTCACCGAGTGCCAGAACCCTACAGATCCTGAGGGCTACGAGAAGCAAAGTTCAACAAACTGCTCGACGCTGTGCAAATGACTATTGGCTCCAGCTCAGTGAGAGCATCCAGATCGCAGCGCAAACAGGCAACATTAGACAAATGTATGACGGTATAAAGAAAGCACTTGGCGCCCATAAAAGTAAGACGGCACCGCTAAAAACCATCAGCGGAGAGAAGCTAACCGATAAGGGTAAGCAGATGGAGAGGTGGGTCGAGCACTACTCTGAGCTTTACGCTAGAGACAATACCGTTACGCCTGCAGCCCTTGATGCTGTCAATAGTCTGCCAACTATGGAGGAGCTGGATGCCGAACCAACATTAGAGGAACTCAGTAAGGCCATTGATAGCTTGGCCTCTGGCAAAGCACCAGGCAGTGATGGGATTCCTCCTGATTTAATCAAATGCTGTAAGAGCACGCTATTACATCCCCTGCATAGGATGCTGTGCCAGTGCTGGGAAGAGACAACTATTCCTCAAGACATGCGAGATGCCAAGATTGTAACACTGTATAAAAATAAAGGAGACAGAAGTGATTGCAATAACTACAGAGGCATCTCTCTTCTTAGTATTGTTGGTAAGGTTTTTGCCAAAGTCATCTTAATGCGACTACACAAGTTAGCTGAGCGCATATATCCAGAGGCACAGTGTGGATTCCGAGCTGGCAGATCAACAACAGACATGATCTTCTCTCTCCGCCAGCTTCAGGAAAAATCAAGAGAGCAGAAAAGACCATTATATATCGCCTTTATAGACCTCACAAAAGCATTCGACCTGGTTAGTAGGGATGGACTCTTTAAAATCCTCCTGAAAATAGGCTGCCCTTCTAAAATGCTGGAAATGATAAAGTCATTCCATGGAAATTACGATCATTGAATATACATACCAAGCTTCGTCTGTTTAATTCAAATGTTATCTCAGTGTTAACATACGGCTGTGAGAGTTGGAAAATAACAAAATCATTGGAGAACAAGCTGAATACATTCGAGAACAAATGTCTTAGAAAACTCATGAACATCAGTTGGAAAGAATTCAAGACTAATCGACAAATAAGAGAAGACTCTAGGCAGAAATATGTCTCCGACTATATAAGGAAAAGACGATGGTCATATATCGGTCATGTCCTACGAATGCAAAACAACAGAATACCACTACAGGCGCTCACTTGGGTTCCTGAGGGTAAGCGGAAAAAAGGAAGACCAAAAGAAACACTCAGAAGAACAATAATAAGAGAAGGAAGAACGTTGGGCCTAAATAATGTGCAAGAGCTAAGAGGAGTGGCGTCACAACGAACAACCTGGAGAGCACTGGTTTCTGCCTTATGCGCCGTGTTTGGCGCTTAAAGAATTTATTATTATTATTATTATTATGACGACATGAAGGGAACAGTCCAATATGCTGGAAGCACGTCACAGCCCTTTGATATACGAAGTGGCGTTAAACAAGGCTGTGTTCTGGCTCCGACCCTCTTCGGAATCTTCTTTGCCTTACTCTTGAAACGTGCATTCAGAGATGCAACTGAAGGAATATGCCTTCACACTAGGTCAGATGGCCGTCTGTTTAATCTTTCAAGGCTGAAGGCAAAAACAAAAATCAGAAGAGTCACTATAAGAGACTTGTTGTTCGCTGATGATGCTGCAGTCGTCACTCAAAGCCAACAGGAGCTTCAGAGCTTGATGAATCGCTTCACTAAAGCATGCAAGGACTTTGGCCTCACAATAAGTCTAAAGAAAATGAATGTGCTGAGTCAGGATGTGGGTGCTGCACCAGTTATCACTATCGATAACTATGAATTGGCAGTGGTGCACCACTTCACATACCTAGGGTCTACCATCAATGACAAACTCTCACTGGATACAGAAATCGACAGCCGCATTGGCAAAGCTGCAGCTACCTTTGCCCGCCTCACATCGCGTGTTTGGGGAAACTCTAAACTCACAATGAAGACCAAAGCTGCGGTATATAATGCCTGCGTCACCAGCACACTCCTATATGGCAGCGAGACCTGGACGACCTATGCTAAGCAAGAAAGAAGGCTCAATACCTTCCATTTGCGGTGTCTACGCCGCATCCTCGGCATCTCGTGGAAAGATAAAGTGACAAATGTCGAGGTGTTGTCACGTGCTGGCCTTCAAAGTATGTATACGCTGCTTAGACAGCGCAGACTTCGCTGGCTCGGCCATGTTCGCCGCATGGAAGATGGTCACATCCCAAAAGATATCTTCTACGGACAATTAGCAGATGGCAAGAGAACAGTTGGGCGACCACAGCTGAGGTTCAAAGATGTGTGCAAGAGAGATATGAGGGCACTGGACATGGATCCAGCAACATGGGAGGATGAAGCTGCCGATCGCACAAAGTGGCGATGCTATTTACGGCACCACCTCAGATTGGGAGAAGAGAGGCTCACACAAGAAGCAGAGGTGAGGAGAAAACGTCGAAAGGAGCACCAGGAAAATAAGCAGTTGAGGACTGTCACCTCAGGGGCGCATTCCCATAGTCAGTTATGACTGAAGGGGCTATTATTATTACTTGGAGGTGGAGTAGGGTCTTGGTCAGTTCTGGTTTGCTGACCCTGACGCAGGCATTCTAGCTATGGGTCACTGACTGCATTCCTCATTTGACGTGTCTTAGGTCCCTAATCCTAATTTGACATAACAAATCCAACAGAAAATATTTTCAGAGCATTTCAGGCATTACTTCTGACATCACATATCCAGTACCTTCTTTCATGACCCTAGTTACTTGTACTGCACATATTTCCATTATTGTGCCTGGTTTCATAAACAGCAGTTACATTGTTACAACCTGAAATTTGACTAATTATCCCATTGATAAATGAGAGGCCAGCCTGCTTTGGGATTTCACAGTCTTGAACATTATAAATAAAGTATGCATAAAATAGACGTCTTGTCCTTCTAACGACTTGGCCAAATTTGGCCAGCTCCGACATCATCCTTCACAATGCTTTTTACTTCTTTTATAAAGTCTTCTGGGGACCTCAAGATGCAGCAATAGTGAATGCAGTCAGCAACCCATAGCTGTACTGCCTGCGTCAGGACCAGGGAACCAGAGCTGGTCAAGACCGCACTCCACCTCCACGTGGTGGTCCTGGAAACAGTCTGCAGCAGTGCAGTCTGGCTGAGCGAGTGCGGATCGCAATGGGAAGGCAAACCCGGTCCCTAAAAATGCCGTGCTGAAGTCAGATGTGTCGACCGAAAGGTGCAGATATCACAGGTTAGGCATAAACAGACACAACGCAACCACCGTCCTTTTCAGGGCAAACGAGGAAGAAGAAGATAAAGTCTTCTTCTTTGATCCATAACCACCAACCATCAAAGCAGTCAGCGGCCATCATGCCTGGTGGCGTCTTGTAGGGCAGCAACAAATTGATTCCACTTTGCTCGGTCAGCGGCCATCCTTCGTACAGTGCCCCAACTGTGGTTCATTCTTTGCATCTCAGCTTCCACAGTTCTCCGCCAAGTTGTTTTTGGTCGGCCTCTCTTTTGCTTTCCCTCGGGGGTCCATAGCATAACTGTTCTTGTGATGGCATCAGGGTCCCTTCTGAGGACATGCCCAACCCAACTCCAGCGTCTGCCAGCTATGATGGTGTGCATGTCCTCCTGGTTACACCGAATAAGTAGTTCTTGGTTGCTGATGGTGTTTGGCCAAAAGATTCGGAGAATTTTCCTTAGGCAGATTGTGTGGAAGGAGGACAGTTTCGACATTTCCTTCTCTGTTACTCTCCAACATTCTGCACCATAGAGAAGCACAGAAAGTACACAGCTCTCATACAGTCTTAATTTTGTGTTTGTGCTGTACTGGGAAGACTTCCAAATGTTGTTGAGAACAGCAAAGGCTGTTCTCGCTTTATTCATTCTGTTGTTAATGTCCTTGCTTGCTCCGCCGTCAGGTGTTACTATGCTTCCTAGGTAAGTAAATGTGTCTGTCTGTTCTAGCTTCTGGTTCCTTACTGTTATTGGCTCAGGATTGCCCACATTTAGTGTCATGACCTCTGTCTTCAAATTGATGTTCAGGCCAACCTGCTGGCCATACTTATTCAGTCTATCAGTTTTGTCTTGAATGTGTTGATGTGAATGTGCGAGTAGTGCAATGTCATCTGCATATTCCAAATCTTCCAGTGTAGAAAACGTTGTCCATCTAATTCCTCTTGGACTGCCCTCTGTTGTCTGGCACATCACCCAATCTATGACTGTCAAGAATAATGTTGTTGATAAGGGGCATCCCTGTTGTACTCCTGTTTTCACTTCAAAAGTTACATTACTCGATCCAACACTGCATGTAAAGTTAGAATAGAGGCTTTTTATAAGGGAAACAATGCGGCTGGGAATTCCATAAGCCCTCAGAATTTTCCATAGGCTGTCCCTGTGTATGCTGTCGAAAGCCTTTTCAAAATCAACAAAGTTAATGTACAGCTGTCTCTGCCATTCTGCACAACAATAATTTGAAGGAACACTCTATCAGAGAAACCCAATTTCTTCAATGATCATGCACTGCTTACGACACAAGGCACATTTGGTTAAGTGAAAACCCATTAAAAAACAATGCTTATAATCAAATCAGCTACTGAGCCATGAAAACTATGCGATATCAGATATGTAGAAAGCTACTAGATTACAGACATTGTCCTGTAGAAGAGACACAAAAAGCATGATCCAGATGGGAAAGTACAACAGTATGCCAATGCACTCAACGAAGGCAAGACTAGATGATCTGGCATTGGGATGTCTAAAACGTAGCAGCTTTGTCCATCAGGGAAAAAGATCTAAAAGACAGCATCAGGAAGACAACACCACTGAAGCCTACCTTAAAACCTTTACCATGGGAACAGGCCAGCAGTACCCTCCAAATTAATTCATCAATCAGTGGTCTCACAATTGGATATCTTCTTCTTCGTTCATCCTGAAAAATGACGCTGGTTGCTTTGTGTCCATTTACAGCGAAGCTGCGATATTTGTGCCTTTCGGCCGACACATCCAATTTAAGCACAGCATTTTTTTTATATGAGTATAATGATATGCAAAAATGAACTGCTACATCGAGTATGATCCAAGAAAGCTATCCTGAACAATAATAGGTACATGCCTAAATGTTTGGATCAGCAACAAATGCCATTAAGAATAGAGGCCCCGATATCTTAATCTCATATCCTAACAACCACTATGATATTAGGCATATTCGCACAGGTAAATTTTGTTCCAACTCTACAGCTCTAGAGCGAGCTGCAAAAATGATTTATAACACCAACTCTGACTGCCACGAGGTAGTCATCCTCACAGATGCATTGTATGTACTGCAAGCTCTCAAGGGTGGTAAAATCCCACATCTGAGAAATGAACTAAGCAAGATAGCTGCCAAAAAGTGAACCATACTTAAGTGGGGACCATCCCATTGTGGTGTATGCTGAAATGAAAAGGCAGATAAATTTGTCAATAAGGGAGCAGAATGTGAACAAGAAGATAATGAAATCACAGACTTTGAGAAAAAGAGAGCTATCCAGGCTATCAGAAGAGAACAGAATCAACCCAACAACAACTATACTGTTCAAAAAAAGAAACGCATAGCTATCCGATGGCGCGTTTTTATGAGTTTGTAAGTAAAATTTGGTGCTAGGGTATATAAAAACCAGCCTCAAATGTTCTTTACAGTGTTAAATGCACGTGTTGACCTGAATTGCGTTCGTTTTGTAATCGTTACAACGCAGTGGTCAATAGTGTTTATGATGCAATTTTTGACCACAGCTCATGTTGCGCGCACGTGAAAGCAACAAAATTTGGGGTGAACACTATTCACTGACTACGCAACTGAAACCCTATAAAAGGATAACGCTACACACACAAAATTCAGTTCATTTTCAAGCAGACATTTATGGCGTCTCTATCAATAAATTTAAGGACCATTGCTATTGGCCGACTGCATGCAGGCGAAAGTCAAAGTCAGGTTGCCAGGCATCTAAACGTGCATCAGAGTACCATCAGTCGACTTTGGCACCGGTTCCAAGCCACTGGCTCAGTTGAAGACCGGCATCGCAGTGGATGACCCAGAGTGACAACAGCAGCGGAGAATCGCTTTATTCGGCTTCGTCACCTCAGAGATAGGTTTACAACAGCTTCCTCAACTGCCCAGTCATTGCCTGCAGAACGTCATGTGTCTGATCAAACTGTCCGGAATAGACTGCATGACGCTGGACTTTGGGCACAACGACCTCACCGAGGACCTGTCCTTACGCGCCGCCATCGCCAAAATCGACTTCTTTGGGCCAACCAGCATCGTCCCTGGGCAGCTGACAATCAATGAAGACGTGTCTGGTTTAGTGACGAATCTTTCTTTTTGTTGCAGCATCATGATAGACGGCGTAGGGTCTACCGTAGGCGAAATGAACGTTTTGCCCAAAATTGCGTTGATGAAGCTCCGTCGCACGGTGGTGGAGGTGCAATGGTGTGGGGAATGATCAGTTACAACGGAAGGAGTCAATTGCTGCACATTGAAGGAGGCTTGAATGCGCAACGATACGTCAGTGAAATTCTTCGACCCCATGTCCTTCCACTTTTGGCTGCCCAAAGGTCTGTGTTTCAACAGGACAACGCCAGACCCCATTGTGCACGGTTGACCATGCAGTTCCTGACTGCCAACAACATTCTCACCCTTCTCTGGAGATCCCCTTCTCCAGACAAGAGTCCGATAGAGCACCTGTGGGATGAGCTGCATAGACGTGTTTGTCGCCGAGACGTTGCTCCAGCCAATCGTCGTGATCTGTTCCAGGCACTCCAGGAAAAGTGGGCAGCCATCCCACAGGCCCACATCAGACATCTGATCGCATCCATGCCAAGGAGATGCCAGTCGCTGATAGATGCAAGAGAGGCCACACACCATACTAACGGGAAAGCCAGTACGCCAAAAAACTCTCGTGACCCAGATGCAAAACAACTGTCAATTGATTGGTTGAACCCTAAGGTATTCTTGTGTGCAATTTGAACGATTAACTCATTAAATTAAAAAAGTTATTGAATGTCAAAATTATGGCTATGTGTGTGCCTTCAGTAGCTATGCGTTTCTTTTTTTGAACAGTATACCATGCTCTTGACTGGCTGGGATAGATCACCATTTTTCGCCTCAGGACAGGGCATAACAAACTGAATAAACACATGTACAAACTAGGATTGTCTGCTGTAGCGGGAGGTTATTTAAAATTATTTATCTATGTAAGAATCCAGGGATCTCATATGCTACCAGGAGAGTATACCAGTAAAGAGTTCTGGTCTTACAAGTAATACCCCAGTCTTAGAAATAAGCACTGGTGTATGGATATCATAGAAATAGTCAGACTGTGAAAACCCTGGCCAGTTGGTAAGAGGTTGTACCAGGATTTAAGGTGTCTCCTCCCTGTGACTATCTTATGATTTCTTATATTCTAGGGGATAATTAAAATGAACATTCACTGTAACCACAAATGTAAGAAGTGAATAATTCCTCAGGTACAGTTAAAATATTTTAATATTTACACTAATATTCTGTTTCTGCTAGTTGGAACAGAGCATTAAAATGTATAAAAAATATTCACACAATTACTATTATTGTCTGTTTAGACTTCAAGATCTTGAATAATAAAGTTACTGAAAACTGCAATCACTTTAACTTAAGACTCGGCCTGAAATCCCTTTTTGAAACAGCGATTTCACCCGATCTGTGCGTTGCCTGAAACTTTCCCTTTCTCATTCTGGGCTTATATATTATCCATACTGTTCCATCCTGTCTTGTTTTATACAGCCGATATATCTCTATTATCCTATCCATGTAATTTCACACTCTGTTCTATGTTGATTTTAGTATTTAGAACAGAAGTGGGTTTACAGGCTTTCAGCTTAATTGTAGACCGCCGAAATACGCATATATCTCCGTAAATGATAACTTCCTACTGTTTTTCCTTATATACAGTTATACACAATCCTCTCCTGGACTACAAGGTGATATCCTTTTCACAAAGATTCCATTATGCTCTTATTTATCATTGCCGATTGTCGATGTCTCATCGACATTTTGTCGATACCCCGCCATTTTGTAAGCGGCCAGCCCTGTGACAATCGATCGGTGAATGGTCTGTAAAACTATGTAAAGCCACGTTTGCAATGTATTGAAACCAATTTTGTGACATTGCTCCCCATATTTTAAGCTGGATGATATCTAGCTTAACTATTGGGTACAATACAATTGCAAATCGACCATTCCGAGGTTAGTTTTCCTTCCTTCTATCCTGCTCTAGCTCTGTGGGATGGCGACTGAGAAAATCTGCGATCACATTCTGTTTTCCAGGAATATATTCAATAGTGAAGGAATATGGCTGAATCAATAATGACCATCTTAGCAAGCGACTATTTGCATGACATGATGAGGCCAAGAATGACAGGGGTTGATGATCGCACTGGACCACAAATGGCTTGCCATACAAATAGGGTTGAAACTTATTGATGGCCCACACCAATGCTAAACATTCTCTCTCTATAGTAGAGTACTTCCTTTCTGCAGTGTTCAACTTGCGGCTGGCATAAGCAACAGGAAAAAGTTCCTCATTCTGGGTCTGAGATTTTTGCAAAAGTGCTGCCCCAATTCCTAGATTGCTTGCATCAGTCCGTACTATAAACTCTTGCATCATATCTGGCAACTTCAGGATAGGCATACTAGTGAGTTTATGCTTCAATTCTGAATATGCATGCTCACACTCTGCAGTCCACTTTATTGTGTCAGGTTTTCCTTTCTTTGTCAGATCCGTCAAAGGTGCACATAAGGTGTTGAAGTCTTTGATGTATTTTTGATAGAATCCACCTAATGATACAAATGACCTCACATCTTTTTTTGTCTGTGGTCTAGGTGCATTCCTTAACTTTTCTATATTTTTGGGATCAGGAGACATGTTTCCATGACAAATTGTATGTCCCAAAAATTCTAATTCCTGACATCCAATTACACACTTTGTTGGACGAGCAGTCAAACCTGCCTCTCTGAGTCTATCCAGTAACAGTGATAGGGAATGTAGATGATCCTCAAATGTTTCAGTGGCTATGAGAATATCATCCATAAAGTTGGTGATGGTTGAGGTTTTCAAGGGCTCCAGCAATTTCCTCATCATCCTTGAAAATACGCTTGGTGCGTTTTTCAACCCGAATGGTAGTACATTAAATTCGTAGTGGCCATCCGAAGTGCTAAAAGCCAGCATGTGTCAGATCTCAGGTTTGACAGGAATCTGGTAATATCATTTACTTAAATTGACCTTAGAGAAATATTTCGCAGTACTTAGCGTTGAGAACCGCTGATTGGTATCCGGTAATGGATCAGCTTGGGTTTCAGTGATCGCATTCAATTTCCGGTAATCGATACAGAGTTGGTGTTCTCCACTTGGTTTTTTCAACAGTACAACACTTAAACTGTAAGGTGATTCTGACTTGGAGATGATTTGTTCTTGCAACAAATAATCAATTTCCTCCTTCAATGCCTGTGCCTTGGCATATGGTATAGGGTAGGTCTTCATGCAGATCGGTGTTGGATCGATGACCGGTTTATCAGTTAACACATCTGCATGTGTTTTTAGTACCTTATTAACTTGCTCCCTCTGCTCCTGAGTTAACTGAGTACTAATTTTGACTTGTTCATATGGCTCAGTCAGTCTCAATGGATACTCTATTGAGGTAAGGGGTTCATGCTTCATTTTGGTTGCGATGGCCAGAGTCATCATATGGGCTACCTCCGTTTATGTCCTGTCATAATATTTCTTTTACAGATTGACATGGTACACCTTTTGTTTGCCCTTCTTGTCAATTTTGTAATTAGTCCTCGATAATTTCTCTAGCACGTTATATGGACCCTGCCAACCAATCTGCAGTTTGTTGTTACTGCTGGGCAATAGAAGAAGCACTTTTTCTCCAACAGCAAGTTCCCTATCCTTTGCTTTCTTGTTATAGTATTCAGTATGTTTCTTTCTGGCTCTGCGAAGATTGTCATTAGCCAATTTCCAGCCCATTTTCAGTCGAGTTGTCAACTCATTTACATACTGAATTGATGAGGTGACACTTTTCTCTGCCTTCTCATCTGTCCAAGTCTGCAGCAATGCTTCCAGTGGACCTTTTATAGGCCGACCAAACAACAATGTGGCCGGTGCCATTCCTGTGGAATTGTGTGGGACTTCCCAATATGCAAATAATGCAGCAGGTAAGTATTCATCCCATGTTTCAGGTTTTTCACTTGCCAGCTTTCTGAGAATAGAAATGAGCGTACCATTGAACTGCTCGACTTGACCATTTCCTTGTGGGTAATAAGGAGAGCAATGATAATGTCTGGCTTGAAATATCCTGAACACTTCTAGGGTTAGCTTTCCCTTGAACTGAGAACCATTGTCCGTCAATATTTGATGTGGGAACCCTAACCTGGTGAATATTGTCAACAGTGCCTCTGCCACATGCTTAGAATCTATAGATGCCATGGCTACGGCCTCTCCCCACATAGAGCATGTATCAACTAGAGTTAAGATATAACTATTCCTTCTCTTAGTCCTAGTGAGGGGTCCAACAATATCCACTGCAACTCTCTCAAATGGAGTACCCATGATTGGCATTTCTCCTAGAGTTGCTGGTGCAGTCCTATGCTTGGGGGCTACACGTTGACACTCTGGACAAGATTTCACATATCGTTTGATATCTTCCATGATCCCTGGCCAGTACTAGTGACAAGCTGTCCGTTGACTTGTGGCACCAATTCCCATGTGTCCACTAAATGGAATAGCATGTGCTAGCTCCATAAATTTCTCCCTGTATGATTTTGGCACTACCAGCTGTCCATGTCCTTGAGGTTCTGTACCAGCTTTCTATACAGTAGTCCATTTTTCATATACAAGTCTCCTTTCTCTGGATGGTTATGGGCCTTTGGCAATTTGCCAAAACAAGGCTTCAATGTGTCATCTTCTGCTTGAGCCTTCTTCATCTGCTCTGGCTGAGTATTGTTAGGATTTTCCTCCTCGTTTTTGGTGCTCAACCTGGTCTGGACTGCTGCCAGGACAACAGGTTTTATGGGATCACCTAAAAATACATACCTACACCCCAATATCAGTGGCTATATAGGGTCATCTATCACTGTGGCTGTTATCGCTCCTTCCACGTAGCGAGATTTCACATTGATCCTAGCTATAGGAAGTGTCATGGTTGCTGTTCCCTTAGTTGCCCCTTGTATTTCCACGGTTTTGGTGGTAAGTTGATCAGGGTGCACTAGGGTTGAACTCACAACTGAGTCAAAATCCAGGCCGGTATCAAATAATTACATGACTCGAGTGCCATTTACGGTTACGAGCTCACTCACAGGGGGATGATGGAGGCTATTCTGACTCCCTGTCAGTTCCATCATATCTGTCCTATTCCCTGTTGCTAAACATGCAGCGTGATGAGGAGTTTTCCTTTTACAATCTACAGTGTTGTGGCTGCTCATCTTATAAACTTTGCACCACTTATCTCCCTGTTTGTAGGGTTTCTTTTCCTGAGTCTGAGGGTTCTTGTCCTTATTATCAAATCTTGGCTTATTTCTGTACGGTTGGTCCTTCTGGTCAAACTTGGTATTTTGTGGTGGTGGCTTATATCCTTCTACCTGCTTTCTTTTTGTTCCTACCAATTCAGCTTGAGCTGCTTGGTATCTCTCTGCACATTTCAAAGTGTCTTCCAGCCTCTCTGCTCCTTGTTCCATAAGGAATTTCCTCATTTCTTGAGGCATGGAATCTTTCACTTGCTCTAACATAACCATTTCTTTCAGATCCTCATAGGTTTTCTGATACTTACCTAAACTACTCCATTTCAACAAATACGTTTCTCTAGCTGAGAACTGGTTATGTGTTTCTCCCGGTAGAGGTTTAGAAGTTCTAAATTTCTTCCTATATGCCTCTGAGTTCTTTTCATAATGAATAAGTAAGGCTTGCTTTAGTATTTCATAATTTTCCTGATCTTCTTTGGGGAGTTTCAGAAACACATCATATGCAATACCTCTCAATCCCTGAGATAACTTTAAACTC
Source organism: Oreohelix idahoensis (assembly GCA_024509875.1). Lineage (NCBI taxonomy): Eukaryota > Metazoa > Mollusca > Gastropoda > Stylommatophora > Oreohelicidae > Oreohelix > Oreohelix idahoensis. Next base: position 118,255 of record JAMPIV010004334.1, on the reverse strand, counting down.
CATTTTTCCTTTTCCAGTCCATATGTAGAGGCTAGCCTTTCATACCTATCCAGGTACGACTCAATTGCGTCCTCCTTTTCAATAAATGGATCTAGGTGGAAACTCATGGCTCCATTTGCCATGTTCTGAAAAGAGCTATTCTCAGAATGAGGTGAGCTATTACCATGGGTGCTAGTCCCAGCCTGAAGTTCAAGTTCAAGCTGTCTCATTTTCAGCTCATGGTCTCTCTCTGCTTGTAACCTCCTTTCTTCTCTCTCAGCCTCTGCTTGTAACCTCCTTTCTTCTCTCTCAGCTTCTAATTTCTTGGCTTCTCTCTCTGCTTCCAATTTCTTGGCTTCTATCTCTGCTTCCAATTTCTTGACTTCTATCTCTGCTTCTAATTTCTTGGCTTCTTTCTCTGCTTCCAATTTCTTGGCTTCTCTCTCTGCTTCCACTTCTAATTTCTTGGCTTCTCTCTCTGCTTCAAATTTCTGGGCTCTTTCTGCTTCCAATTTCTTTTCTTCTCTGTCCATATACTTTTCACATTCTGTCGTTACATACTGGACCAGAGCATCACCACTCATGCCAAGCTCTTTTCCCACCTGCAGTGTGGCAGACCTAAACTTGACCAAGTCAGCCATGATGTATCTGAAGTCTAGTAGGGTAAGCTGTCTTACTCAAACTAGATTACTACAATATAATTAACTTAATTAAATTAAAGTTAATTAAACTGACTTCACCATATATGAAACAGCTTTCTTTATCTGTACTCAATGGTACTCCAAAAAAAAATTTTTTTTTCCTACTTTGTTAACTCTTTCCACACAATTTTACAAAAAAAATTTTTCTGCACAGCAGAAATAGAAAGTTGGCTCTGGAATATCAAAGATATCCCGGACGAGCCCCCACTGTAGCGGGAGGTTATTTAAAATTATTTATCTATGTAAGAATCCAGGTATCTCATATGCTACCAGGAGAGTATACCAGTAAAGAGTTCTGATCTTACAAGTAATACCCCAGTCTTAGAAATAAGCACTGGTGTATGGATATCATAGAAATAGTCAGACTGTGAAAACCCTGGCCAGTTGGTAAGAGGTTGTACCAGGATTTAAGGTGTCTCCTCCCTGTGACTATCTTATGATTTCTTATATTCTAGGGGATAATTAAAATGAAAATACACTGTAACCACAAATGTAAGAAGTGAATAATTCCTCAGGTACAGTTAAAATATTTTAATATTTACACTAATATTCTATTTCTGCTAGTTGGAACAGAGCATTAAAATATATAAAAAATATTCACACAATTACTATTATTGTCTGTTTAGACTTCAAGATCTTGAATAATAAAGTTACTGAAAACTGCAATCACTTTAACTATATCACTGTTCTTAGTCCTCTGACTTTACACATAACTGTCATCAATTGACTGAATTTCTTAATGGTTTGAATACTGTTTTCAACTATTGGCTGTTTGTTCATATATGGGTGGTCATCAGTGCCTTAAATGACACTTATCTTTTCAACTTGACAATGCTGACACTGAACTGTCCTATGTAGATATCAGACTTGGTAGACCCAGCTATAGGGATGCCAATGACCAGTTGAAGTTCACTCTTTGGGGTCCTGCACTTTTGTGGGATTGCCTCTGATGAACAACATAGGCTTCTGATACTTGACAGTCTGGTTTGAGTTATTTCATGGAACCTGAAAAATCATATCAGCCTTGGCTAGTATCTGGCTAGACTTGTAGCTGACTAGCACAGATGTCAGACCAGTCAGTCATCAGATGTCACCGTTATACCATCATAGTAAGTAAGGACATCGTTTCAGTTATACAGAAGTATTAACATTTTAATTAATTGTAACTGACTAGCACATAAGTCAGACTAGTCAGTCATCAGATGTCAAAGTTATACAGTCATAGTAAGGGACATCATTTCAATGATACAGAATTAATATTAACATTATCAGTAATAAACATCATCTGGTTTATTCCGCTCCTGTACATCCTTTACTTATTTATAACTTGATCTTTCCAAACCATATCAGGTACAAATTTAAATACTGATGCCATTCCTAGCATCTACACAAATTTAATACACAATTAGATAAAGTGAGTGCCCGACTGCCCAAACGATCAGGTTGCTTTCTTCAGTAGTACAACTACATAGTTTTGGAACTGAAACCTGGCTGTGAAACACTCCAGTTTACCAGCTGTAAATGGGCACTCAGTTGTGCACTCAAACTAGGGAAGGAAAAGGCAGCGAGGAAGGGAACTAGTCACCTAACCTCGTAAAAGCGGTATCTTCCATGATGAAGCTTCTAACACTTCATTTGCCTATGACAATCTCTGCCATGGGACTGCCTTTATCTTCATACGAGATACAGCATTTACTATGATAGATGTTATCTACATTTAGCTGTGGGTCTAGTTGTGATTAGTTTTTATACAAGCAACAATCATCCACATAGCACATGTTTAGATCATATTAAAAATAACAATACATTATCTCAATGAATATTCTACGTGCATATTTTGTGAAGTCTATACGAACCTGAAATAAAAAATATTATACACGGTAGTTATCATAATTTCGCTTACCCTCAGACTTCAGACTCGCTTACCCTCAGACTTCAGACACGGGACTGAAAATTTATGGCGATCCGCTCACAAGTCAGGTGGTACATGTGTAGTGGCGAACTCTGCCTCTCAGTCTGTCTCAAACCTCTTTCGTTGTGTCGCCTCTCAGTTTACCGATCCGCTACTTATAAGTCTCTGGCGGACGTATCGGAGAGCACTGCCGTCACAGCTTAAGACTCGGCCTGAAATCCCTTTTCGAAACAGCGATTTCACCCGATCTGTGCGTTGCCTGAAACTTTCCCTTTCTCATTCTGGGCTTATATATTATCCATACTGTTCCATCCTGTCTGGTTTTATACAGCCGATATATCTCTATTATCCTATCCATGTAATTTCACACACTGTTCTATGTTGATTTTAGTATTTAGAACAGAAGTGGGTTTACAGGCTTTCAGCTTAATTGTAGACCTCTGAAATACGCATATATCTCCGTAAATGATAACTTCCTACTGTTTTTCCTTATATACAGTTATACACAATCCTCTCCTGGACTACAAGGTGATATCCTTTTCACAAAGATTCCATTATGCTCTTATTTATCATTGCCGATTGTCGATGTCTCATCGACATTTTGTCGATACCCCGCCATTTTGTAAGCGGCTGGCCCTGTGACAATCCATCAGTGAATGGTCTGTAAAACTATGTAAAGCCGTGTTTGCAATGTATTGAAACCAATTTTGTGACATCTGCTTCACCACTGTGCACATGTGGATTAAACGAACAAACTGTTGAGCATGTTCTACAGGATTGTCCTCTTTATGACCAATTAAGAAAGATATACTGGCCCAATGACTCAACTCTAAACTGAAAACTGTATGGAGCTAAAGAGAAAGTCCAGACAACTGTTGAATTCATCATGAGAACTCATCTGATGGTGTAAACATCAAAGATGCGATCGCAAGAAGAAGAAGAAGAAATCAGATACATACTGGTATACAGGAAATTTTTAAAATGGTAATTATCTGTGGAAACTGGGCCAGGAGCAGACTGTAGTAGTGGCCATGTGCTAGTACTAGAAAAAATGTTTCATTCTTACTGAAGAAATTAAAAGGGGCCTCAAAAATGTCAAATATGTCAATTTAGCTATAATGAAATTAGAAAAGAAAATGAGTGAGAGGCTTTCACAAATTCAGATCAAGCCTTCCTGTCCTATGCCATCTGTTCAGTGGTTTTTCCTTGTCTTCACATCCATTTCATGTCTGTTGCCATTTCCCTTCTCCCTTTTTTTCCCCTCTAACTCTCTTCTGTCCTAAACATAGCACCATTTGTGCAGTGTTGTTTTTCTTTGTTTCTCTTCCTTGCCAGCTTGTTACATTTCAATGAGTTAAGAAATTCAACGTGATTATTTACATCAGCTGTGAAGACAAACCTTGGCAATGGCTAAACAGAATTATGACCTCAGTGATGCTAGACCATGTAAAAGAAGCTTTAAATAAACAAACTCATGGAAGAACAAACACATTTTGAACAGCAAAATCATATGCAGATCAGGTAGCAAGACTCAGAATCATCAATGTCAGGCACATTTATACATCAACTTTGTGGACACTGAGAATTTATTTCCAGGTTTAAATGAAGTCTTTGTTGTGCATACAAACATACTTCAAACACTTCAGTTTGTTGTTAGTCTCAAAATTGAACCTTGTGATAACATTATTGATTGGTAGTGATTGTAAAAACCCTTTACATAACCTATGATTTTGTTTGCATGTCATCCAGGAGTGTTATTGGAATTGCTTCTCTAAAGATTCAGACATTAATTCCCAGACAGTTGCAGGCATCAGCAGGAAGAGATTAGGAGAGCATAAAGTAAAACAGTCAGATATATGGAGAAATGAAGGTACACATGTAAATAAGCTTCTTTTTTTAAAGCAGTGAAACACCTCAGTTGAGGCTGAATGCTGGTGTATATAATGTAGGCTCATGTGCTGTTTTTATTGTGTTACTTCAAGATGTTTGCCACCCCATGGATCTATCTCCTTCTGGATCATTCTGTAACACTGTTTTCTTCTATAGCTAATTTATTGGAGGAGAATTCAAAAAGTAGTCATGGTGAAATCAAGCATTAAGAGATCTTACTGCTTAAACTACCACATACAAAATATTGATACTGACATCTTTGACACAATTGTCTGTAATCTAGCATGACCTGTAGTTAAAGTGGGAATAGTAGCACATTCAATAAGACAGTATGCACATGGTACCAGTCTAGCTGTTGTCTAGAGTGTTTCATACATTTATTTCCTCATGAATGAAGAATTATACCTTCTCTGCTTCTTAAGAAGCATGGGGCTAGCACAGCATTTGTGGTGATGAATTCTCAAGTGAGCTGTTTTACCTGATGAGATTGCAAGCCCTTAGACACATCTTAAGCTGTGCCATTTTTGCAGCAGTTGACCTCATCTTTTGCCTTTTTATAGAACCCCTGAAACTACATAGATTGTTACCCATAGTGGCAGGTTACAATGGAAGGACTGATAGAATAAGTGAACATAGGAATAAGTACCAAAACTGCACAAGATGATCTCATGGAAGGTTGGCTCAAGTAAAAACTGCAGAAAATGTTAAATATAAGTTTCACAGGAAGAAAAGAACAGAGTGAGGATCACTGGCATATTTATAGGGATACTGGAAATTAACTGTCTCTTAGCAGGTTGAGAATCCTCTGAGTAGTCTAAGAGCTAATAGGTATCCAGGCCACTGTTTCTTATGGTACTTAATTATTGGAAAGAACCCCTGTTGATTAAATACAAACATGTATTAGACATCACATTAACATCAAAGAAAAGTCAGTAACAAAAATCTTGATTTCATAAAAAAATTACAATGAACCTTTACTGATGAAAACAAAATATCGCATGTATATAGTTCAATCCTGTCTACACAGTTACTGAAAGTTCATCCTTAGGATTTTTAAGTAATTGATTTAAGTTCAGTGGTTCTACAAAATTGTTGATTTTTGATCATTAGGACTTTTATGAAGTTGTTGGTTCATGGTGGTTTTTATCTACAGTAGCTAGATTCCTGACTGCAATAATAGGAAACTCTTTACAGAGCGATACAACAGGAGGCAATCTGATAATCAGAAGAAGACTCCCATCGGACAAGTGTTTTGGCCCAGTATACTCCTTTACACTCTAAGGGGGGTGGGCCCACTTGGGTCATGACACCCTAGTGTCTCAGCCTCCTGTTGTCTTGTATTGAAAATGAACCCATTTCACTTTGGAAGCAACTAAAATCCACAACTCCGCCCGCCGTGGAGGCAATTGTGAAAGTAACAAAGAGAAGACAAATTACTCTGTTCGTTCCGTCGCACACAATTAGGGACAGACACTGACACTCCTGCATGAAGCCGACGAGGCTAGCCACTGCACGCTAGCAACTGAAATTCTATGCCTAACACCTCTTATAATATACACTGCCTGTTGCTCGTCAGTCACAACCCTTTCATCAGTACAATGAAAAAACTCAACGTACTGTGGACTTAGAAAAATTCCTGGTGTTTTCTGTACCGCAGAGTTTACTGTCACGCTTTCCATAGCCCATTGCCGTTGTTCCACAGCCAGCATGATGCCTTTTTGGCAGTTTCACTAAGCCTCTTCAGTGCCCTTGTTCTCGACTGTCCCCTCAGCCCCAACAGTTTCAATAAATCATACACCGATAAAGCCACGAGCCCTCTTGCGCCCACCTCAAATGCCATGACCCTTGCAGTAAACCCATCGTGTCTCAGATCCGTGGCCAGATCATTATACTTGACCGTTTTGAACGAATGTTGCTCGTCCAATCTGGATTCAAATGGCACGGTCAGTTCAATCAATATAACCTGAAGTGATGCTGAAGAATGAAGCCACGAACCCTCTTGCGCCCACCTCAAATGCCATGACCCTTGCAGTAAACCCATCGTGTCTCAGATCCGTGGCCAGATCATTATACTTGACCGTTTTGAACGAATGTTGCTCGTCCAATCTGGATTCAAATGGCACGGTCAGTTCAATCAATATAACCTGAAGTGATGCTGAAGAATGAAGCACTATATCCGGCCGTCTCCGCAATTTTCTGATACTCTCTGGATATGCCCCACATCCAGGTAGGTCTACCGCCATCTCCCAGTCGTTTGCACAGTCAAGAAGAGATGGTAAACTGCTACCTGGTTTACTCGGTTTGGGGTGTGCTGACTTTCCTGCCCTCAGAAAGTATGTATTTGTGGTGCTCAGCCTGGCTTTGCTATTAGCCTTCATCCTTGCCAGGTCTATTGTCGCAGCAAGCTCAATTAGCACTTTGTTGTGGCGCCAAGTGTATCGCCCTTGTCTTAATGACACTTTACACGCTGAGAATATGTGTTCAAGTTTCTGCCTCCCCTGGCACAGGGGGCACTGCTCATCATCCAACTTTCCCCATCTCACAAGGTTTGTGGCCGACGGCAGCAGGTCATACATTGATCTAACAACAAAGTTGAGCCTAATAGGTGCCATATATCATTCCATGTCAAGGACCTCTGCAGGGCTCCTTCCCATGTAGTCCATTGACCTTGTTGAGCCTGCTGCACTGCTTTTTGCAACCTCTTATCATTCTCCGCTCCTCGTATCTCCTAAACTACCATGTCTCTGCGCTCCCTGCTTGATGCCTCGGACCACCAGCAGATGTCTCCACGACCAAATCCCTGTCTATTCGTTTATGTGTATCCAATTACCTCCCTCAGTTTGAGCGACTCTTGGGCAGCATCAACAGCTTCTTCCACTCTCCACTTCCTTCCCATTTTCAGTGTGGGCTGAATGGACTTAACCACATCATCTGCTGACTCACGAAGCATCACTGCAAGCCTTGCCTTTCCAACTTTGTATTCTTCAACAACTGACTTGAAGGGAAGCAGAATTTTTGACTTTTTGCAGTACAATGCTACATCTGACAGACCTGGTGGTACCCCATGCCATTTCCTCATGAACTTGCTAACCTTCTGCTCTATAGCTTCCACTGTACTTGTGCTTATTTCATATATAAGCAGTGGCCGCATCAACTTAGGTATCAACATGAACTGGAGGCACCACAGTTGGAATTTTCCCAAGACTCTGCTTTGGTCTATGATCTGTAGCCCTCTGCCTGCCATATCTATTGTCTGTTGCACTGCCTTCAAGTCTTTTAATGAGGCATTGTACACCCTGCCAAGACTTTTAACAGGTTCCTCGATTCTCTGGTTGAAAAAAATGAAGATGACCTCTGCTATCTTCCCTTTCCTGACTGATAGGCTTCTCGACTTCTTGGGTTTGAAGCTCATTCTGCACCAGCTGACTAGTTCATCCAGGCGTGCTAACATCCTCCTGCAATCACAGTCACTCCTGATTTATCCAGGTGTGGGAGAAGATTGTGTGGTGTGAGTAGAACTATCTCAGGGTTCCAAAGCTTTCTTGTCCTGATCCAAGTTTCTTGTCATTGATGAAAATGGAAGCTCTTCATGTAGACTATCCTAAAAAACCACTGGGTTGTACTTTGTTTCTTAAAAAAAACAAGATTTTGGCAAAGGTAAGCCTTTGCAACTACCGCTGCTGGCTCTATGAAATGGGTTTTCTCGTGACCAACATTTTCTATTGCAGTGTCTGGGCCTAGTGAGCTCTAGGGTTAAATACAAAAAAATCTCATTTTCAGCTGACAGATATATGGGACCACATACCATCTTTCCTAAACAATTTCTCATCTTAAATTAATGAAATCCTGAACACTTTTCCCTTCAAAGAGACTCAGGGATATACATTTTCTTTACCATGGGTTAAGAGCATGAAAACTAATTGTAATCACTACTACTGCATACTACCCCGATACAATCACAAGAACAGCTATGCTTTGGACCCCTGAAGGAAAACAAAAGAGAGGCCGACCAAAAACAACCTGGCGGAGGACTGTGGAGGCTGAGATGCAAAGAATGAACCAGAGTTGGGGCACTGTACGAAGGATGGCCACCAATCGAGCAAAGTGGAATCAATTTGTTGTTGCCCTACAAGATGCCACTAGGTGTGATGTCCACTGACTGCTTTGATGGTCAGTGGTTAAGGATCTAAGAAGAAGAAGACTACTGCAAAGTAGCCACCCTATCAATTACATCCCATTAATGATAGCTGCCCAGTACTATTTGTTCTATTCAAGCCAGCAAGCATTTTGAATGACTGTAAACTCAACAGCTCTGTGCAGGTGAAATAAGATCTAGTGTGAAGTAAGGCGCACAGGTACGGTAATTTATTGAACAGTCCTTTATAAAGTAATTAAGTTAGGTTTAATGACAGAAGGTAATATGAGAGAAAAATCTAGCCCATGACACCCATGAAGGAATCCTGAAAAATAAATACTCATGAAAGCATTCACAGCCTCTGAAAATTTTCTTCACTCCAAAATTAATGTCAGCAAAATGTATTTGCAGGGAATATTAGCTTATTATACACATTAATTAATTGAGTAGTTTCATACAATTTTATAAACTGCTAAAATTGTTTATATCATGGCTGTTTGCATCCTAAGGAAAGTTGCTATTATAGTTCTGAGTGCTTTTGGCTGTCCCCAAGGTTATAATTTTGTACATCCTTCGTACAGTGCCCCAACTCTGGTTCATTCTTTGCATCTCAGCCTCCACAGTCCTCCGCCAAGTAGTTTTTGGTCTGCCTCTCTTTCATTTTCCTTCATGGGTCCATAGCATAGCTGTTCTTGTAATGGTATCAGGGTCCCTTCTGAGGACGTGGCAAATCCAACTCCAGTGTCTTCCAGCTATGATGGTGTGCATGTCTTCCTAGTTACTCTGTCTGTTGTTTATTGCTTGTAGGTTGTGCACCTATTTTTAAAAAAATGACACTGAATACCAGTATTCTAATGTATACAATGGTATTGCTGCCTACTTTCTTTGATGGTTACTGGGCTTACTGTCTGTGGCTGACGTATCTTTGGATAATAAGTTTTGTGAATGATTAGCGGGCCGGTATTGTGTTGGCATATAATACTATAACGGGTCAAGACTGTGTGACCAAACCGAAGAGAAAGTAGATGCTGGACTCGTGGGGTACAGTTTGCAATGAGACATCATTTAATGAGAACAGACATGAATACGTTGACGAAGCGATAAAGGTAATCATTGTTTGAAATAAATATTCAGAGTCAAATTATAATTCATGGCAGGAAAATGTACGTTTGAATAAAAAATGATGCAATCACTGTTGAGCAAAGAAGAAAACAAAAGTAGGTACAGAATCTGTTAATATTTCCCAAACAGGATGTATTAAATAACACTGAACAAATTGGGTCAGAACTCAGAATGGCATTGAAATAATCATGCCAGGTAGCATTTACACATTCAACAATTTCTATGATTGAAAGATGGGCAGGTGGTATTTGATTAATAATTGTGCATCTGAAATTGTAAATAGAAACTTGTTTGTTGTGAATTTCCCCATCTTTAATGTGCATATCTTCTTTAGAAAACAGTAGTGCAAAAATGTTAGAGTATGTGACTGAAATGGTAGGACTAGGGCTGATAATAACAATCATTACATGTAGTGTGTTCATGTATATTACTGTAAGTTATTTTAGCAAGGGAGTTAAATGTTTGAGATCCTCACATGTGAGTCTAGTATTTTGTAGACGCAGATTTGAGCGCATCTAGGTTAATTGTATGTTTAATTATTTGCGTATGACCACGCACGATTCTTAAACGGGTAAGGCGCGGTTTATCGTGGCAATTTGTTGCTATCCAGCATACATACTGGAGGCAGATCCGAAAACCCATTGTCGTGGACAGACGTTACAGATGAATAATGTTATGTGTCTTGGTCCCAAGCCGTGGGAAGACACAAAAATGTATTAATATATCTCCCTAGTTGGAGCATGAATAATTGGCCAGAATTGGCTCCTTAAGGTATCACCTTATATACTTATTTCTCCTTTGCAAGTCTTTGGAAGAGCTTCAACATGTCTAGCTATCGCATGTTGATCTTCTTCGATCCTTAACCACCGACCGTCAAAGCAGTCAGTCGCCATCACGCCTAGTGGCGTCTTGTAGGGCAACAATAAATTGATTCCACTTTGCACGGTCGGTGGCCATCCTTCGTACAGTGCCCCAACTCTGGTTCATTCTTTGCATCTCAGCCTCCACAGTCCTCCGCCAAGTTGTTTTTGGTCGGCCTCTCTTTCGCTTTCCTTCAGGGGTCCAAAGCATAGCTGTTCTTGTGATGGCATCGGGGTCTCTTCTGAGGACATGACCAACCCAGCTCCAGCGTCTGCCAGCTATGATGGTATGCATGTCCTCTTGCTTGCTACGAGTAAGCAGATCTTGGTTGGTGATGGTATTCGGCCAAAAGATTCGGTGAATTTTTCTTAGGCATGTTGTGTGAAAAGAGGACAATTTTGACATTTCTTTCTCTGTGACTCTCCAGCATTCCGCACCATAGAGAAGCACAGAAAGCACGCAACTCTGGTATAATCTTAATTTTGTGCTTGTGCTGTATTGGGAGGACTTCCAGATGTTATTTAGGCTAAAGAAGGCTGTTCTTGCCTTATTCATTCTGATGTTGATGTCTTTGCCTGCCCCACCATCTGGTGTTACTATGCTTCCTAGGTATGTGAAGGTATCTGTCTGTACCAGTTGCTGATTCCTTACTGATATGGGCTCAGGGTTGCTCACATTGAGCGTCATGACCTCAGACTTCTTTAAATTGATGTTCAAGCCCACCTGCTGGCTAAATTTATTAAGTCTATCCGTTTTTTCCGGGATGTGTTGATGTGAATGTGCCAGCAGTGCAATGTCATCTGCATATTCCAGATCTTCCAGTGTTGAAAATGTAGTCCATCTTATTCCTCTTGGACTGCCCTCTGTTGTCTGGCGCATCACCCAGTCTATGACTGTTAAAAATAGAGTGGTTGATAAGGGGCATCCCTGACGTACTCCTGTCTTCACCTCGAAGGTTAGGTTGCTCTGCCCAACACTACACGTAAAGTTGGCATAGAGGCTTTTTATGATTGACACTATGCAGCTTGGAATTCCATAAGCCCTCAGTATTTTCCATAGACTGTCCCTATGTATGCTGTCAAAAGCCTTTTCAAAATCAACAAAATTTATGTAAAGCTGTCTTTGCCATTCTGAGCACTGCTCTATAATGTTCCTGCGAGTGAATATATGGTCTACACATCTTCTGTTCTTTCTAAATCCTGCTTGTTCTTTCCTCAGTTTGTAGTCTACTGCCTTTGAAATTCTCTGTATAATTATCCTGCCTAGTATTTTGCTGGGAACTGAGAGAAGAGTGATTCCTCTCCAATTATTGCAGTCTGAAAGATCTCCCTTCTTGGGCAATTTGACAATTATTCCTTTGTTCCACTCTGATGGTGTTGTCCCCGTTTTCCACACTTGTGCAAATAGTGGTTCTAATAGTTCTGCTGCTAGCTCAGGGTCTGTCTTAAATAGCTCTGCATTTAAGTTATCATGGCCCGGAGCTTTACCGTTCTTTAACCCTTTGATTGCTGTGATGATTTCTTCTTTTCGTGGAATGTCTGTATTTACATCTAGATCGTTTTCAGCCTCAGGAACATTCAATTGTGTCTTTGGTATTTCCTTGTTCAGAGTTTCTCTGAAGTGCTCTGCCCATCTTGTTTCCTGTCCCTCTGCTGTCTTAATGAGATTTCCTTGCTTATCTCTTACTAATGTAATATTGTTTGCACCTTGTTTTCCGCTGATGAATTTAGTTATTTTGTATACTGTGCTTTGTTCATTTCTCAGTGCTGCCTCTTCTGCCTGTTTTGCAAGATCGTCTAGGAAATTCCTTTTGTTGGCTCGGGTTTGGCGTTTAACTTCCCTGTCCAGTTGACTGTACTGTTCGCTATATAGTTGCTTTAACCTGGGGGACTTCGCTTCTGTTTTCTTTCTTTTCATTTCCTTTCTCATCTTTATGGTGTTTAGTGTTTCTGGTGTTATCCAGTCTTGCTTCTTCCTTTCCTGGAATCCTAAGCATGATTTGCTACTTTCCTTATATATTGTTGAAATGGTGTTAAAATTCTGGTCTATATCATCAGTCAATGTCTTTTCCTGGCTTTTGGCAAATTGATATCGTTTCTTAATGTCGGCCGCAAAAGCTTTTCTGGTAAGGGGGTCCTTCAATTTGCTGATGTCAAACCTTTTCTGTGTAGTTACAGTTGGTCCAGCCCTTCTTAGTTTCACTTTCAGTTTTGCAACTACTAAATGGTGATCGCTTCCCACATCTGCACCTCTTCTTACCTTCACATCTTGTAATGCATGTCTCCATCTACCGTTAACCATGATGTGGTCTATCTGGTTTCTGTCCCGACCATTTGGTGATTCCCATGTTAACTTGTGAATTTCCTTATGTGGGAAAAGTGTTCCTCCAATGACCAGGTTGTTAATGCTACAGAAACTTATTAGCTTATCCCCATTTTCGTTTGCTATTCCGCTGCCGCATTTCCCCATTGTTCTTTCATTATATGTATTGTGTGTGCCAACTTTCGCATTGAGGTCTCCCATTACTATAACAAGATCATATCTAGGTGTGTCCTCCATTTCTTTCTGCAGTTGTTGATAGAATTCATCCTTGACCTCCTCATCGCTATCATTCGTTGGTGCGTAGCATTGTATTATTGTAGTGTTGGTGAATCTCCCTCTCAATCTCAATCGTATCAGTCTGTTGTTGATGGGTTTCCTTTCCAGTAATGTCCTTTCTATCCCTTTCTGTAGAATAATGGCTACGCCTTCACTGTGCTGTCCATCCTCTCTGCCAGAGTAAAGTACTGTTTCTCCTGTTGCTGTTTTAACTTTTCCTGCCCCTGTCCATCTGCTCTCGCTTATCCCCAGGATGTGTAACCTATAGTTTCTCATTTCTGCCGTGACCTGTCTTAGTTTACCTGTCTCGTACATTGTCCTGACATTCCAAAATCCTATTCTTGTATCCTGTTTTGCGGTCAGGACATCCGTTTTCATGTCAGTGGCTTCCTTTCGGCTTTCACCACTGACAGTCATACGAGCCACAGACTCCGAATGTCCATCCCGCAGCAAAGTTTGTTCATTTGATGTTGTTTCCGTAACTTCATTATTTTTTTTACATAGACAGGGGTGTCAGCCCTATGCTAAAACCCCCAACCTGGAGGACCAGGGTACCAGCTTTTGTCTGACCCCTACCCACACAGACCAGTCCAGCTTGGTTGAACCTACCAGGAGTAAAACTCCCACTGGCATAGCTCTGGGGATTGTCAGGGTACGCAAGCTGCCATACCGCTACAAGGTATAGGTACCATTGATGGCAGATCGCATGTTGATAGTGCGCCCAATTTCCTGCTGGGAACTATATTGGATCTTAATTGTTTTGGGAAGAATACCAAAATTTTATACAAGATGGATTGCCTCATAACGAAAACTGAGATCATACGGACATGTTGCCGCAGAGCTTCCATTGCCCTTGAGATGGTGATGGTTAGTGCAATCGGTCAACATCAATAATGAACATTTGTATTGACGTACATTTTCCTGCCATGAATTATAATTTGACTCTGAATATTTATTTCAAATGGTGATTACCTTTATCGCTTCGTCAACGTATTCATGTCTGTTCTCATTAAATGATGTCTCATTGCAAACTGTACCCTACGAGTCCAGCATCTACTTTCTCTTCGGTTTGGTCACACAGTCTTGACCCGTTATAGTAATATCTGCTAACACAATACCGGCTCGCTAATCATTCACAAAACTTATTATCCAAAGATACGTCAGCCACAGACAGTAAGCCTGACAGGCTAGTAACCATCAAAGAAAGTAGGCAGCAATACCATTGTATACATTAGAATTGTCATTATTTTGGTACGTTATATGACCACCAAAAATATATGTCGTTATCATGTTTTCTTCTTCTTCCGTCCTTAGCCACCGACCGTCAAAGCAGTCAGTGGCCATTACGCCTAGTGGCGTCTTAGGGCAACAGCAGATAGGTTTTCTTTGCCATTGTTTCCCATCACGCCTATTGGCGTCTTTAGGGCAACGGCAAATCAATCCATCTGCTGTTGTTTCCGTAATCGAAGTGACTGGCAAACGGGTGATCAGCCCGTTGGTTATCATGTTTTAACCAATTATATATTATAAATCTGCTTTACCAACCAACGGTTTTAACATTACTACTAGCTGCATTTCTCAATTGTAATTCATGCTTATGTATAACTATTAGTAAAAGTAGTAGAAAATAGCCATAAGTAATTATTTCTCAACTCATTTTTCAATAATTCATATTTGAAGAATGCTGCACATAAAATTCAGTGATGTCTATATTCTATGACATGTCTATTTTAGATATATGTACACTGTGAATCCAGTGTTACTTGTCATGTAGTAGTAATTTTTACTCATGCACACTGTACAAAACTTACTTACTTACTTAGTCGTTCCCCTTCTACCGTGAGGTGTAGAGGTTTGGAAGAGAGAGCGCCAGACTATCCTATCGGCTGTCTTCCTCCTGGCCTGGTTCCATTCTAGTCCTCGGTCCTTCAGAGATTGTCTAATGTTGTCCTCCCAGTGGACTCTGGGTCGCCCTTGGGGTCTGGATCCTTGGCTCTTTGTTTCCCATGCTTGTTGTGGTATCCGATCTTCTCCCATTCTGCAGACATGCCCAAACCATCTTAATTAAGACAGTTCTACTTGGGTCTGAAGGGGGTAGGATTTAAGGCCTTGACATATCGTCTGGTTGCATACCATGTCTCTTCTTGTTACTTCAACCACCTTCCTCAGATACCTCATTTCTGAGGTCTGGATCTGGCTTTTATGGGTTGTAGTCATTGCCCATGACTCGCATCCATATGTCAAGACTGGGACATAGGTGGAGTGGTATACAACCATCTTCGTTTTCTTACCAACCTCTCTCTTGCTGAGGAATCCTTGATTTATGGCCTGAAAAAGTCTCACAGCTGCTGCTTTTCGAGTGGCCAACTCTTCTTTGATGCCTCCCTTTCGATCTATAATAGCTCCGAGATATTTAAAGTGGTCGACCTGCTCCAGGACCTGTTCTCCTAGCTTAATCTGATGTCTTCTTTCTTCTCGTGATATCACCATGGATTTTGTTTTAGCTTATGACCATCCCTCTCTTCTCCAGCTCTTCCTTCCAGACTTGCAGGTTGGATTGGAGATGTGCCTCTGATTTAGCAATCAGGGCAACATCATCAGCAAATGCCAGCTCCGAAATATAGACCTGTCTCATCTTCCAGTTGCCCAATGGGCTGATCACCCGTTGGCTTGTCACACCGATTACGGAAACAACGGCAGATGGATCTATTTGTTGTTGCCCTAAAGACGCCGCTAGGCTGAAAAACTACTCAATCTGCTGTTGCTTAAGAAAAAGGCATGATGGCCTCTGACTGCTTGGTCGGTCTTTGGCTAAGGACGGAAGAAGAAGAATCATCTTCCAGTACCCCACTGAATACTTTCTTGTTCTGTACAAAACAAATAGTAGAAATATAAGCATAATACAGGGTTTGTAGCGACCTGGAAAAACCTTGAAAAACCTGGAAAACGGGAAAAAAAAAATTCCAGGCCTTGAAAAGCCTGGAAAAATGACTAAAAGCCTTGAATTTCCTGCATCGGACCTGGAAAAAAAATTACAAATGAAAAGTTGTCAATTTTTCGGTTATTGATGGTATTTTTCGTTAAACTTCAGTTACCACAGAATTTTTACTTCCCTTTGCGCACTAAATCAATTTCCAGACATTTTAGGGAGTTTGCGTTTTCGGCGCTTTGCGTTAATGTGAACGTGCTGATTTATTTTTAGCGCTCGCGTCTGTTGATACTCGAATGCTACTGGGAAAAAACATAATTTCAACTGAGGTAAGTAATAAATTCATGTATCTCATTTATAAAACATATTTAAATAAGTGCAGTTTATAGATAGACCTACTGTTCTTGCATCTGTAATTTACAATGTAGGCCTTTTTACAGTTTTATTTTTAACCATGGCCAAAATTACAGTGTTTCAATGAAATTTCTTGGTTTACAACTGCTTAAGGGAATATGTTTGACACAGTTTAAGATGGTCAGGAATAGAAATTGATGGCGATTCCATATCCTATAGCCGACCCTGTTATCAGACCTTGTCCCAATGTTCATTTCACCACATTTTTGGGAAATAAATATATTTTGAATGCTTTTTTATTATATTTATGATGAAGAGACATATCACGTTCTACCTCTGCAGGGTTAGGATAGGCCTAGGCTACATGTTTTCAATTCCAGATAACATAAATAACCAGCCAATACATGAAAGTGGCATCACATCTGTCAAATCACTGTAATTAGGATAAATGAAAATTACCAATTTTGTGCATAGGCCTATGTTATTAATTAAATAAAAAAAATTTTTAAATCGAAACAAACAGATACGAGATAAAAAAAATAAAAACTAACAAAAATAGTAGGGGTGGAGGGGGGGGGGGGGGGATGTAACGGCCTGCGGTTTCCAGTTAGATATTTAATAGATTTTCACTTATCATAAGTATTATAAGAATATTATCATACCTTCACCCTCACAATTACTATATATTAGCTTTTGTTCTAGTTAAATATTGTTTGACAATATTATGTATGCGTTTAGAACTTTGACTTGGTAAATATACATAGCTTAGGTCTATTCATAAGTTATTTGTGTTCCATTTTTTTTTTTTTTTACAGAAAAGAACACAACCCCAAGTAGCAGTTTTACCCTCAGAAACATCATAGCCATCTAGCACTACTCCCTCGGACACATATTCTCTTCTTAGGTACTTTTTATTCAGCCTTTTTTTTCAAGACCTGAAATTCAGATTGGTGCATTTGGAACAGTAGCTGAAAATAGGAAGCATTTTCCTGTAGCACTGAAGAAAAAACAACTCAAATTGAAAAAGACAAAGCATCCTGTGTTTTGTGTGACAGAAGATAAGGCATGCCGACAGTCACCTGGCATGATACGAAAAGATTTAACCTTATATCTGCTGTTCACTCCAATGATAATATAAACAAGACAGTTAGAAAGAAAATATCTTTAGGGCAGAACAATTCAGAAGCCAGTGCTTGCAGAAAAATACAGCAAAAGTATGGGAGGTGTCGACCACTTCAGCCAACTAGGTGCAAGCTACCTCTACCCACACAGATCCTATTTTTATATCATTTCTTAGTTGAAACTGCCCTGGTCAATGGGCACATAACCTACAACACTGCCAACTCTACAAAAAAAGATCAAAGCAAAGATGAGGATGTCAGTATGACTCTTATTGAACCTGCTATTCTTCGACGCAATGTGACACCTTCAAAACCACAGGTCACAACAACACGACTTACTGAGCACCACTTCATTGATAAATATGAAAGGGCAAGGTACAAACCAGACTGTAAAGTGTGTAAGGCTGCAAGGAACAGAAGCCAGACTTGCATGTACTGCCCAGATTGCAGTGTACCTCTATGCGTGATACCCTGCTTCAAGTTATACCACACAGTCAAGGATTATCAACAATCCAGACAAAGACTCTTGCAGAGGCCTACAGCTACAACTTCAACCCCAGTTAATAAAAAAAGCAGCTCAGACTCCAACTAGAGGTACTTA
The DNA here is from genome assembly GCA_024509875.1 of Oreohelix idahoensis. NCBI lineage: Eukaryota > Metazoa > Mollusca > Gastropoda > Stylommatophora > Oreohelicidae > Oreohelix > Oreohelix idahoensis. Next base: position 100,052 of record JAMPIV010004334.1, on the reverse strand, counting down.
ACTACTCAAACATTTACAAATGCTCATTGTCAGATGCCACAGACGCAGAATACATTCAAAAAAGACAAACACAAAAAATACAGTTTTGTTTTTTGCATTTTATTCACAATTTTATTTGCCTGTTATGTTGATATATGTGGTTAATTGTTAAATCAATATGTCAATCAAGCTTATTTTATTCATTGCCATCCATGTCACTAACATTTTATTGTGCTGACGTTGAACAAATTCACTAAAAGATGTCTGCTTTTTTATGAATTTAAAAAAAAAAACAGTTCTTTTAAAAGAAATCTGCAAACACCCTTGGTAATGGGAGACGGTAATGCTCCGGATTGCTGGTCAGCAAAGTGATAATTATATCTGAGAAAATTAGATGAGGAAAATATTAGAGTTTCCCACCCTTGAAAATCACGTGCTGGACCTCTAAAAAGCCTGGAAAATGCTTGAAGAAATTTGCTATGAACCCTGATAATAGCTTGCCAGTTTATCTTTCTATAATTCATACTTTATGTACATGTACATTTGAACACAATGTTCCTTGAAAATTTATCATTAGTAATTTATGACCATGCATGCTATATAGTGAAAGTACAGGTCCATATCTTTTTATCTGAATACCCACCTGCATGAAGGCCTATTTGGAGTCATTCCTATATGACCACCAGTTATGCACAATACTATAATAAACGTACAAATGTGGAAGTAAACCTCTGTCTTTGAGGCTAATTACATCCTCATTGACTCTATATATCATCCACACACTTTCTGGGATTCCCCTTTTGATGAAACTTGTTGAGAGCCCAGCATTGCATACTATTAAGATGAACAATTTGGAGCAGTAATAGCAATGCAAAAGTTTAAAATTTACAAAAGATATAAAGTAACAGGTAATACGTCCATCTTTACAGCAGAATTAGTGGAAATCTTAAAAGCTTTAGAAATGGTTGCAGTTATATATTGTTACGGAACATGTTCCCCAGTATAATGAGCTAGTTTTGCGAAGCATCTTACTGTCTAATATTTGGATTATAACTTGAAAGAACAGTCTCACTCCAGACAGTACATACACAAAAGAATAACTTGACAGAAATTTGGGTCACAGTTCCATACATATAATCTAAACAGCATAGTCCTGGACATCAGTAACAATAGTACAAAATACTTACATCGTTAGAATATGTGGTACAGTCATTCTACCATACTGTCAAAAACTGCATTCAATGTAAGTGCGGCATTCACCCCTCGCACATATATCTCCATGGTGTGCATCCAATGTAAGTGCAGCATTCACTCCTTGCACATATATCTCTCTCTGGTCTAATCACCAGGCATCCAAGTTCCTCCAGAACTTCACAGTGTGGGAAAACCACATCACGCTTATAAACAATAATGCAAAATGGTCTTACCATAGACCTCCTTCAGGCACGGGACAATGGCGTGCCTCTTAATTCATCCACTTCCAAGCGCTGGAAAAGACGAGAAGACACAACATGCTGATAAATAATGATATATGAAGGCCTTGAAGATGCACATTACGCGGAACATCATCACATCACATCCAGTATATCAAAATCACAGACACTATTCACATACTCTAGTAAACACTGTCCCTCCAACTTTGTCTATATTGCTGCCAAGATATGTGTACGATTGTACATTTTGCATTGGTGTTTCTTCTTGTTCTTTGAAGGACCGAGGATTAGAATGGAACCAGACCAGGAGGAAGACAGCCGATAGGATAGTCTGGCACTCTCTCTTCCAAATCTCTACACCTCATGGTAGAAGGGGAATGACTAAGTAAGTAAGTAAGTTTCTTCAAGTTCAACCCTGTAATCATTACCTGCTTTTATGCTCATTATTTTTATCTTTTCCTTGTGCATTTTAGACCCAATTGCTGTGACCTCTTATCGAGTGTTTTCAATTCATCCTGCATCTGATTACGGTTATGGGACAGAAGAGCCAAGTCATCAGCAAAATTTAGATCATCCAACTGCTTAGTCAGAGTCCACTGGATTCCATTTCTGTTGTGTGTTGACGATGTTCTCATAACCCAGTCTGTTGCTAGTTAGAAAAGAAATGTCGCACTCCTGTTCTTATCCCAAACGGTTCTGTAAGCTGTCCTTCATGAAGAACTCAGCATGTCATGTCTTCATATGTTTTCTTTATTAAATTAATGATCTTCAGGGGAACTCCATAATGCCTCATCAATTTCCAAAGTGATTCTCTGTCTACACTGTCAAATGCCTTTTCGTAGTCCACAAATCCGATGTATAGTGGTGAATTCCATTCCAGAATTTGTTCTATTATTCTCAAAGTGGTTTTCCGATCTGTGCAGGATCTGTTTTGTCAAAAACCTGCTTACTCATCTCTCAGTTTCTTGTCTGTGGACTCTTTGAATCTCTCAAGGATAATCCCGTTTAATACTTTTCTTGGCACTGATAATAACATTATTCCTCTATAATTTGTACACTCTTGTAAATTTCCCTTCTTAGGCAACTTAACCAGATATCCTTCCTTCCATTCTGCTGGTATCTCTTCCTTTTCCCAGACTTTACCAAGTAATTTATATAACATCTCTGTAGCCATGTTGATATCTGCTTTGATGGCCTCTGCTGGAATGCAATCAGGTCCAGGCACTTTTCCATCTCTTAGAAGCTTTATGCCTTTCTTTATTTCTTCCTTTGATGGTCTTTCACCATTAATTTGTAGCTCTTTTTCTGCTGGCTGGATATCCGGGGGGGTTTTGTGGAGCTGGTCTATTGAGAAGGTCCTCAAAATATTCTGTCCACCTCTTCATTTGCTCCTTTATATTGCTGAGCAGTTTTCCATTCTTGTCAGTTATGAGGCAACTTGTTTACTTGTATTTCACTATTAGCTTCTTTGTGCTGTTATACAGTTCTCTCATATTTCCTTTGGCTGCAGCATTTTCTGCCTCTCTTGCCAACTCCTCAATATACTTCCTCTTCTCTCTTTTGATACTTCTTTGTTTGCTTCTGTGTACGCTTCTTGAGCCTTGGCTTTGGAACTTCTGGTTTTGCTTGTGTTTAAATCTGCTTTCTTGTTTTTTCTGTCTTTTATCTTATTGATGGTTTCTGTTGTTATCCATGCTTTTTGTTGTCATTTCTTTTTCCCCAGTATTTCTTCACATGTCTCATTCCATACCATTTTGAATTGCTGCCAATAGTCTTCTGTATTTTCTACATTTTCCAGCTGTTGGAGCACTTGGAGTTTGTTGGATACTGTGACCGCAAATTTGTCTCTTGTTTCTTGATTTCTTAGCTGTCCTACATTAAACTGGTGTCTATAATTTTGCATTGTTGCATATCTCTTGAGTTTCATTTTTACTTTGGCTATCAGAAGATGGTGATCTGATGCCACATCTGCTCCTCTATATACCTTTACATCCTGCAATGATGATCTAAACTTCTTGTTTATGCATATATGATCAATCTGATTTTCTGTTCTATGGTCTGGTGATATCCATGTTGCCTTGTATAATCTCTTATGTGGAAACATGCTTCCTCCTATAGCCAGTTACTTTGAAACACAGAAGTTTGAGAATAGTTCCCTATTTTAATTCATTATACCTAGCCCATGTTTTCCCATGACTTCTTCAAAGCCGGTGTTGACTGTACCTATCTTTGCATTCATGTCACCAATCAAAATTGTGATGTCTCTTCTTTTTACTTTTTCCATAACTGTCTGTAGTCTAGTATAAAATGCTTCTTTGGTGGGTGGCAGTCACTGATTATGTCTTACAAGTAATGCTAATATGTTATTTTGTAGCAAAGAGTTTTAGTTGTGACAGAAAAGATTATTAAAAATATTTCTCTTATATTCATGTTACCTAGTATGGGACTTAATTTGTTCTGGCAGGAGAAATAATCTAACTTAGTGAGGTTATCAGATTCAAAGGAAATATTCTGAGTGATAACAGATTATTTAATATTTGTGATTATCAACATCACTTTTCTTTATTTTACAACACAATTAAAAGTACCAACTGTACACTTTTAGTGTAAATGAAAATCTAAAAGAAAAAAAAAAGTTTTTTTCAGCATTAATATTAATATTGCAAAATTGCGATGCAATTAATTTTAAAATACAGGTTCTAATTGTAACAGAACTTATGGAAACACAATAAAATTAAGGACAGTCACTGTTACCCATGAGCATCGGATGCCTCCGTTATTTTTTTTAATGCATTATAATATAACTGACTCCAACACTCTTATTAACCAAAAAAATAGGAAAGTTGCATTTCATCAGAACTGATTGCAATTGTGTCAGATTATTGCTATAGAAGTAGCCATTTTGTAAACATATAACTATATAACTATCATCCTGTGTCTCTCATCACTAAGACTGGTTTCTTCTCCACCACACTAAATTCCCAGTCTCATGGACCACAGACAGTCAAGGTAGTGGGAGCTGACCATAACACTACCCTCTCGTCTGAATGAAACAGAGGTCGGCACCCCACACAATCTTCGCTATTGACTGTGTCCAACACATATGTGGAATTCGCGTGTTTGATCGGGGGTAGCACACACGTCAGCATTATGGTCCCCTGCCATTGCACATGGAACATCGGTGTTCCCTTTTTGATTCGCCATGTGGACTCCTAATAGGACTGTTAACCTGTGATGATCACACCTCGGAGTCAGAATATTGACTCTCTGAGGATCCACTCCTCTGCTTGACCTTTATCTCTTTAGATTGCCTATCTTCCTTTTGAGACTCATCAAAGTGAACTAGCTTATGCATTTGGTGCTCTTCTACTTCAAAATCGCTACCATACTTAATATGATACCACAAAACATACAGAATTAAAATTGTTTGTGAATGCCATAATTATCTGAAGTTTGTATTATTATTTTTTATACAATGAATTACAGGTGACCATTCCTGTAACCAGCAACCCCGCCTATACTCTAGTGTTGACATTCCAGATGTGAAAATTATGAACAGCTTCATAAAGAGTGAACCAATGCAAAATGCTGCATTCAATCAAGTGTTGCCAGAATTCACAGAAAACATTGTGAGTGAAATGAAAGCTGATGTAAGTATGGCAGCTGCAACACTAAATACAGAAAATAACATTGAATCAAGATTAAAAGAGGTACAATCACTGAATGTAGACATGAATCTGACTCTTGAGATTGACACTGCAGACTTACAAAATGAAAACTGCAGCAGGAAATCAACAATAGTCTATGATGATTGTGTTCTAAACAGTGGAAGTAGAGAAGGTTTTAAATTGTGTGGCAGTGTACGATCAGATGAAATAATAATAAGTACAAAAGAGAAACTTTTCAGCTGTTGTGTTTGTGGAGTACAGGTTAGCAAGAAAGGTGACCATAATGAACATACGAGAGAAAAGTGTTATATAAGTAATGTTGGTAATATAGAATTAGCTACAAAATCCAGTCTATGTCAACAAGAAAGAATAAAAAAAGCCCAGAAGCGTTCTAAATATGATCTTATTGGTAATGAGGCTGCTCATTTCGGTTATCTAAAGCCACATGTAATGCAGCATAAAGAAGAACTGCCTAAGAGACACCAAAGGACACACACAGGAGAGAAACCTTATAAGTGTGATGTTTGTGGAGCAGCATTTTCTCAAAATGAACATTTAAAGATTCACAAAACGACACACACAGGAGAGAAACGTTATAAGTGTGATGTTTGTGGAGCAGCATTTTCTCAAAATGAAAATTTGAAGAGTCACAAAATGACACACACAGGAGAGAAACCTTATATGTGTGATGTTTGTGGTGCAGCATTTTCTCGTAGTGATACTTTAAAGAGGCACAAAAGAACACACACAGGAGAGAAACCTTTTAAGTGTGGTGTTTGTGGAGCAGAATTTTCTCGAAATAATAGTTTGAAGCGTCACAAAAGGACACACACAGGAGAGAAACCTTGTAAGTGTGATGTTGTTGGAGCAAAATTTTCTCAAAATAATCATTTAAAGAGTCACAAAAGGAAACACGCAGGAGAGAAACCTTATAAATGTTTTGTTTGTAGAGCAGAATTTTCTCAAAATAATCATTTAAAGAGTCACAAAATGACACACACAGGAGAGAAACCTTATATGTGTGATGTTTGTGGAGCAGCATTTTCTTGTAGTGGTACTTTAAAGAGGCACAAAAGAACACACACAGGAGAGAAACCTTTTAAGTGTGGTGTTTGTGGAGCAGAATTTTCTCGAAATAATAGTTTGAAGCGTCACAAAAGGACACACACAGGAGAGAAACCTTATAAGTGTGATGTTTGTGGAGCAGAATTTTCTCAAAATAATCATTTAAAGAGTCACAAAATGACACACAGGAGAGAAACCTTATATGTGTGATGTTTGTGGAGCAGCATTTTCTCAAAATAATCAATTAAAGAGACACAAAACAACACACTCAGCAGAGAAACCTTATAAATGTGATGTTTGTGGAGCAGAATTTTCCAGTAGTGGTTATTTAAAGAGTCACAAAAGGACACACACAGGAGATAAACCTTTCAAGTGTGATGTTTGTGAAGCAGAATTTTCTCGAAATATTTATTTAAAGCTTCACAAAAGGACACACACAGGAGAGAAACCTTATAAGTGTGTTGTTTGTGGAGCAGAATTTTCTCAAAGTTATGCTTTAAAGAGACACAATATGACACATACAGGAGAGAAACCTTGTAAGTGTGATGTCTGTGGGGCAGAATTTTCTCAAAGTTGCACTTTAAAGAGACACAGTATGACACATACAGGAGTGAAACGTTATAAGTGTGATGTTTGTGGAGCAGGATTTTCTCAGAGTGGTTCTTTAAAGAGTCACATAATGACACACGGGAGAGAAACCTTATAAGTGTGATGTTTGTGGAGCATCATTTTCTCAAAAGGATCAGTTAAAGAGTCACCAAATGACACACACAGGAGAGAAACATTTTAAGTGTGATGTTTGTGGAGCAGAAATTTCTCGTAGTGGTTTTTTAAACATTCACAAAAGGACACACACAGGAGAGAAACCTTATAAGTGTGGTGTGAGATTTTTTTTAAAAACTTCACTAAGAAGGCATACAGGGGAAAAGCCATATAGGTGTGATGCATTTTCTCAGGCTACTCAGATAAAGAGACACGTGTTGAAACACATTGGAGAGATGTATAAATGTGATGTTTGTTGTATTAAGTTTTCTCAAGTCTGTATTCTAAAATTACACAAAAGAAGGCACACATAAGAGGGACTTTCTAAGTGTGATGTTTGTGGTGTTAGGTTTTCTCAAGTTTTTATTCTAAAACAGCACACAACAAAACATATTTAGAAAATTTCTAAGTGTGATGTTTGTTGTATTAGGTTTTCTCAAGTCTGTATTCTAAAATTACACAAAAGAAGGCACACATGAGGGATGTTCTGAGTGTGGTGTTAGATTTTCTCAGGTCTTTATTCTAAAATAGCACACAAGACATAATTGAGAGAAAAATCTGTAAGTGTGATGTTTGTTGTATTAGGTTTTGTTTATTATAAAACAACACACAACAATTTACAAAACATACATGAGAGACAATTTGTAAGTGCGATGTTTGTGGTGTTGAGTTTACTCAAATCAGTATGCTAAAACTGCACACTAAACGTACATCAGAGAAAATGTATGTGATGTTTACCTTACACAATTTGTCATCAAGGCATTTAAGGAGTGAACAAGAAAGTATTCCCCAACGGGCTGATCACCCGTTTGCAAGTCACTTTGATTACGGAAACAACGACAAACGGATTGATTTGTCATTGCCCTAAAGACGCCATTAGGCGTGATGGGAACAACGGCAAAGAAAATCCATTCGCTGTTGCCCTTAAGACGCCACTAGGCGTAATGGCCACTGACTGCTTTGCCGGTCGTTGGCTAAGGACGGAAGAAGAAGAAGAAGAAGAAAGTATTCAGTGGGGTACTGGAAGATGAGACAGGTCTGTATTTCAGAGCTGGCATTTGCTGATGATGTTGTCCTGATTGTAAAATCAGAGACGCATCTCCAATCCAACCTGCAAGTCTGGAAGGAAGAGCTGGAGAAGAGAGGGATGGTCATAAGCAGCTCTAAAACAAAATCCATGGTGATATCACAAGAAGAAAGAGTACATCAGATTAAGATGGGAGAACAGGTCCTGGAGCAGGTCGACCACTTTAAATACCCCGGAGCTATTATAGACCGAAAGGGAGGCATCAGAGAAAAGTTGGCCACTCAAAAAGCAGCAGCTGAGAGACTTTTTAAGACCATAAATCGAGGATTCTTCAGCAAGAGAGAGGTTGGTAAGAAAACAAAGATGGCTGTATACCGCTCTACCTATGTCCCAGTCTTGACTTATGGATGCGAGTTATGGGCAATGACCACAACCCACAAAAGCAAAATCCAAACCTCATAAATGAGGTATCTGAGAAAAGGGGTTGAAGTAACAAGAAGAGACATGGTCCGCAACCAGATGATACGTCAAGGCCTAAAATGCCACCCCCTGCAGACCCAAGTAGAACAGTCCCAACTAAGATGGTTAGGCCATGTCTGCAGAATTGGAGAAGATCGGCTACCACAACAAGCATGGGAAACAAAGAGCCAGGAATCCAGACCCCCAGGATGACCCAGAGTCAGCTGGGAGGACAACATTAAACAATCTTTGAAGGACAGAGGACTAGAATGGAACAAGGCCAGGAGGAAGACAGCTGATAGAATAGTCTGGCGCTCTCTCTTCCAAACCTCTACACCTCATGGTAGAAGGGGAACGAGTAAGTAAGTAAGATGTTTGTAATGCAAGTTTACTCATTCATTATTCTTCAGCCCCCTATTCACAAAATATCTTGATGGTTTAAATTATTTGATCACTTCCGGTGGAAATTTTTCAAAGTGGTAGAGAAAAAAGTATTTTGTTGTGTAAATTGAAATCGCATCCAGATTTTTTTTTGTTTAATAGTACTGTTGAGCTTCTCACTCTTTTGCAGCCAATAGCAAGTTCAATACTCTTTGGTAACACTGAAGATCTAGGCTTTTCTTGTGGCTTTTCTACCATTCTGAAACATGTTGAGTTAAAGTCATCAGCTCCAGTTTCTCCAGCTTAAAAAAGGTAAAGGAACCCGTTACACGCCCATTGAGGCATATTGGGAATATGGTGTTAGGCCCATATTATCTTGACCGTCGGCACACTAGGGGTGATGTGGTCGGCATCACGCCGGCCGCCTTAACCTTCCCAGAGTTGCTCTGGTACCCATATGGGGCTGGGTCGACCCAGGAGCCGTTTGTGGCCTAAAAAATTCCCGCCTCATCTGGGGATCGAACCATAGACCACTGCGCTAGGAAGCCAGTGCACTAACCACTACGCTACCGCGGCTCCCAGTTTCTCCAGCTTAGCTTGCATTTAAAGGATCATTACATAGTGGTCCCAAGCTAGGAGTAAGAAGTGTGTAGTATACTGTGTATTCCCTGCCATCCAAGGGGGCTGTCCAACTTCTTCTTCTTTGATCCTTAGCCGCTGACCGTCAAAGCAGTCAGTGGCCATCACACCTGGTGGCATCTTGTAGGGCAACAACAAATTGATTCCACTTTGCCTGGTCGGTGGCCATCCTTCATACAGTGCCCCAACTCTGGTTCATTCTTTGCATCAGCCTCCACAGTCCTCCGCCAAGTTGTTTTTGGTCTGCCTCTCTTTCATTTTCCTTCAGGGGTCCATAGCATAGCTGTTCTTGTGATGGCATCAGGGTCTCTTCTGAGGATGTTGCCTACCCAGCTCCAGTGTCTGCCAGCTATGATGGTGTGCATGTCCAAGTAAGCAGATCTTGGTTGGTGATGGTATTCGGCCAAAAGATTCGGTGAATTTTTCCTATGCATGTTGTGTGAAAAGATGACAATCCCGACATTTCCTTCTCTAAAACTCTCCAGCATTCTGCACCATAGAGAAGCATAGAAAGCACACAGCTCTGATATAATCTTAATTTTGTGCTTGTGCTGTACTGAGAGTACTTCCAGATGTTGTTTAGGCTAAAAAAGGCTGTTCTAGCGTTGTTCAATCTGCCCCTGATGTCCTTGCCTGCTCCACGGTCTGGTGCCACCATGCACCCCAGGCATGTGAAGGTGCCCGTCTGCTCCAGTTGCAGATTCCTTACTGATATGGGCTCAGGGTTGCTCACATTGAGTGTCATGACCTCTGACTTCTTTAGACCAATGTTCAAGCCCACCTGCTGGCTATACTTATTAAGTCTATCAATTTTTTCCTAAAATACTGTGCTCTGGTTCAAGATTTTCCCAAGGAATGGTCACATCCTGCACAGAGCCATTTCTCAGTTCCCCTGCTTATCAGTGGTTCCATAGTTAGATCCTCCTACATGCAATCAACCAGGTCAAAGCTAAAGAATCACATCTGGGAATCAAAGCTTAGTGTGCAATGCTGAGTTCTCAACACGTTTCACCACAGAGGGAATCCTTGAAGTGTGTGGATGATTTCAAGCATCATTGAGGGTGTAATTAGCACCATAGAAGTTCATTCTTAGGATGCCCAATGTAAGCAATCGTGGCAGTTGCTTTCATCTGCCAAATAGATTTTTTGTATATGTACTGGCTTTATGAATTAATGTTATTTAGGGCCTAGAATTAATAATCTCGATATACTAATTCTTCTTCCCAGTGTTATTTATATTATATTTATTCATACTATAGACTAGGCACATCTACATAGTACATGTATTTGTTACAGGGACCGAAAGCGATATTGAATAAGCTATAAATATATTATACTGTAGGATTCTTTCTTAACAAGATTGGGAATAATAAAACATTTCTAAAAGGTGCCACATAACAGAATATGCCATATAAACATAGTATATTTGAATTCCATTGCAAAGAGCTGTGAAAAGGCTCTAAAATAATGTATGATCTATAAATATACATAAAATGGTAAGTTTTTTTTTCAATTTTTGTGCGTGACAAAAAATATGAAAAATTGTGAATTTTTTTCAAACAAAGCATCTTTGAGCCTATAATTTACTTAACAAGTCAAAATAATTGAGCTTATTTCTATACTGTTGGAAAGTGCTTGAAAAGAACTTTAAAATGATACATGGATTATTACTGTAACTTCATTAGTAAATTTTTCTGTTCTTTGTAAACATGTAGAAATCTTGACGAATTGAACGGTTTCTGCAGAAATCAGTTTATTATTATTTTTTTTATTTTTTTTGCTTTCTTGTCATTTTTAACTCATAATAACCTTGTTCAGAATAATGTGACATGTTTAGAAAAAATTGGGCTTACTTATGACTATGACATTGGATATCATAGATCCTGAGTGTCTACAGTGCATAAATTTTGAGCATTGACCCTTTAAAATTATTTGTCGAGCTGATTTTGTAACCAAAAACACATGACTAACCTGATTTTCTTAAAATTTGAAAAGAGCATATTGGCCTTTTTATGTACCCCATGCCTTCCATTTCTTAATTTCTTACAATTACAAGTAGTTTTTAACACAAACATGACTTTGTTTGTGCTTATATATGTAATTTGTGATCCTTTGGTGATGTCAAAGATGGCCCATTTTCACTTTCAGGCTTGTGGATACCTACTAGTAGGTCTGCAAAATTGCCAAAAATCATAACCATGATTTATATTTCATTTTACAAACTGTAATATTAAATTAGTTTCTGATTCCTAGACTGAGACCTGAAAGACACAACACTGTATTAAGGCACACAGCTGAATTTCAAATTACTCTCAGGCAGTTTTATGTCCCTTCTTTTGAATGTTTGTTTCAAGTAATTTTTTTTTCTTTTTTTTTTCTTCACATTTTAGCAGATGAAAGCAATAATCCATTTCATAATATGCAGAAGTGTGAGGCATTTTTTCCCCTGAAGGTAATCCAATTTGATCTATCAACTGCCATCTTAGCATTGAATAGATCTCAATCTTCTGTCTCTTGTCTTGATAGTGCACTGTGAAAATATTTCCTGTCTACCGCTAGATGTTAATTCCCACTTACAGCCACTGTCTTCCTCTACAATCAACTCTTCCCAGCTGAAGGTACAGGGTTCTAAACCTGGTGTCATCATGCTCATCTACCCAGCTAGAAATGAGCACCAGACTGTGCTCTTGATTTAGGGAAGGAAAAGGCAGCAAGGATGAAAACTGGTCAGCTAAACTCATAACGCTGGACCTAGTATGATGAAGTCTCTAACACTCCACTCCCCTACAGCAGTATCTGCTATGGATCTACCTTTACATTTTGTTTGTTTTAAATCTTGTTCTGATTTTGATCTCATTTCTTCCTTTCATTATTAGAAATGTGTACATGAGATGGGTGTGTACATGGGATATCTGTGTACATTCATACAATTACTTATGGTAATGGTTAGTCACCATATGCCCTGGTTGAGATCTCATTTTATCTGCTGTCAGCTCAAATAATTTGGAGTGATGGCTAAATGTAAAGTAAATTATGGTTATATCGGGGTTTCTTAACCGATGGTCCACGGGGCACTTGGTTGGGCTGTGCATGTCCTTAAAATTTCTTAATTTTATTTTGCTCTGGAAAATTATGATAGATTTTTGCACGTAAGTAAATATATACTTTTTTTCATTTCAGCATGACTGTATGTAAGCTTAACGATTTTTCTTTGTAATGAAATGTATTATCTTTATGCAAAAAATGTAATTATGTATATGTACATTTTTTCTAAGGGGTCTTTGGCCTTCAGCTGACATTCTAAGGGATCTATGGCCTTCAGCGAACAATCTTCTTCTTCTTCTGCAATCAGTTTCCTATGCTCGGCAGTCTAAACAAGGAGATGAGTTGCCTCCATGAATCCAATCGTCAGCAGGAGTTTCAGCCCCACAGTTTCTCTTCCACTTTCGTCTCCTGGGGCCAGGTTTGAGCTCTCAAGTCACCAAAGAGAGGGCACGTTTGTAGAATGTGTTCCGGAGTCTGGGGGCCATTTTGGCATGTGCACTGGTCAGTTAGGGCAGCTTTAATTTTGTGGAGATGGGCTTGTAGTCTACGGTGTCCTGTGCGGAACCTAAAAATGGTGGTTTGCTGTTTTCTGTCTAGCTGTAGGATGGGGTCTTGTGGGTAATTGCTGCTTGTTCTCTGGCACCATGCATTTTTGCACTTTCTTTTGATAAGTGTCTTTGCTTCCTTCAGTGAGTCTGTGGTGAAACTGTTCCTTCTGAGTGCCTGCTTTAGCCAGTCTGTCGGCTGCCTCATTTCCTGCAATACCACAGTGTGCAGGAATCCACTGCAGTGACACTTTGTTGTTGACGGACTGCTGATTCAGGTGTTCTATGACTGTTCTTGTTAGGAGATCTTCGGGTTCATTTTGAATAGTCTGAAGAATTGACATGCAGTCACATAAGAAGACTATATTTGATCCTTTAAGTCTTTGTTCTTCCAGTATCTTTGTAGCCTCTAGGATTGCATGTAGCTCTGCCCTGTAGTTTGTTGAGAGTTCTCCAGTAGCAATTGACTTCTATTTTTGGAGCATTTGGCATTAGTATTTGGATCCCTGCTTCTCCTTTCCTTACTGCTTCTTCTGAAGATCCGTCTGTGAAGACATGAATCCACTCTCAACTGGGGTATTGGTTTTTGACAGTGGATAATCAAAAAAGGGGGTCCATGGCAGAAGAAATGTTAAGAAACCTCTAAGTTGTATTATCTTAAATGGCTGCTTGTATAAAGTAGGATTGAAGTGATATCTGATCACTGATGACAAGAATCAGACTAGTGCCACTGAGACAGGAGATAATAAAAATAAGAAGATGCTGGAGATGGATAAGTCACACATTGAGGAAACTTGATAGCATTACAAGGTAGTTCTTGTCCTGGAATCCCTACGGTAAGTGAGGTAGAGTGGAGACCAAACAACACCCATGGAGAAGAGAACTAGAGACAGACATAAAGAGAATGAAGAAAACATGGAAAGACTTTCAGCAGATGGCACGGGACAGGAAGACTTGGCATTAGTTTATTGAAGACTGTGCTTCTTGAGGTGCTCGAGGGTGATGATGATATCTTGTCCCACAACGGACATTTTGTGGGGCACCCGTTATGAAAATTAATCATTACACTGCTAACACTGTGTTACTATTATTCTATGGGGTGCTGTAGGTTAGTGCTACTGACTGGCACAGCTGACAATGTTGATGTCAGCAATGTCAGACTTACTAGCAGTGGCTGACAGTTGTTTAATATATGGGCGAATGTCGTGAGTTTCCTTAGGTTTGTGTTAATAAGATGCAACCCACACAACATGTAACATCATGGTCGTGAAATGGACCAATGGGTAAGATGGATAAGTTTCCACATCATTCACAGTTTATTGACGACAGACAAACATTGACATCATAGACAGCAAATCATCGTAGTTACAATAGCAAGTATAATCCATAGAAATATGATTGCATGGACAGCAAATCATCGTGGTTACAATTCCAGATAACATCCATAGAAATATCATTAATATATCGAATCTCTTCCATCAAAAAAACTGTGGACACACTAGCGGCACTGTTGTTCGTCCATCACGGGTGATGAAGACCACTCTGTTCATCCAATTATTTAAGAATATGTTAGGTTAGTCTATGGGTACGAAGGTGACTGAAGAGCCCGATGCGGGCCTGGAAAGATCTTGGACAGTGTGGGCAGGGAATGTTTGCTTCATGTGAAGGTTTTATTTCACGGTCCTTTCTAGCTTGTCTCCGCTGTTCCGCTGCTGCTCTTCTGGATGATTCGCATGCTGCTGCACCTTTACGAAGAGATGTGCGCCAAGCAGTTCGGTCTTGCGCAGCAGCTTCCCATGTGTCTGGGTTTATGTCAAAGGTTTTCAATGACGTCTTTAACGTGTCTTTGAAGCGCTTCTTTTGGCCACCATGGGAGCGTTTACCCTTCTGCATCTCACCATAAAAGAGTATCTTTGGCAGTCGATGGTCTGGCATGCGGACTACATGACCTGCCCAGCGAATTTGTGACTGCATCAGAATAGTATCAATACTAGGGATACCAGCTCTGTCAAGAACGGCGGTATCCGGGATCTTGTCTTGCCATTTGATGTTCATTATCTTCCTGAGACAGACTGTATGGAAGTGGTTTAGCTTCTTTACGTGGCGCCTGTATACAGTCCATGTTTCACATGCATATAGCAGCACTGGAAGCACCGCAGCTCTGTACACCTTCAGCTTTGTCTGTAGACTAATGCCACTTCGATGCCAAACGTTGGTGTATAGTCTGCCAAATGTGCTGCTGGCTTTGGAGATCCTGGTGTTCACCTCATCATCAATGACAATGTTCTGGGATAGTGTGCTACCAAGGTATGTGAATCTGTTCACAACATTCAGTTTCTCACCATTAACCTTGATGACTGGCTCAGTATAAACTGTGCCAGGAGCTGGTTGGTACATAATTTCTGTTTTCTTTGTGTTGATGGTAAGCCCAAAGTTGGCGCAGGCTTCGGAGAATCTATCCACACTATGCTGCAGATCAGCCTCTGAGCCAGCATTGAGGGCACAATCATCAGCAAACAGAAGATCTCTGATGGTGTGTGATTTGACCTTGGTTTTTGCTTGAAGCCTCCTAAGGTTAAACAATTTTCCATCAATACGATAACTAATGTCGATTCCTGTGTCCCCGTCTCTAAAAGCATCACTCAGCATATGAAAAAAAGCAGAAAACATGATACTGAACAGAGTCGGTGCAAGTACGCACCCTTGTTTAACTCCATTTGAGACGGGGAAAGGCTCTGATAGCTCACCGTTTTCCTGAACTCTAGCCTGCATTCCGTCATGCAGTTGCTGCACTATTGTGATAAATTTCTTTGGGCAGCCGTATTTTGCCATGATCTTCCATAGACCCTCTCTACTGACCGTGTCGAACGCCTTTGTCAAGTCGATGAAAGCTGTGTACAGGTCACAGTGCTGTTCTTGGCATTTTTCTTGTAGCTGTCTTGCAGCAAACACCATATCTGTGGTTCCACGTTCTTTCCGGAATCCACACTGACTTTCAGGTAAAAGACCTTTGTCAAGATGAGCCGTAAGGCGATTCAAAAGGATTCTGGCGAATATCTTCCCAGCGATTGATAAAAGAGAGATGCCTCGATGATTGTTGCAGTCTTGGCGATTACCTTTACGTTTATATAGATGTATAATTGAGGCATCTTTGAGATCGTGTGGGATGGTTTCACTCTGCCACATTTGCTGGAAGATCATATGAAGTTTCTCTATCAGAACTGCACCGCCATCTTTATAAACCTCAACAGGAATTGAATCGGAGCCAGGGGCCTTTCCACTAGACAGTTGACGAATCGCTTTTTTAGTTTCCTCCAGAGTTGGTACATCATCTAATGCTTCATTTATAGGAATTTGGGGCAGGCGGATGATGGCTTCGTCGTTAATAGATGATGGCTGGTTCAAGATATTATTAAAATGTTCAGCCCAGCGTTGGAGAATTTTTTCCTTGTCTGTAATTAGTGTTTTTTCCATCTGCATTAAGGAGGGGAAATGATCCTGATGATGTTGGACCATAGACCGCTTTGAGTGCAAGGTAAAAGTTTTTCAAGTCATGGCTGTCAGCAAAGCCTTGGATCTCATCTGCTTTATTACTCAGCCATGAATCCTGCATCTGGCGTAGTTTATGTTGGACGATTCTACGCATGTTGTTGAAAGCGTCTTTCTTGGATGTAGATTTTGGATCATTTAAATATGCTTTATGGAGATGGTGTTTCTCAGCCAACATCTGCTTTATATCATCTGAGTTCTCATCAAACCAGTCATTTTGTTTCTTGATGGAAGGACCCAGGACCTCTGTAGCAGTGTTGTAGATCTGCTCACTTAGGGCTGCCCAATTTGTTTCCACACTTTGGCCGTCTAGCGAGATAGATTTGAGACGGTCTTCTAAGGTGTCAGTAAATGACTGTTTGATTTTTTGTCTTCTTTAGTTTGGTGACATCCAGCCTCTTTTGAGTTTTCTTCCCCTGAGGGCGCCTGGCTGGTTGGATACGAATTTTAAGTTTAGATACAATGAGGCGATGATCAGTCCAGCATTCGGCACCACACATGGACTTGGTCACCCGGACATCTTGCCTGTCCTTCTTCCTAACAATTACATAGTCAATTAGGTGCCAATGCTTTGAGCGAGGGTGCATCCAGGAGGTCCTGTTGCGGGTAGGAAGTCGAAAAATGGTGTTGGTGACAAGGAGGTCATGTTCTGCGCAAGTCTGGAGGAGACGAAGTCCATTACTGTTACAGCGACCCACCGTACCTACCAATAGTGCCATTCCAGGAGATGTTATCTGAGCCTACTCTTGCATTAAAGTCACCAAGAATGATGAGCTTATCTGCTTTAGGAACTGATGCAATGACTGCATGTAGTTCTTCGTAAAACTTATCCTTGACATCATCCTGGTTTGTCATAGTTGGTGCATACGCGCTAATGATGGTGGCATGTTTTCTTCCATAGAACAGAGGGATCTTGACCGTCATGAGTCGGTCATTTATTCCCTTTGGGGGCCCCGCTAACTTGCTGACAATTGCTGTTTTGATTGCAAATCCAACCCCTGTTTGCGTTAAAGTCTTTGTCAAGTAAAGTGCGCACATTCCATGCGCCTAGAATGAGGGGGAAAAATCTGTCCTTTCTTTTTCTTATATGTCGACCGCCGAAGTAGGGTACCCACCAACCGCGGTAAGCTGGTTAGGTAATGGTGAAGCAGGCAATGTTTAGGGCACCTTTTCTAGCCCCTTACTCATGCCATGGAGGTGAGCAGTGCTTTCCTAAAGAGGGCTGCTCAGACACTCAGGGGGCTGCCGAATCCCACTGCTGCTCCGATCAGTGGAAGACGACCATATGGCCTGAGCCGCCTGTGTGTAGGTCTGCGACTACGACTGCCAGCGTACCCACGCCTGCCGCTTCGCCGCTCGCCCATCGCCACAGGACTTGTTGTGAGTGGATGGATGAATGGATGAAAGAGTGACTTGCGCGGTGATTTGGATTAAAGTGAGGAAGAGTTGCGCAATTCGTCGACCTCACTCTCTCGCCTGGGTCCATCTCAATCCAGTGGCAAGACAAGTCAAGACGACTGGAGATGAAGTCAGGTGCAGTGGATGACCAGGGCTTTCTACGTGCCTCGCCGTGCTCCTTACGCTCCACAGCGCGTTGCTGGTAATCGCCGTCATGCCCGTTGAACCAACAGGTGGTTTCTTCCGCGCAGTCTATCGAATCCAGTCTTCGCATGCATGGGTAGGCAGACCCTAACTCACCGAAGGTTTATAACCATTCGGCTACCCTCACCTAGTTTAGCCGGCCTGTCAAAGCCGTTGTCCGGCTAGCGGCACTATATCCGTGCCGAAGCCCTCCCAGCTATGTATATATTAT
This sequence comes from Oreohelix idahoensis, assembly GCA_024509875.1. Classification (NCBI taxonomy): domain Eukaryota; kingdom Metazoa; phylum Mollusca; class Gastropoda; order Stylommatophora; family Oreohelicidae; genus Oreohelix; species Oreohelix idahoensis. Next base: position 81,687 of record JAMPIV010004334.1, on the reverse strand, counting down.
ATACACACACACACACACACACACATATATATATATGTGTATATATATATATATATATATATATATATATATATATATATATATATATATATATATATATATATATATATATATATATATATACACATATACATATATATATATACAGGCATACCTCAGAGATATTGCTGGTTCAGTTCCAGACCAACGCAATAAAGCGAATATTGAAATAAAGTGGGTCACACCCATTTGTTTTTTTGGCTTCCCAGTGCATATAAAAGCCTAAAATCATGTTTACACTGTCTATTAAGTGCGCAATAGCACTAGGTCTTAATAAAAAGCAATGTATTGTAAAGTTAAAAATAATTTAGTGCTAAAAAATGCCAATCCTCATCATCTGAACCTTCAGTGAATTGTAATCTTTTTGCTGATGGAGAGCCAAAAATCTATCGGAAGAAGACGGCACGCTCTAATAAATAAACATGAATAATTTGAAAAAAAGCACAATATCTGTGAAGGGCAATAAAGTGAGGTATGCCTGTATTCACTGAATTCACAGTGTCAATGTTATATTTGGCACAAAACTCATTCTCTGTGTATTATGCTGTGTTAAGAGATCTGGCATGTCAGGTTGCACACCCACATTTAAGCCACACTGATGTAATGATGGTTCATGCTTCATACTTTGTTGCTGTTCATTTTTTTTAAATTTTGCATTCTTTTCATTTGTGTATGACCAAAGTTTGTGTCATCTATTAGTTTTTGTTACTTGTGAACATTTACATATCGACTAAATTATTTCAGTGGTTTGGTGTATACTAATAAACTGTATTACTTATGTTGCCATGTGTTTTGAGAATTGATAGCTGCAGCGGACTGCCTGATAATTGTGTTGTGTATTTACATAATGTTTTCATATTTGTATGGGGTTTTTGTTTTATGTCTAGTAATCATTCATGTCTGTTGTTTCTCTTTTACATGTCTGTTGTTTCTCTTTTTCATGTCTATTGTTTCTCATTTTCACGTCAGTTGTTTCTCTTTTTCATGTCTGTTATTTCTCTTTTTCATGTCTGCTGTTTCTCCTTTTAATGTCTGTTGTTTCTCTTTTTCATGTCTGTTGTTTCTCTTTTTCATGTCTGTTGTTTCTCTTTCTCATGTCTGTTGTTTCTCTTTTTCATGTCTGTTGTTTCTCTTTTTCATGTCTGTTGTTTCTCTTTTTCATGTCTGTTGTTTCTCTTTTTCATGTCTGTTGTTTCTCTTTTTCATGTCTGTTGTTTCTCCTTTTAATGTCTGTTGTTTCTCTTTTTCATGTCTGTTGTTTCTCTTTTTCATGTCTGTTGTTTCTCTTTTTCATGTCTGTTGTTTCTGTTTCTCATGTCTGTTGCTTCTCTTTTTCATGTTTGTTGTTTCTTTGTTTCATGTCTGTTGTTTCTCTTTTTCATGTCTGTTGTTTCTCTTTTTCATGTCTGTTGTTTCTCTTTTTCTTGTTTCCTAGGTCTCCTTCTCTCATCTTAGGTATTACAGAACTAACTGGTAATGTTGTCAAAAGATTTCATCTCAGTGTGTGTCCTATCCATCTCCAGTGTCATCTTATCTCTTGTTCCACTGGCACTTGTCTAGGTTTTTTTATCACTTCCACATTACTAATCTCATACCACTTCACCTGGCAAAGGGGCGACCGACCCCAACCAGGCGTGTCCACGGGTGGCGGATAGTGGAACGACCTCCAGATATGGTGTGTCAGCTGTGAATTAAGTCAGTATTGCTGGACGAATAAGCAGTCGCGGACCAAATGGCGATGTCCTCCCAGCAGGACGGGGAGGGGTAACAGGTGGCACTGATACCCCCACTGAAATCCCCCATATGTCCTATGACGGGTGCATCAAGCGAGTAAGAGCCGCTATAAGCTCTAGCCACGGGGAAGGTAAACCTCGGTAAACAAACCAACCTAATGCCTTGCAGCTACCACCGGTAGATGGAAAGGCTATGGGAGACAACCCTGAACAACAAACACAACCCGGCCTGCCGAAGACAGAGTGTGTCAGCTACGGCGCAGACACCGGGAAAAATTAGGACACACACACTTATGCAGTATGGAGTCATGCGACAATCTCGACTTACGTCATGGCGTCGCTCCTATCAGCTACAACCGGGGAGGAGCGGAGCTGGGCCCCTAGCCTCGAAATGGCCCACCCAAGCAACCGGTGCCTTTGCCAACCAAATGGTCGGGGGAAGGCAAAGTAGAGCAACTGACCAACCAACCCACTATCTTACAGTGGCTCAATGGAATGCAGAAGGAGTGAGGAACAAGAAACCGGAGTTACAAGAATTCCTCACGGAAAATAACATTGATATAATTTGCATCCAAGAAACTCACCTAAAAGATACCCAACGATTCTTCATACGTGGATACGAATCCTTCCGCCAAGACAGGGCAAAAAGAACTAAGAAAGGAATTCTCACGCTGATTAAAACCTCAATCCCAGCAGTAGAGATACACAGATCTGGTGAGGACGAACTTGAATACATAACAGTCCAACTACTGCTGCCCAGTGGAGACTTCATGATCACAAACTGCTACAACCCTCCAACCACATCTCTGGAGCTACACAAAGTAAAGCTTGCAGCATCAAGACACCTCATTATGGGTGACTTCAATAGCCACTCACCCAGCTGGGGCTATGAAGCAACAGATCTGAGAGGAGAAGAGGTGGAAGATTGGATGGTAGAGAATAAACTAATTCTAATAAACCAACCAGAGGATAAGCCCTTCTTCTATTCCAGAGTATGGAAAACAACAAGCTCACCAGATCTTGCTATGGCTACAGATGACATACATCGACTCACCACTAGAACAGTAAATAACCAACTGGGGGGAAGTGACCATGTACCAGTCACATTACAGATATCTGAGGTAAGAAGTGTAGGACAAATTAATATGTCTCCTAGCTGGAATTTCAAAAAAGCAAACTGGGGATTTTTTAAAGAACAAGTCGATAACCTCTGTCAGAACATTACCCACTCAAATAATATCAATAAAAACATTTCCATCATCAGTGAGGCAATCATCCAAGCAACAAAGAAGTCAATTCCACGAGGTAAACGACGAGACTACAAACCATACTGGAGTGACAATCTGGGAAAACTCCATAGTGACTTAAATAAAGCACGGGAAACTATGGAGCAAAGCCCCACATTAGAGAACACCCAGAGACACAACAGCATAAAACAAGCTTTTAATGAACAAAAGAAAGCTGAAATCCAAAGGAGCTGGCACCAGAAGACCAGCAGTCTCAACATGGAAAAGGACTCAAGCAAGCTGTAGAATCTGACAAGAGTGCTAAATGAAGAAACAACAACCAGCTACTGCAAGACTGACATCAAGGAAAACGAAAAATACCACACAGGAAAGATGGCAGCAAACATCCTGGCAGATTTCTACAAGGAAGAAAGCACCACTTCACTGTTACATGCACGTATCCAAGAAGTATGTAAGGAAGTAAAAGAAAAACTAAAGCACCAAAACCCAGATACCTGCATGAAGTCATCCATTACTTTGAGAGAACTAAATGCTGCTATAACAAAACTAAAGAACATGAAAGCTCCAAGAAAAGATGGCATCACAAATGATATGATCAAGAACCTTGGTCCTGTAGCCAGGCACAAGCTCCTCCTAATCTTCAATCAATCATGGAGTACTGGAAAATTTCCAGATCGATGGCGAGAAGCAATCATTGTTCCCATCAGAAAGAAACAAAAGGAGAAAACAAGCAAGTCCAGCTACCGACCAGTTAGCCTTCTGAGCTGTCTGGGTAAGGTAATGGAAAGAATGGTGAACTCAAGATTAATGAAACATCTGGAAAAAACCATCTGCTTGATAACACACAGTCAGCATTAAGAAAAACCTCAGCACCGAAGACCAGCTGGTATATCTAGCACAGGAAATAGAAAATGCCTTTCAGGAGAAAAAGAAAGTTTTTGTAGACTTGACAAAAGCCTTCGATAAGGTATGGAAAGAAGGACTCCTCCTTAAGATGCTCAACAACAAAATTGAAGGGAGAATGTTTAGCTGGATACGGGACTTTCTCTGATACCGCACAGCAAGAGTAAAACTTGACGGGAATCTGAGCCATCGCATCACTCTTCAACAAGGTGTGCCACAAGGAGGAGTTATCTCCCCCACACTTTTTATCATATATATAAATGATATTGCAGAGAAACTGTCCGGGAATATCTCCAGGGCTCTTCATGCTGACGATTTTGCTGCCTGGTGTGCTGCTGAACATTTGCCTACTGCAAAGTTCAGGATGCAAGCAGCAGCGCTAAATACCATCGGTAAATGGGCATCAGAGTGGGGAGTACAGATAAACCTCTCCAAGACAGTAGCAACCTGCTTCTCTCTGTCAAATCGCCAAGAAACGATCAAACTGCAACTAAATGGAAGTGAGCTTCTAATCGAGAAAAATCCAACATACCTGGGAGTCAAGTTGGATAAGAGACTCACCTGGAAGCCGCATATAAATGCAGTAGAACAGAGAGCAATAAGAAAGCTTTCTATTATGAAGAAACTGGCTGGCACAAGTTGGGGGGCAAATACCAACATACTAAAAAAAGTCTATACAGGCACAGTCAGGCCTGTACTTGAATATGGCATGTCAGCCTGGGCCACGGCATCTAAAACAAACACAGAACGTCTAGGGAAAGTACAAAATTCAGGCCTTAGATTAATCACTGGAGGGATGAAGACTTCTCCAATCCAGACAATGGAGAGATACACCAACATCCGCTCTCTGAATGACAGATGTGAGGAAAAGGTATTCACTCACAGTGAGAAGCTTCTACGAATGCCAAGTCATCCAATGCATGCCAAACTCCATAGCTTGACAAAAAACAGGCTGAAAAGAACCAGCTTCATAAACATCTCCAAACATCTGCATCGATGCCATGAAGACCTCCTCCCAAAACAACCTACTGAGATTGAAATGTTAATTGACTATGAGGAGCCAGACGACTGCCATGGAAATATATCTATCTTCACAGAAGTCCCTGAAATAAAAAAAGAAAGGCCACCAGACCCCTCAACAACTAAAAACCTTGACTCAAGAAATGATTGAAGAAAAGTACAACCCGAAAGAGTGGACACACGCATACACAGATGGATCCGCTGAGGGGGCAGTAAAGAACGGTGGTGGGGGCATTTTTATAAGATTCCTAAATGGAAAGATCATCCGAAAGGCCTTCCCAACTGGAAAGATCTCCTCCAATTTCAGGGCAGAAGCTATGGCACTACTGCAAGCCCTGAAAATCTTCACCAGACCCGAACAACAACCACCAGCTAAGATAACCACCAGCTAAGATAGTAATCTTCACCGACTGCAGATCGGTATGTGCCCAAAGCTTCGGGTTGTCTGAATTGATCTCGGGGTCAAAAAACGTCTGTGCATGTCGAGAATGAAGTGTGTTTTTTGTAGAGGCTTCCGCCCGGGAGTGTAGCAGATTTTGTCGAGAGAGCAAGACGCGTTTCAGCGTCCGTGATCATATTGTCAGGGAATATGGAAGTCCTCCTATATTTCTAGTTCATCTCAGATGATGTTCCCCTTTGTGATTCTAAGCGCCTGGAGGAGTGTGAGTAGTGTATTTATTTCTGAAGAAAGGTAATTGTGCTCTACTTGATTATTATTGTCGCCTGCTTTCTTGATTGACATTTTGTAGTCTGTTTACTAACTTTCTTTCTGGGCGGGAAAGAGTCTACCGTCATGAGAAGTTTCAGCTAACTAATCACCATGTCTATTTATGCATCGGGTTGATGCATGCCCCTAGGGCTATCTGCTTGTTGAACTCTGTTGCTCCGGCGGTATCACGTCGGCCAAGGTTCGACACCTTTGCTATTAAAGGAACTTAGAGGACATTGCCTGATGTACTCCAGAAGATATGTCTGTCTTGCTGGGGGGTCAGAAAAGGAGAGTGATTTAATCTCCTACATTTATATATATCTCGGCTGTTGTAGAAAAGGATGATATTTTTCAGCACCTGAATATATCTACAGTCGGTTATGATGCATTGATGCCCCTATGTTATTCGCCGTTACTATGCTGTATGCTGTCAAGTGTTGTGCTGAATATATATATGATGATGACTGTCCTACAGTACCTGTGATGTACCTACATGTTCATGTCTATGCACCTTGTCATTGTGGCGTCCCAATAAATGATGGAAACGTCACTAGCGGTTGCAATATTCATTGACTTCCTACGTCGTGAGTTTACGTGACGTCCTGTGTGCAACTGTACCTTTATTGCTACCTGTTTGGCTTCACAACTACATCATGCACACAAACCAGACCAAAGACACCATACTTCTCCGCCTTCATCCCCTTACCCGCTACATTCAAGTCATCCTTCAGCGTAGCAGTACTTATACCAGTGATGTGACAGTACCCGGCGTTGCTACATACGTTGCCGGTTGAATCGATTTGCTGCTGTCTATGAGTCAAGTTGCTGTTGTTTTGAGAAGGCCAAGTTCCGTATTGTTACGAGTTCTTGTACTGAGAAGGCCAAGTTCCGAATTGGATCGAGTTCTGGTATTGAGAAGGCCAAGTACCGTAACTACATTTCCATTACATTGTTCAGAAGCTCAAGTACCATCGTCGTGGCAGTTTTGATGCAAGTTCAGATGTGCGATCAACGTTGGATCTTCTATCCTTAGGATGCTGATTACCATCTGTTTTTTGCTGTACTGACGATTGGATTTGCTAAAGATAAGTGGCCTGTTTTGTTTGTGAACTGTGCCCTTATACCTCTACTGAGCCTTCTGTTTCTTCTCATTCTTTTGTTATTTGTTATATGTTTATATGTTTTTTGTATATTTATATGTTTATATTTCAGCGGGTTTCGGTTGGGTGGTGTCTCCTTTAGATTATACCACGTAACAGAGGTTGTCTATTGAGAGCGTTTTCTGTAGGGGCTCTGCAAATTTCCTTTGTGAAATTTGCTAGCGACTTTTATTGCTATATTTATTTAGTTGTGACGACATGTGCAGTTTTGTTTTTGTTATTTTTTCGCATTCTTTAGTTTTGTTTTGATTTGTTTGTATTTGTAGGTCTCCCCTTTCCTATTATTTAGTTCTATACAACTTTATATTTATACACTGTGGTGTCATGTGTTTTGTTTCATTTTTTCGCAGATATCATCACATTCTTTGTGATATTTTCTTTACTTTTTGCTGTACATTTTAGTTGATTTCTGCGAATGTTTTCATATTGTTTTGATCTTTGTTATTGTTTACATTGTTATTAGTTATCATTCACAATTGATGGATTATGCTAATGCACTATTAGCTGTGTAATGCACTGATGATAATTGATGAATTATGCTCATGCACTATTAGCTGTGTAATACACTGATGATAATTAACAGATGGTCATAGAGTGATGCACTATTAGCTGTGAAGTGCACCTATGATAGAGAATTGGCTGGTGATACTGTTTGATAAGGGTGGAATTAGGATGCCGTCAAATTACCACCTCTATCGACACCAGGTATTACAATGTAAGATGTGGGTGTCTTATCTGGTTTAGATTGTTGCTGTGTGTGTGTTGCAGTAGGACAGTTCAGGGTACACCACAGGCAACATGACGTGTAGAGTCATAAAAAATGGTAACTTCGCTTTAGGTTTATACCATTTATTGCACGCCACAAAACAGTCATGATACTTATGTTATTGTCAGCATAGGTACAACGAATGCAGCATTCAAACTCATGTTAACTGACAGTCATGTAGAAGTCAATACTCAATAGTTGTATGGAACACAAATATCATAGCGAAGCTTGATAAATAATGCATATAACTTCTGCAACCGTGGTCAGCTGCAGATCCTTAATGTTCATAGACAATAATAATTATTCCTTCCTGATGCTAGCAGATCAGATGTATACAATACGTCCGTTTACTGTCTGCACGTGAGTAGCATACATGGATTACAGGTCAGCTCGACCTTTATAACCTTCCTAAGTCTAACCATCTGACTTGGACGTGATCTCTGATATAACGAATCCTGGAACACAGACAATAGTCTTGTTGGTCTAGAGCGACCCATATATATATATTAGTTCAGGTATAAAGATACCGGTGACTTAATCCTAGTCAAAGTACCTCTCCATTTTGAATCACACAGGCGAGCAAAAAGGCGACAAAATGACGAACCTCTAGATGATAGCATAAAGTTCGATACAAGAGGAATTACCTTATTTCGGAAAATCAACCATGAACATATGCCTCCAGGCAGGCTTGACTAATACCGGGAAATAGTCTAGTTAGCTAACTAACTCACAAAGACAATGTATTTCCCTCAGAGAATCACAAGACGCAAGGCGCGTCCGCTCGCAATCAGTCCATATCTCAACTCCCCGACCTGGGCGGAACAACAAAACGACAACCCAGTCGAGACATGCGCAGAGCGACAATCTCTGAGTCGCTGTTCACAATAAGACGATTCTAAGAACATTCGAGATAAAAGTCTTACACAGTCGCGCCTTTTATGGACATGAACAGAAGCGTTAAGAAAGGTTTCAAACATCTACAACAGTTGACTGATACTACCAAATAAGGAGATATGGTCACGCTTCGTTCAAGACATTATAGACCGAACGTGTCTCTATACAAGAGGAAGTAAACTCATAAAGAATAGTAGTATCGATATTTCGGGTTCTGTCCCTTTGACCATAAAATATATATAACATGCATTTCAGTCAAATAATGATCATACATACGAAAAACGATCATACAAAGACTTTGGAAAAAAGCAATTAATTGTGCGTAACATTACCGCACCCTCCCGGGAAAAAAAAAATGAAACATTTTTTTTTTTTAAAATCCTGGAGTCGGAAAAATCTAGGCTCCTAACGCACGTATGATGCGCGGATATACCTAACAAAATAGCTCAACACTTGGAGCGAAACTGAGATCATATCCCAGGTCCTTAGAGAAAAAATTTATCTAAGTATACGCGTATATATATCCCAGGAAGGTGCCACCAACACAAACCACAATGATGGCAACATCATAATAAAAGTCAAATTATTCTCATACCAATATATGAAATCAAATATATTATTATGATATCATACAATGTGTTGCAAATAGTGGTGTAATATATTAATATACCGCACTATTTTATTACATTATGTAATGCATCAGTAACTAATAAGTAATACATGTGTTGATCTTCGTTGACATAAAACATCCAATAGAAGAAGATGTGGACATCATCCGCTCCCAATCTAGTACAGGACTTGATATACTCAAAGTTCCACAATGGACACAATCTCGCATCTTCAATGATGTGCTGCGAAAATATCAATAACACAAATCTTAAAGACAACTGGTAAACCTCTCAATACAATCCTGAAAATAATTTATTTAAATGTGGCCGAGTGATCTTTTGGCCCGTATATCACTAACTAAGCCTTCTTAGATAATTACATGGTACAATGTTATAAATTTCCCCCTCAAAAAAGTGAGAACAAAAAAAAAATCTACTAACATGTCATTATAACATTGGACTGTATATTAGGAAATATTTGTATTATCAGTTGTACAATAATATCACAAGTCACCTCTTAATTATCAGTGCACTACCCAAATCAGTGCATAACCATCAGTTATTTATCATAACTGCACTACAATAGTGCATAAGCAACAAACCACCAGTTAGTTATGATAAGTGCACTATAGATCAATAGTGCATGAGCATATATGTAACAATAGTGAAAGCTTACTATGCAAGAACTATGCAAACAATAACAAGACAATGTAAACAATAACAAAGGTCACCAACAATGTAAACAATAACAAAGATCAAAGTCGAATGTAAACAACAACAAAGATCAAAGTCAATGTAAACAAAAACAAAGATCAGAGTCAATGTAAACAATAACAAAGATCAGAGTCAATGTAAACAATAACAAACAAATGACGCTACAGTGTATACACAAAAATATACTTAAAGAACTGAATAATAGAAAAGAGGAGACCTACAAATACAAACAATCGAAATCGAAACTAAAAAACAGAAAGAAAGAGAGAAACAAAAAAAATATACAAAAACGAAAATAAAGCACAACTCGTCACAACTAAACAGATATAGCAACGATTGTCGCTAGCAAATTTCACAGTAGGAAATTCGCACAGTCCCTAACGAAAACGCTAACAGTAGAACCTCTGTGACGTGGTATCATCTACTGAAAGACACAGCCCAACCGAGAAAACCCGCAGAAATATAAACATATAAATACAAATCCAAATAACATATAACATATAAACATGTAAATAGTGTGAAAATGTGAAAGACAGAAGGCTCAGTTAGAACATAAGGGCACAGTTCACAAACAAAACAGGCCACTTAACTTCTATGTATCCACAACGTCAGCACAGTTCAGAACAGGATGTGATCAGCATTCTTAGGACAATGATCCAACGTTGATCCATATCTGCTCTCGTAAACTGCCATGACGAAGGAAATGAGCTTCTAACAGGAAACAGCTTCTGACAGGAAACAGCTTCTGAACTTGACCTTCTGAAACTGCAACAGTAATTCTGAGACCGGAACAGTTGTTTCGGCACTTGTCCTTCTTCTCAACAGATCAGGAAATCCATTCGCTCGGTACTTGTCCTTCTATTTGTAGACAAACTTCAATACCGCCGAGCAGCGCCGGGTAGTTTCAAAATATCAACAACTGTCAGTACTGCTGCGTCTTTCAAAAAATTTCATCCAAGGTGATGAATAGCAACTGCAATGTTGTCTTGTAGTCTGCTGATGATGTCTGGGTTTGTTGACCCCCTTGAGAGTTGGTACCAGAATAAACCAACTATTGGCCACCATGAATTGATAAGGGTGGAATTAGGATGCCGTCAAATTACCACCTCTATCGACACCAGGTATTACAATGTAAGATGTGGGTGTCTTATCTGGTTTAGATTGTTGCTGTGTGTGTGTTGCAGTAGGACAGTTCAGGGTACACCACAGGCAACATGACGTGTAGAGTCATAAAAAATGGTAACTTCGCTTTAGGTTTATACCATTTATTGCACGCCACAAAACAGTCATGATACTTATGTTATTGTCAGCATAGGTACAACGAATGCAGCATTCAAACTCATGTTAACTGACAGTCATGTAGAAGTCAATACTCAATAGTTGTATGGAAAACAAATATCATAGCGAAGCTTGATAAATAATGCATATAACTTCTGCAACCGTGGTCAGCTGCAGATCCTTAATGTTCATAGACAATAATAATTATTCCTTCCTGATGCTAGCAGATCAGATGTATACAATACGTCCGTTTACTGTCTGCACGTGAGTAGCATACATGGATTACAGGTCAGCTCGACCTTTATAACCTTCCTAAGTCTAACCATCTGACTTGGACGTGATCTCTGATATAACGAATCCTGGAACACAGACAATAGTCTTGTTGGTCTAGAGCGACCCATATATATATATAATTAGTTCAGGTATAAAGATACCGGTGACTTAATCCTAGTCAAAGTACCTCTCCATTTTGAATCACACAGGCGAGCAAAAAGGCGACAAAATGACGAACCTCTAGATGATAGCATAAAGTTCGATACAAGAGGAATTACCTTATTTCGGAAAATCAACCATGAACATATGCCTCCAGGCAGGCTTGACTAATACCGGGAAATAGTCTAGTTAGCTAACTAACTCACAAAGACAATGTATTTCCCTCAGAGAATCACAAGACGCAAGGCGCGTCCGCTCGCAATCAGTCCATATCTCAACTCCCCGACCTGGGCGGAACAACAAAACGACAACCCAGTCGAGACATGCGCAGAGCGACAATCTCTGAGTCGCTGTTCACAATAAGACGATTCTAAGAACATTCGAGATAAAAGTCTTACACAGTCGCGCCTTTTATGGACATGAACAGAAGCGTTAAGAAAGGTTTCAAACATCTACAACAGTTGACTGATACTACCAAATAAGGAGATATGGTCACGCTTCGTTCAAGACATTATAGACCGAACGTGTCTCTATACAAGAGGAAGTAAACTCATAAAGAATAGTAGTATCGATATTTCGGGTTCTGTCCCTTTGACCATAAAATATATATAACATGCATTTCAGTCAAATAATGATCATACATACGAAAAACGATCATACAAAGACTTTGGAAAAAAGCAATTAATTGTGCGTAACACTGTTATACTGTTGATAATACAAGTTCTTTACCATAGACTTGTTTCCCACAGAGATTGGGGTAATGTGATGTGATTATACAAGTACTTTATTTAAGACTTGTTACCATTAAGTTTGAAATAAGATAGTTAATTATTTCAGGTTTTGGACTCATATTATTAGACTATATGTCTACACTTGAGTACTTTATTGAGCAAGGGAAATCCCTTGGAAAGACTGGTGATAAATTGGAAGAATATGCAAATACTCAATGGACTAAAGCACTTAAGTCTGAGGAAAAAGACAAAAAGAGGAAAATAAAAGGTTAGACAGAGAAGCTGAGCAAAAGAAGATAGATGCTGAGAATCTAAGACTGCAGATGCAGGCAGATGAAAGAAAATTCCAAATAAAAATGGAAAAACAAAAAAGAGAAGCTGAGGCTCAGCAGAAACAAAGAGAAGCCGAGGCTGAGGAGAGAAAATTCCAACTACAAATGGAGATGGAAAATGAAAGACTAGAGAAAGAGCATGAAAATAATAGACTAGAGAAAGAGGCTGAAAATAGAAGACTAGAAAAAGAGGCTGAAGAGAAAAAGTTACAAAGAGAGGCTGATGAAAGAAAGTTACAAAGAGAGGTTGATGAAAGAAAAGCAAAAATGGAGCATGAAGAAAAACTCTTAGCTTTAGAGTTGGAGAAGTTAAAGTTGATTAACATGGGTAATGCTAATGATCCAAATAAGGGGTCATCTTCAGATAAGGCTAATGCTAACACTTTTAAGATTAAGCTACCAGCATTCAGTCCTTCCAGTGACGACATAACGTTCTATCTGGACAGATTTGAACGATCATGTAAAATACATAACATAGATAAATCACTATATGTTGATCAGTTGTCAAATATACTAAAAGGTGAGGCTCTGAGTATGCTAAGCGTGGTAGATGGTCAGGGCGGCTTTGTTAAAGAAATACCAACTTAACGAAGACGGCTATCATCTGCAATTTAAAAATATGTTGCCAGAAACTGGAGTAGAATTCTCTGAGTTTATTGCAAAAATACGTCTCACTTTTACACGTTGGGTTGAGCTGTCTAAGACAGAACATACTTATGAAGCACTTATGGACTTAATACTTAGAGACAAAGTTATGTCTTCTGTCAATGAGTCTTTTCTTGCTTTCCTTCATGAGCGTAAACCTAAAACCATAAAAGAAATGAAAGATTACTGTTGCCAGTATGTCACTGCGCACCCTCACATAACCATTAGCAACTCTAAAGTGAAAGAAGGTTGCCAGTTGCTTCAGCAGCACCCTATGGCCCAAACTTTGTTCGTAAATTTCAGGGTACTCAACAAAATTTTGATAGGAAGAGTAACTGTAATTATGCTCAGAATTATGGCAATCAATATCATGGGGATTATTCTTCGAAGAATTGGAGACGAGCTGACAGTCCTCGTTATTTTGCACCCAATAATTATAGACATTTTAGAAGAGGCTATAATAATAGAGGCTATTCCTCGCGGAGACCTCAAAACCAAACTAATAGATGTTCTCATCAATATGGACATGATAATAATAACTATGGAAACCGGAGTTCAAACCAGGATAACAGTTATAATAGAGAACACAATGATAACTTCAGAGGCAATAATAGTCGCGGTAGATCCCAATACAAAAAAAAAAGAGATATCAACAAGCAAACTCTGTACAACAAGAATCTCAGGGAGCCTGTAACCAGGTTGTTGATAATAAAAACTCTGACGCTGTCACATGTTCTGCCTTTGACTTTGGGAGAGCAAACAAATGCCCCCAATGCAGTACTTTGTTCGAACTGACTACCGTAACTACTTTGAGCTGTGGTCACCCTCTTCCCGCACTTCCTGCTGCAGTTGCGCATGATGGGATAGGTTCTCTGATCCTACATAAAGGTCTGGTAAATAATAATCCGGTCTCAGTCCTTTTTTATTCCGGATGCACCACTATTGGTGTTAGGCAATCTCTTGTAGATCCATCCTGTGCTACAGAAAAAGTAATTAAATGTGTCACATTTGGCGGCACTTTAGAAAAATATCCTACGGCCATAATTCACATTGCCACTCCTTTCTTTACGGGAGATGTGCACGCATGTCTTCTACCTAATCCTATTGCGGACCTTATTATCGGTCGTATTCATGGAGTTAGGGAATGTACCCCACAGCAGATTGCTGCTTGGGAAGATCCAAATATGCAAGCTACCAATGCAGTTGTCACAAGAGCACAAGCTCTATAGACACCTCAAACTTCATTGACTAATAATAATGAAGTGCATAGCCAAGATAGTCACTTGGTTATTTCTCGTGACTCTTTCATAAGAATGCAAGAAGAAGATCCTTCATTAAAAAATTCTTCATTCTAGCAAACAAGGTGATCCAAATCAGGATACAAATAGAAAATCTTGGATTGCTATGAAGAACGGCATACTTGTACGTAAGGTACAAGACTTGACTACATCTGCACATTCTCAAATTTTTGTTCCTAAGAGTATGAGACTGCAAATATTGCAACATGCTCTTGACTCGCAATGTGCTGGACATATGGGTTTTTCCCGTACGAAGTCGAGAGTCCTTGCGGCTTTCTTTTGGCCTTTTGTCAATAAGGACATTCGTATTTACTGCCGATCATGCAAGGTATGTCAGGAGGTCAAATCTAGAGTACCACGACATGCTGCGCCTATCCAGGCTGCTGACATTCCTATTCGGCCGTTTCAGAAAATGGCCATAGATATTATTGGCCCTTTTAAGGTCAAGTCGGCCAGAGGACATCAGTTTATCTTTACATGTGTCGATATGTGCACACGCTGGCCAGACGCTATACCTCTTAAGAGCATTTCCACTGCCGATATCGCAGATGCTCTTTGGCTGATATTTTCTCGTTTGGGGTTCCCCAGAGAAATATTATCAGACCATGGCACTCAACTTATATCTGACACTATGTCACAGGTAATGTCTACTCTACATATTAAAAGATCTCTCAGTAGTATCTATCACCCAATGTCTAATGGGTTAGTTGAGCGTTTGAATATAACACTCAAGACTTTGCTTGGTAAGATAACTGAAGATCATCCTCAAGATTGGGACAGGGTTTTACCCGCGGCTTTTTTTGCTTATAGAGAGGTCCCTAATAAACACACAGGATTTTCTCCCTTTGAACTTGTCTTTGGCGCGCGACCGCGCAGCCCTATGTCTTTACTCCATGATCTTATCACTGCCGATGATATTAGCGATGACACACAATCCTCATATGAGTATGTCATTGCTCTAAGGCAAAAGATCATCGAGGCATGCAAACTAGCAACTTCTTCATCTGAAATTGCTAAAGAAAAGGCAAGGCAGTTTGCAAATAAAAATAGATGTCTATGACAACTTTGTCCGGGTGACAAAACATTCGTCCTACTCCCCAGTAGGGAAAATAGACTTCTTATTGCATGGAAAGGTCCGTATGCAATAGTCTCAAGAATTTCCGATGTTGACTACGTTGTCGATATTGATGGAAAGCATAAAACTTTCCACATCAACATGCTTACGGAATTTCATGAACATCCAGACTATTTGCTGCCTATTTTCCAGGCGACGGACGATTCTCCAGTACCTCATGGTCATTACTCATCCCTGTCAGTTATACAGGATGAGGAAACTACTTTTTCTGATGTCAATCTTCCTCTTCCTGTGGTTCCACTACATTCCACGGAATCTTGGACAAACGTTACTGTTTCTCCTAATCTTTCCACTGAAGAACATCGACAAGTCTCTTCGATGTTACAAACATTTCAGGATGTCCTCACTGACATCCCTGGACACACACATGTCATAGAACATGACATAATTCTTACTGACAATAATCCTATTAGGGTTAGACCTTATCCTATCCCTATACACTTTCAGTCGCAAGTCGAGAAAGAATTAGATGAAATGATTCAATTAAAAATAATTGAACCATCGACTTCAGCATACTCTTCTTCCATGGTTATTGTCCAGAAGAAAGACAAGAACATACGCATTTGCGTTGATTATCGCAAATTGAATCAAGTCACAAAGTTCGATGCTGAACCGATGCCTTTACTAGAAGATCTACTTATTAGGCTTTCTAATTCTAAATTCTTCACTAAACTTGACTTGTCTAAAGGTTATTGGCAAGTGCCTTTAACAGATCGTGCCAAACATCTTACTGCTTTCTCAACACCCAGGGGTTTGTTTCAATGGAATGTTATGCCTTTCGGCCTTATGAACGCCCCTGCTACTTTCATTCGCATGATGCGTCGAATTCTTTCACATCGTTCAGATGTCATTGCATACTTAGATGATATCTGTCTCTTCAGTGATTCCTGGGAAGATCACTACTTGGGTTTATATGAATTACTGTCTACTCTACGTGAGTATAATTTGACAGCAAAACCCTCTAAAGCCTGTGTTGGGTTTAGTGAAATCTCTTTCCTGTGTCATCATGTTGGTCATGGTCTTTTGAAGACAGAAGACCACAATACTTCTAAAATACTGAACATCTCTGCACCTAAGACGAAGAAACAAGTTCGTAGTCTCTTGGGTTTAGTTCAATTTTATGGGAGATTCATTCCGAATCTATCTTCAATTATGGCACCCCTTTCAACGCTGTTGAAGAAAGGATCGCCTAATCTGGTTCGTTGGTCTCAAGAATGCCAATCTTCCTTGGACCAGATTAAGAATATATTCTCATCTCCTCCCATCTTAAGATTACCTACTCTAGATTGGACTTTTGTTCTTCAAAGTGATGCTTCATCCACTGGGATTGGGGCAGCACTTATGCAGGAGTATTCAGAAACTCTGCATCCTGTAATGTACATTTCTAGGAAACTAAATGCGGCAGAGAGGAATTATTCGGTTCTAGACCGTGAGTTGTTGGCTATGGTTTGGTCAATTCTCAAATTACAAAGATTCCTTCTGGGCGCGCATTTCATTCTAGAAACTGACCAAAAAGCTCTTACAGCTATTGAAAGTAAGAACTTGAAGAGTTCGAGATCCACTTGATATGCCATTGCTCTTCAACCTTTTCACTTCACGGTACAAGCTATCCGTGGTTCGGATAATGTGATGGCAGACATTCTGTCTAGATGCCCACATGATTCCAACTAATATTTATGTCCTATATTTCCAGATATACTACGTATCCATAACACTCCTATATTATAAACATACATTAGCACATCTGTCCTCACTTTATGTGAACTCATGCTATTGTGCTTTATTATTTTCTTCTTCTGTTACCGTCTTTGGTATAGCAGAGGAAGGCTAAGTAGGCAATATAAGGGCCGAAAGTTCACTCGGCCACAATTATTAATAACAATGTATTGTATATTATGAATCCTAATGGTTGTTATATAGAATTATATTGGTTGTATTTTCTCAGCAAGTCATTGATGTTTGAGAAGATACCTTACTCCTTGTCAACCATGAAGAGTTATGAAGTGTGTACTTACCTTTGGAATGACAGAAGATGTGTCCGTTAGTCGTTGACCTGGATCTTCATGTATCGTCAACGTATTTCATTATGTATTGTATTATAATATTATTACATGCTTAGGTAGTGTACTATTTGCTTTCAGATGTGTACATCTCTTTGAAGCGGTATTAGAATAATGACACCGCTATTTTGATAAAGATTGTTATTACACTTGCACATAAGATATGTATATTGTGTTTACATGCTAGCGTGACCAGCAATGTGATGTATGTTGGTGGCACCTCCCCGATATATGTATATATTTAGAGAAAGATGTTTCTCTAATGAGATATATTCTCACCTGACACTCTATGTGTCGACTTAGCCTCATGTTAGGTAGTTTGTCTATTTATCCACGCATCATTCGTGCGTTTTGAGCTGCTTCTAGCTTGCTCTTGGATATTTTTTTTTTTAAATGTTTCTTTTTTTTTTTTTTTTTATCGGGAGGTTGCGGTAGTATGTTGCGCACAGAATTTTTGATGAGTTATCAGTACACTTTAATGTTTGTGGTCTAGGGTACATAACTCTTGATAAACTGAGATTTCATATTGTCTATGGGTGTTAACTTTTCTTATGCCCTAAGACTGTTTGATTATTATTAGACCGATGTCTGCTCAGTCCTTTTAAGGAGTGAACAGGTCTACTTTTCTTAGAAACGGTTGGCAACCTGCGTTGATGTTTATTCCCTATCTTTATAAGGCGCGATTTATAGTATCTTTCTTGGTATGTGCTCAAAGCTTCGGGTTGTCTGAATTGATCTCGAGGTCAAGCGCTTCTGCGCATGTCGAGATTGAAGTGTTGACTGAACAGGCTTCCGCCCGGGAGTGTTGCAGATTTTGTCGAGAGAGCAAGACGCGTTTCAGCGTCTGTGATCATGTTGTCGGGGAATGGAAGTCCTCTATATTGTTTGATCATCTCAGATGATATTCCCCTTGTGATTCTAAGCGCCTGGAGGTGTGTGAGTTGTGTATTTATTCCTGAAGAAAGGTAAATGCTCTACTTGATTATTATTGTCGCCAACTTTCATGATTGACGTTTTGTAGTCTGTTTACTAACTTTCCCACTGGGCGGGAAAGAGTCTACGTTATGAGGAGTTTCAGCTCACGAATCACCATGTCTATTTATGCATCGGGTTGATGCATGTCCTAAGGGCTATCTGCTTGTTGAACTCTGTTGCTCCGGCGGTATCACGTCGGCCTAGGTTTGATACCTTTGTTACTAAAGGAACTAAGAGGACATTGCTGATGTACTCCAGAAGTTATGCCTGTCTTGCTGGGGGTCAGAAAAGGAGAGTGGATTTAATCTCCTACATTTATATATATCTCGGCTGTTGTAGAAAAGGATAATGTTTTTCAGCACCTGAATATACCTACAGTCGATTATGATGCATTGATGCCCATTGTATTATTCACCGTTATTATGCTGTATGCTGTCAAGTGTTGTGCTGACTATATATCTATGATGATGACTGTTCTACAGTACCTGTGATGTACCTACTTAATGTCTATGCACCTTGTCATTGTGGCGTCCCAATAAATGATGGAAACGTCACTAGCAGTTACAATGTTCATTGACTTCCTACGTCGTGAGTTTATGTGACGTCCTGTGTGGACTGTACCTTTACTGCTACCTGGCAGGCTTCACATCTACATCATACACACAAACCAGACTAAAGACATCATACTTCTCCGCCTTCATCATCTCTGGTGTCTGGTGGTGATACTCTACTCAACCTTTACACTTCAAGTGCCAGAATTTCTACCTTCTACATATTTTGGCGAGATTATCACCTTCTACACCCTCCCATTGTAGAATTGCTGGTAATGAGAAAGCAGATGCTCTATCAAGAAGTGGCAGTAAAATGGAACAATACAGCCATCCATTGCCGTATCGGGAAGCAAAAACCATAATCCACAACAAGTACACAAATCAGTGGAAGGAGGAAGGGGATATTACAGCAGAGATGACCCAATACACCATCTAAACAGATACCAACAGACCACAATGTTCCGCCTGAGAACCGGCCACTGCAAATTACTAGGACATCTCTGTCGCCTCAAGATATCCCACACAAATGAATGCCCATGCGGAACAGGAATCCAGACCCCAGAACACATTCTCCAGAACTGTCCAACCCACGATGAACCGCGACGTGCGACCTGGCCAAGGGGTGCTGAGCTCCAGCAGAAGCTATGGGGCTGCCGTGCTGACCTGGTAAAGACTGTGGACTTCGTCCTGGCGACAGGCCTGCAGATTTAGCATGACTACAAACTGAACGCAGAAGAAGAAGAAGCCAAATAGAAACGTATCAGCAAGTAAAAAAGGGTGTCAGGTAGGGATATGTGCTGTCACCTGATCTGTTCAACCTGTTCTAGAGGACATGCCAGGAATATCATTTGACGGACATAATATAGACAACTTGAGATACGCTGATGATATAGTCTTAATAGCAAAAAGTAAAAAGGAGCTGAAGGAAATGGTTGATACAAAAGTGATAGACAGGGAAAATAAAGGCCTCAGCCTTAATAGAAAAAAGACGAAAGTAATGATCGTCTCAATGAAAAGGGTTTCCCCCAAAATGCACTATCAATGTGAATGAAGCAGTCTTAAAACAAGTCAATAATTCAAATATCTGCGCACATTAATAACAACGGATGGAAGATGCATCTCAGAAATAAAGAGCAGATTAGCTCAACCATAAGCAGCTTTCTATAAAATGAAGAGTATTTTGTACAACAATTCATTGTCATTGGAAGTAAGAAAGAGAGTTCTTCAGTGTTATATAGAACAAATTCTTACACATGGGAGTGAGTCATTGACAATTGGTAAACAAGCAAGGAAGGCACCAGAGGCTCCACTCGGTTCAGCAACGACCCTGCCATTTTTTTCTCGCAGAGAAGCCCCATTCTGATTTTTCACCACGCACTACAGACCTATCAGTGTACACAATAGTGCCATCATCCCCAGCATGATCACTTGTCAGCTGATTAATCTCCAGCTCTGTGTTTCCATTGCCCCTAGCTCTGCACTCTCTGCCAAGACTAATGATGATCTGCTGCTGATTTATCCAGTTCTCCTCTGACTTACTCCACTCTTCCCCTTTAGATATATTTTCAACCCTGGTCACCTGACCAATCGTAGCTTCTGCCTATGACATCCCCCTCTTTATTCTTTCTCTTTTGATATCAGCTACGGTCTCGTGTAGGGGGAGTCTTTTGTCGGAGGTTACCCTCATATAGGCTTTTGCCTAGGCCATTGCATATCTAGACCTAATCTTCAGCAATCCAAGCACGTATCTCATTGTCACAATGGAGGTGTCATAAAATTAACCGTGATACAACGTTAAAATATCTCCAAAGATAAAATGTAGGGATAACAACTAATGCGTAAGCTACTAGAATACATGATCGCCCACGCCGCGGGTCACCACCCGCCATGGAAATTAAATTGTTAGACGTGAAGGCAAAACGTTTACCCTTGGAACGGGATGAGAACGGAGATCAAAAAGAAAATATGACTGAACACGTGCTTGAAACTAGCAAGGCTAAAAGGACGCAATGGGGGGGGGGGGGAGGAAAAAAATTCACGTCCCCAAGTTGACATAAAGTAAGAAATGGACACGAAATGGACATTAGCGCTGGATCGAGACAGTCATTTCTTGGACGATTTTTCGATACTTGGCCTTTATTTGAATTCAGCGGCAAAACGCATTATAGAAGATGCTAGAAAATATTTCGAAAAACCAACTAACCTTGAAAAGTAACTTTTTCTTAATAATAATGTTAGGAATATAAAACCTAACTGGCCTGATGGCCCATCTTGAGCAGTGAAATAATATGCTTTCATTTATACAGACGGATAGATAATAAGAAAGATATTGACAAAAGACTGTGTTGTTCATATCAGCGAGCGACTGCATTGAAACAAAAACATGTCACTAATTTTCAAAAAATTGCAGCCTTGAGACGCAAGTGCTAAAATCTAGTTAGAATGAAGGAGAGGGGGAATTAGTGGAGAATTGGGGCTAAAAATAACTTTAAAGGCAAAATTGTGTAGGGGAAGGCAGAGTTGGTTCAAAAAACAAGTGTGTTTTTTTTGTGAAACGCAAGTAGAGACAGACGGACCAACAGACAATAATGCATACTTGACTGAGGTATGACTGAAATGACTTTTGGTAGGAGGTTTGAATTTGAAAAGGAAAAAAGGCGGTGATTGGCCATAGATGAATATAATATCGGCGCTCAGACGCGCATTTTTGCCATTCATCAGAAGTTGTCCAGTAGTAGACACAGTGAATTATTTAGTGGTGTAGTTCCCAGAAGCTAATTGAAATATTTAGAGGGACGCCATACTAAAGCCAGCAGCTCAGCTGAGTTTTGCTAGCAGTTAACTGTGTTCTATATTCATAATTCTGGTAAGACTGAAAGTATTTCTTTGTATATTTTAATATTTGTTTAATGTTTCGAGTGATTTGATACTGCCATATCATAATCTAGCCCTTACAACAAGTAAGGATTCGCTCTAGACCCCCCGCCCCAGTTCAGGGTCTAGAGACCAACAAAATACATAAACTCCAGCAAGGATTATGAAGGGCGGATCAAGTGTTGAGATCAGTGGAACATATCACCTATCCTATTCTATGGCAGAAAGCTAATGAACATATTTCAGAATATGTAGTCTGGGGGAACTTATCCTATGTGAAACCAACTTGGTAAGATGTGTTGTATGGTCAAAGAGATCTGACCCGTCTATGTGGTGTTGTGTGTAGTGTTGTGTCCAGAAATGGTTTAGAGGATGGAATTCTGACACATGACCAATACTTTTATTGCAGAACTGTGAGTTTTTATTTGGCACCAATGTGGTGTCAAATGAGGTGTTGAATAATACAAGAGTGGACCCGTGCAGTTTATATTTTGGCAGAGCAGCCTTAGATAGCCCCCAAGCACGGAGAGGTGGGGCCACCTGATTCCAGCACCAGAACTACTCATTCAAGATACGTGAGCGTCTGGCCTGCTGGATATTCACCAACTCAACTTATTTTCTAACACACCAATTATATGCCCATCAATAAATGGACAATGTATAGTCGCCATAGACAGGGAGTGATGAGGCCACCCCAACAGCACATCCATTAATCGTTCTCCCAGATAAATTACAACTATAAACAGTAGTAATATTAACTAGTCTTGTAAAATACATATCTACACACCTTTCATTTATTATGCCATATATTCATGCATTTCATTCATAATTGCAAAACCTTTCATATGTTCTGACCAAAATAAAACCTTGGTTCAGAACAAATAAATTTAAAGAAAATTTATTATCAAAAATTTTACACAGCTTGAGTTAGTTCAGTGTGTTATAACATTTTATTAATATTATTAGACTTATTAAATATCTGTGTGTGTGTATGCAAACTAACACAACACATTACATATCAGTACCCTAGAATTTTAACGTAGCCACATTCATTAGTAAAAAAAGATAGGTGTGAGGTCGTAGTGGTAGCAAGAAGGGCCTTCTGTAAATTCACAGCTACATTTATCTCAGGAGCCTTCACAGCTGACCTCATGCATCACACTAGGTAATATCACAATCATACAATACCAGCAAAACCACTACATATATTGGGGGCTCGTCCGGGATAATTAGCCTATCAATAATATTAGGATCTCCTGGGGGGAGAATTAAATTAGGGGAACACATTATAAAAATTAAAAGTGTCCCTTAAAATTAAAAGGGAAAATAAAAGTTGGTGAATCTTCACAGCCAGTGGTAATTAATTAGTTCATTAGCTAATTAAAATTACTTTAGACTATAGTAATTAGAATTACTTTAGTGGTTGGAAATTTTATCTTGCTCATTGCTAAATTGTTTAAAAAGTATGGCGGAGCTAGCCAAATTCAGATCAGCTGCTGTGCTAACGGCAAAGGATATGGGAATAGATGGTCAGGTTTTAATTCAATATGTAACGGCTGAATGTGATAAGTATATTGAACGGGAAGAAAGAAGATTAGAAAAAGAGGCCGAAAGAAAATTAGAGTCTGAAAGAGTAGCTGAAGAGAAGAGGTTGCAAATTGAGGCTGATAGAGAACTTAAGAGGCTGCAAATTGAGGCTGACAAGGAGGCTAAAGCATTAGAGGCAGAAGAAAAACGACAGCAAAGGGAAGCAGAAGAAAAAAGATTGACTGCCGAAAGGGAGGCAGAAGATAGAAGGTTGCAAAGGGAGCACGAATTACGACTAAGGGAGCTGGGATTACAAAGCCATGCTCCTGAAAATG
Organism: Oreohelix idahoensis; assembly: GCA_024509875.1. Lineage (NCBI taxonomy): Eukaryota > Metazoa > Mollusca > Gastropoda > Stylommatophora > Oreohelicidae > Oreohelix > Oreohelix idahoensis. The sequence goes on along the minus strand of JAMPIV010004334.1, from coordinate 57,721 downwards.
GTGCCAGCCTTTTTGCCTCAGATGCTACGCCCAGTCTGGGAGCCTCAACATCAGCTATGGGGTTTCATTTAGACCATTTTGTTGAGAAAGACGATGACATAGAGGGGTACCTAGGACGTTTTGAGTTATTAGCTACTACATATGGGTTAGAGAGAGAGAGGTGGAGTTTAAAGTTATCACAGGGACTGAGAGGCACTTCTTATGAAGTCTTCGCAAAAATGAACAGAGAAGACCAAGACGATTATGACATGTTAAAGCAGGCTTTGTTATTGAGGTACGAAAAAAATGGTGAATTTTATCGTAAGAAATTTATAAATGCCAAAACTGTTGTCTGGGGAGACATACCACCAATTCTCTGCCAGACTGGAAACCTATTTGGAGAAATGGACTGCTCTGGGGAAGACCCAAGATCTTAAGGAGATGATCATGATAGAGCAATTGAGAGAGTCCATGGCTCCAGACATGAGAAAATTTCTCATGGAACAAGGTGCAGAGAAGTTGGGGGAGGTTTTAAATGTCGCTGAGAGGTATCAGGCAGCCCAGGCAGAGGTAAGTGGTGCTAAAAAGAAGCACATAGACAATTTTAAAGCTCCACGACAATTTAATAAATTTGATAATAGAGAACAGGGAAATAAAGGTAGGACAAACTTTGAACGGCCAAGAAATGACTACCGAGACAGAAACTCACAGTTCAATGACCAAAAATCCAATGAAAGAAAACCGTTTAACCAAGGAAAAAGATGGTGTAAATGGTGCAAGAAAGATAACCATAACACCGAATTTTGTAGAAGGAAACCTTCAAACATTGCTGCAATGAAGTCGGGGACTCAAAGATTAAAGGTTAATCCTAATGGACAGCAGGAACCTTATCACCCCCCAGTTTGTGAGGATGTTATTTGTAATGGGGTCACCATAAGGTGCCTTTATGATACAGGTTTGGATTATGATTCAGTTGTGAAGTCTAGCCTAGTGGACCCAAGTCAGTATACCACAGAAACAGTGGAAATACAAGGGGCAACTAAGGACATACCACTCATGACACTTCCCATCGCAAGGATAACGGTGAAAACTCGCTATGTGGAAGGAGAAATCAGAGCAGCAGTGATAGATGAACCAATCTACCCTCTGATATTGGGGTGTAGATACGTCTTCTTTGGGAATCCCGAGAGACCTGTGATCATGGCGACAGTGCAGACCAGGTCACAGAAGAAGGAGGAAGAAGGTGAACCTATAAATGCTCATCCAGAGGAGATGAGGAAGGCGCAGGCTGAGGATAGGACACTCAAGCCATGTTTTAAAAAATTGCCCAAATGCCACACACCTCCGAGCAAGGGGGAATATTTTATGAAGAACAAACTATTATATAGGAAGACAGGAACTAGATCCACTGGTCACGGACAGTTGGTTCTTCCCAAGGTATATAGGGCAAATTTAATAAGGAGCTTACATGTTGGAAAAGATGGGGACCATGAAAAAGTCGGTACCATCTGCCAAAAAGTTGCTCGCAAATACTATTGGCCCGACGTAAATGTCGATATTGAGAACTTTGTAGAAGCATGTGGCATATTTCATGAGGGAACACCCACAAAGGGAAAATATGTGCAGGACCTAGAAACGCCACGGGGCAAAATTAGGCCTGGAAGGAAAACTAATTATACTCAGGTAGACAAAGTGGAATGGGAGCCCCCTTTTCACACCCAGTCTTCACTTGAATGGATTAACATGGCCACTATGCGACGAGTACAAAGAGTAAATTTTACCCAGGATAAGATGACAATCCCTCGGTCAGACTTATATAAACTGGAAGAACAGAAAAGAGAGCGAAGATCTCTCACAAGCAATCTAAAGTGGGGAGACAAACCCAAGAAAAAAATTGGTAGTGGTCGATTTGTGAGTGATGATTCTGGGAAGAAAAGTCCTCACTATAATGCTTCTAATGGACGGGATCCGATGGGTGCCATGAAAAATAAGTATGATAAATTAAAGGTCCAGATGTAGCGCTATTAAGGACCTGGACAGATGAGAAGGCGGAAGAGACTGTTACCTCATCTTATCAATACGTGAACGAACTGACCACTCGTTTGAAAGCTGGATGGAAACTGGCAAATGATAATTTGAAACAAGCCAGGAAGAAACATGTAGCATATTTTAATAGGAAGGCAAAGGACAGAGAACTAGCTGTGGGAGAGAAGGTGCTGCTTCTACTACCCGGCAGCCAGAATAAATTACAAATTGGATGGCAAGGTCCATATACGGTTCTAGAGAAGGTGTCTAGAACAAACTATAAAATTGACAAAAAGGGGAAGGAGAAAGTTTATCACGTAAACCTGTTAAAGAAGTATCTGGACAGACCATTCCAGGAAAGCACCCCCTTACTGACCTTAGCTATCGCAACTCAAATGCAAAAGGAACCACTCACCTCACATGAATACCCATTACATCCTTGTGAAACAGCAGCACAGGTAAAAGTCAGTAAGCACCTGACTAAAAACCAGAGGGAGAGAGTTCAACAGGTTCTGGAGGAACATACAGATGTATTAACAGATAAACCAGGCCATACAAATTTACTACAGTATGACATGAAACTGGTAGACTCAAACCCAATCTGTATGAGAGCCTATTCTATTCCGTTCGCGAAGGAGAAGGCATTGAAGGAAGAAATAGATTATTTGTTGAAGGAGGGGATTATTTCACACAGTGAATCATCTTTTAGCTCTAGTGTCGTTTTGTTGAGAAAACCGTCTGGGGAACACAGACTGTGCATAGATTACAGGAAACTGAATGCTGTCACAGAAGGACAAGTGGATCCATTACCAGACACAAAACAGTTATTTGCCAGATTAAACAAGGCAAAATACTTTTCAAAGGTGGATCTTAGTAAAGGCTATTACCAGATTCCAGTGAAGCCTGAAGTGAGACCTTATTTGGCTTTTAGCACTTCGGATGGACATTATGAATTCAACATGCTACCATTCGGACTGAAAAATGCTCCGAGTGTATTTTCAAGGATGATGCGCAAATTGTTGGATCCCCTGAATAACCCATGTATCACGAATTTCATGGATGATATTCTCGTCGCCACAGAGACATTTGAAGAACACATTGACGCTCTAAAAATGTTATTTAATAGGCTTAGGGAGGCGAACTTAACTGCTAGGCCAACAAAATGTTGTATTGGATGCAAAGAGTTGGAATTCTTGGGACACACTGTATATCAGGGTAACATGACCCCTGACCCCAAGAACTTGGAAAAACTGCAGAGAGCACCTAGACCACAAACAAAAAAGGACGTGCGATCATTCGTGTCGTTATGCGGATTTTATCAAAAATACATCAAAGATTTTAACTCTATTTGTGCTCCTCTGACTGATCTGACTCGCAAGGGACTTCCAGATAAAATTATTTGGACTGCGCAAAGTGAATTAGCGTTCCAAGACTTAAAGGAAAAACTCACTAGCAAGCCTATTCTCAAACTGCCTGATTTGACCCAGGACTTTGTCTTAAGAACCGATGCAAGTAATGTAGGACTCGGGGCGGCTTTGTTGCAAAGATCATCTTCACCTGATGGGGAACTGAAACCAGTCGCTTATGCAAGCCGCAAATTGAATAAGGCGGAACAAGGATATTCCACAAGCGAAAAAAAATGTTTAGCGTTAATCTGGGCAATAAAGAAATTTCAAATCTATCTGTATGGTAGGACTTTTGTGGTCGAGACGGATCATCAGCCTCTCGTATTCTTATCTCAGGCTAAGCATGAAAACGCAAGATTGCTGAGGTGGTCTTTATTGCTTCAACCTTATCAGTTTAGTATCCAATATATCCCAGGCAAATTGAATGTCGGTGCAGATTTCCTCAGTCGGCACCACTGTGATCAAAATTAGAGTAGTGGCAGGCGTGAGGAGTAATTTTATCTATGTATATCACTGGTTTTGGAACTTGCCGTAGGCATGTTTTCAAGTGGGGAGATGTGTCATAAAATTAACCGTGATACAACGTTAAAATATCTCCAAAGATAAAATGTAGGGATAACAACTAATGCGTAAGCTACTAGAATACATGATCGCCCACGCCGCGGGTCACCACCCGCCATGGAAATTAAATTGTTAGACGTGAAGGCAAAACGTTTACCCTTGGAACGGGATGAAAACGGAGATCAAAAAGAAAATATGACTGAACACGTGCTTGAAACTAGCAAGGCTAAAAGGACGCAATTGGGGGGGGGGGGGGGGGAAAAAAATTCACGTCCCCAAGTTGACATAAAGTAAGAAATGGACACGAAATGGACATTAGCGCTGGATCGAGACAGTCATTTCTTGGACGATTTTTCGATACTTGGCCTTTATTTGAATTCAGCGGCAAAACGCATTATAGAAGATGCTAGAAAATATTTCGAAAAACCAACTAACCTTGAAAAGTAACTTTTTCTTAATAATAATGTTAGGAATATAAAACCTAACTGGCCTGATGGCCCATCTTGAGCAGTGAAATAATATGCTTTCATTTATACAGACGGATAGATAATAAGAAAGATATTGACAAAAGACTGTGTTGTTCATATCAGCGAGCGACTGCATTGAAACAAAAACATGTCACTAATTTTCAAAAACTGCGGCCTTGAGACTCAAGTGCTAAAATCTAGTTAGAATGAAGGAGAGGGGGAATTAGTGGAGAATTGTGGCTAAAAATAACTTTAAAGGCAAAATTGTGTAGGGGAAAGCAGAGTTGGTTCAAAAAACAAGTGTGTTTTTTTGTGAAACGCAAGTAGAGACAGACGGACCAACAGACAATAATGCATACTTGACTGAGGTATGACTGAAATGACTTTTGGTAGGAGGTTTGAATTTGAAAATGAAAAAAGATGGTGATTGGCCATAGATGGATATAATATCGGCGCTCAGACGCGCATTTTTGCCATTCATCAGAAGTTGTCCAGTAGTAGACACAGTGAATTATTTAGTGGTGTAGTTCCCAGAAGCTAATTGAAATATTTAGAGGGACGCCATACTAAAGCCAGCAGCTCAGCTGAGTTTTGCTAGCAGTTAACTGTGTTCTATATTCATAATTCTGGTAAGACTGAAAGTATTTCTTTGTATATTTTAATATTTGTTTAATGTTTCGAGTGATTTGATACTGCCATATCATAATCTAGCCCTTACAACAAGTAAGGATTCGCTCTAGACCCCCCGCCCCAGTTCAGGGTCTAGAGACCAACAAAATACATAAACTCCAGCAAGGATTATGAAGGGCGGATCAAGTGTTGAGATCAGTGGAACATATCACCTATCCTATTCTATGGCAGAAAGCTAATGAACATATTTCAGAATATGTAGTCTGGGGGAACTTATCCTATGTGAAACCAACTTGGTAAGATGTGTTGTATGGTCAAAGAGATCTGACCCGTCTATGTGGTGTTGTGTGTAGTGTTGTGTCCAGAAATGGTTTAGAGGATGGAATTCTGACACATGACCAATACTTTTATTGCAGAACTGTGAGTTTTTATTTGGCACCAATGTGGTGTCAAATGAGGTGTTGAATAATACAAGAGTGGACCCGTGCAGTTTATATTTTGGCAGAGCAGCCTTAGATAGCCCCCAAGTACGGAGAGGTGGGGCCACCTGATTCCAGCACCAGAACTACTCATTCAAGATACGTGAGCGTCTGGCCTGCTGGATATTCACCAACTCAACTTATTTTCTAACACACCAATTATATGCCCATCAATAAATGGACAATGTATAGTCGCCATAGACAGGGAGTGATGAGGCCACCCCAACAGCACATCCATTAATCGTTCTCCCAGATAAATTACAACTATAAACAGTAGTAATATTAACTAGTCTTGTAAAATACATATCTACACACCTTTCATTTATTATGCCATATATTCATGCATTTCATTCATAATTGCAAAACCTTTCATATGTTCTGACCAAAATAAAACCTTGGTTCAGAACAAATAAATTTAAAGAAAATTTATTATCAAAAATTTTACACAGCTTGAGTTAGTTCAGTGTGTTATAACATTGTATTAATATTATTAGACTTATTAAATATCTGTGTGTGTGTATGCAAACTAACACAACACATTACATATCAGTACCCTAGAATTTTAACGTAGCCACATTCATTAGTAAAAAAAGATAGGTGTGAGGTCGTAGTGGTAGCAAGAAGGGCCTTCTGTAAATTCACAGCTACATTTATCTCAGGAGCCTTCACAGCTGACCTCATGCATCACACTAGGTAATATCACAATCATACAATACCAGCAAAACCACTACAGGAGGTATCACGCGTACAACTCAAAACCTTACAATCCACCTAATTCTAACTTAAACTTCTAACAGATTCAGCTCGCCATATAAATCGCCAAGACTTTATTGATCGGCGGCTGCAAGCTCCTGCGTGTTCATTGGCTGATCCAGTTATCACTTTGTTCATTCATAAACGAAGCGTGTGTATACAAATTGTACTTACTTACTTAGACGTTCCCCGTCCACCGTGAGATGTAGAGGTTTGGAAGAGAGAGCGCCAGACCATCCTATCGGTTGTCTTCCTCCTGGCCTGGATCTATTCTAGTCCTCGGTCCTTCAAAGATTGTCTAATGTTGTCCTCCCAGCGAACTCTGGGTCGTCCTGGAGGTCTGGATCCCTGGCTCTTTGTTTCCCATGCTTGTCGTGGTAGCCGATCTTCTCCCATTCTGCAGACATGGCCAAACCATCTTAGTTGGGACTGTTCTACTTGGGTCTGCAGGGGTGGGATTTAAGGCCTTGACGTATCGTCTGGTTGCATACCATGTCTCTTCTTGTTACTTCAACCACCTTCCTCAGATACCTCATTTCTGAGGTTTGGATCTGGCTTTTGTGGGTTGTAGTCATTGCCCATGACTCGCATCCATATGTCAAGACTGGGACATAGGTGGAGCGGTATACAGCCATCTTCGTTTTCTTACCAACCTCTCTCTTGCTGAGAAATCCTCGATTTATGGCCTGAAAAAGTCTCACAGCTGCAGCTTTTCGAGTGGCCAACTCTTCTTTGATCACTCCCTTTCGGTCTATAATAGCTCCGAGATATTTAAAGTGGTCGACCTACTCTAGGACCTGTTCTCCCAGCTTAATCTGATGTCTTCTTTCTTCTCGTGATATCACCATGGATTTTGTTTTAGAGCTGCTTGTGACCATCCCTCTCTTCTACAGCTCTTCCTTCCAGACTTGCAGGTTGGATTGGAGATGTGCCTCTGATTTAGCAATCAGGGCAACATCATCAGCAAATGCCAGCTCTGAAATACATACCTGTCTCATCTTCCAGTGCCCCACTGAATACTTTCTTGTTTTCTCCTTACATGCCTTGATAACATCGTCCAAAAGGGGTATGAAAATATAAGGTGACAGGATATCACCCTGTCTTACACCAGTGGTGGACCTGAACTCTTCTGACTTATGGTTTGCTGTCCTCACATAATTTCTGCAAGACTTGTAGAAGCTCTGTATATACAAATTATACTACAATGACAAACTTAGTGACGAAAAAGCAGGATTTCGTGCAGAAAGATCATGTACAGACCAGACAGCAACACTCAGAATCATCATAGAACAATCAAGTGAGTGGCAGACCCCCTTGTATATCAATTTTGTGGACTTCGAAAAAGCTTTCGACAGTATATACCGTACTGTGATTTGGAAAAACCTGAGACATTATGGAATCCCAGAGAAATTCATTAAAATCACCCACAATTTCTAACGGGAGGCCTCGTGCACAGTAGTATACAAAGGAAAACTATCAGAGCCCTTCACAATACACAGTGATGTCAGACAGGGATGTGTGCTGACATCAACAATTTTTCTCATGGTCATAGACTGGGTCATGAGACAGACAACAGAGGGAGAGAAAACTGAAATACACTGGACATTTAACAAACAACTTGAGGATCTAGACATTGCAGATCACTTGTGCCTTCTTTCACACAGACAGCAAGATATGCAGGAGAAAACAGATAGATTAGTAACAGGGACCCAAAGACGCAGCAATAGAGAACGCAGTCAGCGACTCATAGCTTGACTGCCTGCGTCAGGACCAGCGAACCAGAAACTGGAAACAGTCTGCAGCAGTGCAGTCTGGCTTAGCGAGTGTGGATCGCAATGGGAAGGCAAACCCGGTCCTAAAAAATGCCGTGCAGAAGTCGGATGTGTCGACCGACAGGTGCAGATATCACAGCTTAGGCGTAAACAGACACAACGCAACCACCGTCCTTTTCAGGACGAACGAGGAAGAAGAAAAAAGAAGAAGATTAGTAACAGAAGCAGCAAAGATGGGACAAATCATACATTTAAATAAGATAAAGGAAATGAGAATAAATAATAGGCAGATTGACTCGATGAAGATCAACGATCAGGTCGTTGAAGAAGATGTAGAAAGCTTTACATTTCTGAGGAGTAACATTGACTAAGGCAGGGGAACAGTTGGTGATGTCCTCAAAGATAAATAAAGCCAGATACGCTCTCAATACCTTTCGACCAATGTGGAACTCTTAAGCTATATCCAGAGAGAATAAAATTAGAATCTTTATCTCCAATGTGAAGTCAGTCTTGCTGTATGGCTCAGAGACATGGCACACCTCAGACAGTATCACCTCCAAGCTACATACATTTGTAAATAGGTGTCTCCGACGGATCCTTCATATAAGATGGCCAGACGTAATGCAAAATATAGAGCTAAGGAAAAGATGCAGACAACAGACAATACAAACGTAAATTAAGCTAAGAAAGAGGGGATGGATATAACATACACTCAGATGAGAAAAATTAATCATTGCCAGAGTTGCCCATAACTGGAACCCACAGGGGTAAAGAAGAGTGAGGAGATCAAAGAGAAATTGGAGAAGAACTATTGAAGAGGAGGCTAAGGAAATTGGAATGACTTGAGCACAGCTGAAAAAGTCAGCCCAGAATATAAACCGACTTAGAGCAGCTGTTTCTGTCCTATGTTTCACAGGGAACGAAAAGGAAGGATGATGATGATGTTTATTTTAATGTTAAGTTCTTAACAGAATAGAATAGGTTCCTACAGCAGAACATGGACCTTGAGGTCCACCAAGAACAAGAAAATGACACGGAAAGATGTGCGTCTGTGCAAAAAGAATCTCTCAGGCAAGTTAGACGTAGATTTCCCTCAGCTAGAGATACGTTTCAAGGCCTGTCATTTTCAGAGTTACTTTTTATACACATTGCAGAAAACAATTTCATCACATTAGAAGAGCAGTACAGAAAAACAACTTTCGTTTATTTTAGAGAGGAACCACAATTTAAGAAAGATGGACTTCCCACAGAAAGTGAACTGTTTTGGATCGGTGTACTCCCACATAAGGAATTTAAATAGCTCGCCGCATGTGCCTTCACGTGTGTAATAATCCCAGTGAGTAATGCCGTAGATGAGAGCGTATTCTTTCTTGTACCATCATTTAAGGTTAAAGCAAGAAACAAAATGCAGCAGCACCTGTTTGACGCTATTGTAAAAAATAGAGCCTAGCTGTTGTTTTCGAATAAATGTTGTAAGGACTTCACAGCATCGTCAAACACCATACTTCTCAATAGTGGCGTACTAAGGGTGTGTGAAGGCCCGGTACGACCTGGGTGACAGCCATGATAAGGGTATCATTGGACACTATTATGAAAGTACTTACTGCTAAATGTGCACTTTTAAGTGTGTTTATGGGGAGAGGGGTGCAAAAAATAGGATCCGCCCTTGGTGCTAAATGGACACCTCTGCTTCTGGTAAAGGAAATGGAGAAGGTTCCAGCGGCGACGTCACTGACGGCATGTCGCGTTCTTTGCGAGTATGGATATAGCTTTTTTTTTTTTTTGTTACGAAAGTGTTTTTAGCTTTGTTATGAACGTTTTTGACTTTTGTTCACAGTTTTCAACTGACAACTCTGCCTAGATCTGAGTTTGTTTGTCTGTTTATTTTCATGTCATGTTGAGCTGTCATTTTCCTTCATTTATTGAAGAACGCCACCTTGATTAGAGTGACCATACCTCGGGATTTGGCCGTTTTTCACACGAAAATGTAGCGTCCGACAGGCTTTTTTTTTTTAAATTCCATTTGTCCGGCTTTTAAACAAAATTAGAAAAAAAAATTACATGTACAGACTTCCATAAGCAATTTGAAAGTTGGAGTAAAAAGTACAATGTTAAAGACTGAATATTTTGTGATGATGAAACAATAATGCTTGATGGAAAACATTATTAAAACATGCATTTTATGGAGACTTAACATTAACAAAAAATTTCGTTGAAGTATTTCTATATGTTTTATCATGATTCTGTACATACGTGTATTAAATTAGTGAAATTAACGCACCCTCCATTGTATACTCGTTTTTTTTTCTTTAAAAGTGTCCTCCTTTGTCCTTTTTAAGTCTAAAATGAGAAAATGTCCTTTTTTAAAAATAATAAATAAATAAATTGGTCACCCTGACTGAGATCAATTTACGGTTTTCGCCCACAGTAGCCCAAAATAGCCCAAAGTAGCCTAAAACGCCGAAAATAGCCTAAGGCGTCCAGACGTTGCCCAAAATTAAAAATCTAGGTGTATCTAGTTGTTTTGTAAGGTACAATCTAGATTTTTTTAATTTTTTATTTTATTTAAGGTAGCAACACTGCTGACGATACATATTTAAAATAAGGATATGACCATTGTGTATTTCTCTAAATGAAGAGTATTACGATTCTGTGTTACAACCGACTGTTGTGTATTTTATCAACTTGCATTAGCCCCAGAGGTAATTGACAATCGTGTTTTATAAATCATTAATTCGAGGCAAAAGAGATTATGGAAGCATAATCTATGACTCTGCAGCACACAGTCACAAGATCAAATTCGGGTAAACGGGAAGAATCATATTCCACTGTCCGCCATTTTTCTCTAAGGTTATTCACGCAGACAAGTAAGAGTAGGCCCTATAACTTCGACACAATGTAAAACATCCACTATTAAACTTTGCTAATTTGGCAAAATACTATTTTAGCGATTTCTTCTTTAGAGTTACTTCCTTAACTCTTTCAGCCCCAAGCAAAAAAGTGGGTTTGGCCCAAGCAAAAATGGCCACCCCAATGCGTTTTTATTGTTGTTTGGTAATATTTTTTTAAAATGTTCATATGCATAAATAACTTAGTTGTTGTATATGAAACTGAAGGTAATTGGATGTACTTTACTCTTGTGCTACAAGTATAAAAGCTTTCATTGAAAAATTATTAGTTATTCAAGGTAAAATGGAGGACAAAAGAAGAAACCGGTGCAAAATTAGACTAAAAGTATTCATTAAAATTCTTCTACATTTGTTCCTCATTAGAATATCCAAGGGTAAAGTTTCAAAATGTCACAAACAGAAGTACTCTTACAAAGTACAATCAGTTTTTAATCAATAAACACTCAGAAGATTGTTAATTTCACAAATTACAACAACAGGTCATATTGTTGTAAAAAAGATGAAATTGTCAACCCGGTGTGTTTTTATTTGGAAATAATTTTTAAAAATGTTCATATGCATAAATAACTTTGTTGTTGTATATGAAACTGAAGGTAATTGGATGTACTTTACTCTTGTGCTACATATATAAAAGCTTTCATTGAAAAATGATTAGTTATTCAAGGTAAAATGGAGGACAAAAGAAGAAGCCGGTGTAAAATTAGACTAAAAGTATTCATTAAAATTCTTCTACAATTGTTATTCATGAGAATATCCAAGTGTAAAGTTTAAAAATGTCTCAAACAGAAGTATTCTAACAAAGTTCAATCAGTTTTTAATCAATAAACACTCAGAAGATTGTTAATTTCACAAATTACAACAACAGGTCATATTGTTGCAAAAAATTGTTGAGGGAAATAATTTGTTTAAAATGTTCATATGCATAAATAACTTTGTTGTTGTATATGAAACTGAAGGTAATTGGATGTACTTTACTCGTGTGCTACAAGTATAAAAGCTTTCTGATGCGTGATGCCATATGATGATGGATGGTATCCGCATGTCTGGTTTTGTGTAGTGTGCAGATGTGTTCAGTCAAAACAATGTTCATACAAAAATAACAGGGCAATCCACATAGGACGTCAGTAAACTCACGACGTATAAAGTCAATGATTCTTGAAACAGCCGTTGACGTTTTTCTTCATTATTTATTGTGGACGCCACAGTGACAAAATGGTTACGCGAATATGTAGACACATCAAACAGTCATTATCACAGCAACATTCAATACAGCAATAGACGGTAGACAGCATTACAATGATGAGTCAGATGCATGTTATATTTCATAGTGCTGTAAATGTAGTCAGGTGAAAAACTCCATCCTTTCTATAACAGCCAGGAGATAACCAGATGTATGAGATCAGTTCACTCTCCTTAGTTTGACTTCAGCAAGACAGACACGTCTGCCGAAGTATAAATAATGTCCTCAAAAATATCCTCTAGATAATAAAGGTTTTCCAAACCTAGTTCATTTAACAAAGTAGCAAGTAATGGTCCTTGGAACCTGCATCAACCGATGCAGTACAATGCAGCGACATGTGAGCTGGGAAAAAACATCTCGTGACGACGACTTTCGGAGACAGGCTATGAATCAGAAATCGCTCACGACCAAAAATCGATAGAGTTAATGAAAAAGTCAATTTACCTTGCTTTCATGAAATACACAGAAATATCACGCCTCCCGACATGTGGGAAAACACTAGAGGTATTATCTCGACTAAACGAAATATCCATAAGAGGACTACACATCCCTGACAGAACAAAAGAAAGCGGAGATCCCCTCTTCAACGAGGCATCTCTTTCGCCATTCCAAATCGCTCACTCCACTAGTGGTGGGCGGAAACCGATCGACCAAGAAGCAAGACAAGTCATGCGCAGTCCAGCGCAAAATGACCACAGCTCAAACTTAACTGCATTCGATACCAACGCGAGAAGACAAATGCTTACCGAGAAAAGTGACAATAAATTTCAAGCAGTTGTTGCCCTTGCGTTATAAAATAGATATTGAAATAAAACGATGTTGCGAGAATTTATCACGCAACATATCACCACCTCCTCCCGATAAAAAAAAAAAATGTGGAACATATTTTTTTTTCAATATCAAAGAGCATGCGATAAGCGGCTCAAAACGCACGAATTATGCGCTGATAATTAACTAAATTGCCAAACAATAGGCTAATTATAGAGTGTCTGGTGAGGATATACCTCAACAGAAAAATAAATATGTCTCAAAAAATATACACATCGGGGAGGTGTCCCCAACACACATCACGTTAGCATGTAAACACAATATACGTATGCAAGTTACTATAATCATCATTAAACAGCATACTCTAATATGTCTTTAAAAATGGATGTACAAATCTGATAGGAAAATTTAAATAGTACATTCTTTGACATGTAATGACATAAGTACATAGTAAAGTTAAACTACATGACGATCCAGGACATATGCTCTGGTATTCCGAGGGTAAGTACACAATCTAGAACTCGTCATGCTTGATACTAGTAAGGTAAGTCCTCAGCTCAACAATGACATTCTGAGAAAGTACAAGCAATATAATGCTAATTAATAACTAATATGCTTCATAAGGTACAATACATTATTAATAATTGTGGCTGTTTAGTAAACTAACGGTCCTTATATTAAATATCTCAGTCCCTCCTCTATCATCTTAAAAAACGAACAGAAGAAGATGACAACAAAGCACGATAGTGTGTACATATAAAGTAAGTACAGATGTGCTAATCTATTGTAGAAATATAGGTGTGTTATGACTCTGTAATATATGGAAATATAGGACAGAAGTATTAGTTGGAGTCATGTGGGCATATAGACAAAATGTCAGCCATCACATTATCCGCACCACGGATAGCTCGTACCGTGAAGTGAAAAGGTTGAAGAGCTATAGCATATCGAGTGGATCTCGAACTCTTCAAATTCTTAGTCTGAATAGCTGTAAGAGCTTTCTGATCAGTCTCTAGAATGAAATGTGCGCCCAGGAGGAATCTTTGTAGCTTTAGAATTGACCAAACCATCGCTAACAACTCACGGTCTAAAACCGAGTAGTTCCTCTCTGCCGCATTTAGTTTTCTAGAAATGTACATAACAGGATGCAGAGTATTTGCATATTCTTGCATCAGTGCTGCTCCAATCCCAGTGGATGAAGCATCACTCCGAAGAACAAAAGTCCTATCAAGAGTAGGTAATCTTAAGATGGGAGGAGAAGAAAATATATTCTTGATTTGGTCTAGTGAAGCTTGGCATTCTTCAGACCAACGGACCAGATTAGGCGAACCTTTCTTCAACAATGTTGAGAGAGGTGCCATGATCGAAGATAAATTTGGAATAAATCTCCCATAAAATTGAATTAAACCTAAGAGACTCCTAACTTGTTTCTCGTTTTAGGAACAGAGATGTTCAGTATTTTGGAAGTATTGTGGTCTTCTGTCTTCAAGAGACCATGACCAACACGATGACCCAGGAAAGAGATGTCACCAAAACCAACAAAAGCTTTAGAAGGTTTTGCTGTCAAATTATTCTCACGTAGAGTGGACAGTAAGTCATATAACCCTAAATAGTGATCTTCCCAGGTATCACTGAAGAGACAGATGTCATCTAAGTATGCGATGACATCCGAACGATGTGACAGAATTCGACGCATCATGCGAACGAAAGTGGCAGGGGCGTTCATGAGACCAAAGGCATAACATTCCATTGAAATAGACCCCTAGGTGTAGAAAAAGCAGTAAGAGGTTTGGCATGCTCTGCTAAAGGCACTTGCCAATAACCTTTAGACAAGTCAAGTTTAGTGAAGAATCTAGAATAGAAAGTCTAATCAGTAGATCTTCTAACAAAGGCATCGGTTCAGCGTCGAACTTTGTGACCTGATTCAATTTGCGATAATCAACGCAAATTCGCATGTTCTTATCCTTCTTCCGGACAATAACCATGGAAGAAGAATATGGTGAAGTCGATGGTTCAATTATATTTAATTGAATCATTTCATCCAATTCCTTTTCCACTTGCGACTGAAAGTGTATAGGAATAGGATACGGCCTAACCCTAATTGGATTATTGTCGGTAAGAATTATGTCATGTTCTATGACATCTGTGTGTCCAGGAATGTCAGTGAGAACATCCTGAAATGTTTGTAACATCGACGAGACTTGTCGATGTTCGTCACCAGAAAGATTAGGAGAAACAGAAACTTTTTCCAAGATTCCGTGGAATGTAATGGAACCACTGGAAGGGGAAGGTTGACATCAGAGAAGGTAGCTTCCTCATCCTGTATGACAGACAGGGATGAATAATGACCGTGAGGTGCAGGAGCATCATCCGTTGCCTGGAAAATAGGCAGCAAATAGTCCGGACGTTCGTGAAATTCCGAAAGCATGTTTATGTTGAAAGTTTTATGCTTTCCATCAATATCGACCACATAGTCAACATCGGAAATCCGAGAGACTATTGCATACGGACCTTTCCATGCAATAAGAAGTCTATTTTCCCTACTGGGGAGTAGGACGAATGCTTTGTCACCTGGACAAAGGTGTCGTAGACATCTATTCTTGTTAGCAAACTGCCTTGCCTTCTCTTTAGCAATTTCTGATGAAGCAGTTGCTAGCTTACATGCCTCAATGATCTTTTGTCTAAGAGCAATGACATACTCATTTTTTTGGATTTTTAGTCTTCATCGTAATATCATCGGCAATTTCGTGTAATAAAGTCATTTCGCGCGCCCAAAGTCCGAAGGGAGAAAATCCTGTGTGTTCATTAGGGACTTCTCTATAGGCAAAGAGAGCCGCGGGTAAAACCCTGTCCCAATTTTGAGGATGATCTTCAGTTATCTTACCAAGCAAAGTCTTGAGCGTTCTATTCAGACGCTCAACTAACCCATTAGACATAGGATGGTAGATACTACTGAGAGATCGTTCAATATGTAAGGTAGACATTACCTGTGACATAGTGTCAGATATGAGTTGAGTGCCATGGTCTGACAATATTTCTCTGGGGAACCCCAAGCGAGAAAATATCAACCAAAGAGCATCTGCGATATCTGTAGTAGATATGCTCTTAAGAGGCATAGCCTCTGGCCAACGTGTGCACATATCGACACATGTAAGGATAAACTGATGTCCTCTGGCCGACTTGACCTTAAAAGGGCCAATAATATCTATGGCCATTTTCTGAAACGGCCGAATAGGAATGTCAGCAGCCTGGATAGGCGCAGCATGTCGTGGTCCTCTAGATTTGACCTCCTGAGCATGGGCAGGAAATCAATGTCCTTAATTACAAAAAGGCAAAAAGAAAGCCGCAAGGACTCTCGACTTCGTACGGGCAAAACCCATATGTCCAGCACATTGCGAGTCATGAGCATGTTGTAATATTTGGACTCTCATGCTCTTGGGAACAAGAATTTGCGAATGTGCCGACGTAGTCGAATCTTGTACCATACGTACAAGTACGCCGTTTCTCATTGCAATCCAAGATTTTCTATTTGTATCCTGATTCGGATCACCTTTCTTCGCAAGAACGAAGAATTTTTTTAAAGAAGGATCTTCTCCTTGCAATTTTATGAAAGAGTCACGAGAGTGATTACTACGTGACTTTTGGCTATCATTCAATTAATCCACTATTCAGTGAGGGGTGTTTTGTAAGAGCTTGTGCTCTTGTAACTACTGCATTTGTAGCTTGCAATAATCTTCCCCCCCCCAAAAGCAGCAATCTGCTGTGGGGTACACTCCCTAACTCCGTGAATACGACCAATAATAAGGTCCGCAATAGGATTAGGTAAGAGACAAGCATGCACATCTCCAGTAAAGAAAGGACTGGCAATGCGAATTACAGCAGTAGGATATTTTTCTAGAGTGCCGCCAAATGTGACACATTTAATAACCCTTCCTGTAGCACAAGATGGATCTACAAGCGATTGTCTAACACCAATAGTGGTGCATCAATCATAAAAGTAGTGAGACCGGAGTTCATTTAACAAGACCCATATGTAAATAATCTAAAGTACCCCTCCCGTCCATGCGCAACAGCAGCAGGAAGAGAAGCGGGATGGTTGACCAGCAAACTAAAGTAGTTATGGTACCCGGTTCGAATAAAGTACTTTGCATTGGGTGCATTTGTTTGCTTTTCCATCAAAGTCAAAAGCGAACCAGTTTTTTACTATCGACAACTTAATTACAGGGCTCCCTCAGTTTCCTGTTGTACAGCATTAGCCTGCTGATATCTCATTTTTTTGTGTTGAGATCTACCCCGACTATTATTACCTCTGAAGTTATCAGAGTTAATTAATTAACTTCTGCAGTTAGTCTCTATGTAATTGTTAATCCTGGTTCGGAATTCGAGTTTCCCTCCCACGTTACTAATAAGTTCACATTGATGCGAACATCTATTTGTTTGGTTCTGAGGTCTTCGGCAGGAATAACCTCTATTACCATATCCTCTTTTGAAATGCTTATAATTATTAGGGTGATAGTAACGAGTACTATCAGGTTGTCTCCAATTCTTCGAAGAAGAATCACCGTGAAATTGGTTTCTATTGAATTTTGAACAGAAATTAACTGCTCTCTTTTCTATCAAATTTTGTGGAATCTACGAGCTAAGTTTTGACCATACAGAGCTGCGAAGCAACTGGTTTCTTTCACAGAGTTACCCATGGTTTATGCAGTTACGTATTGGCAAACAGAAATCTTTACCATTTCTTTTATTGCTTGGTAGGTTACGGTTCATGAAGTGCTAGGTAAAGACTCCATTGACAAGACGACATGAACTTTGTCAAGTATTAAGGTCCATAAGTCCTTCAAAGTTTTAGATAAACCCAATCGTGAGAAAGTAATGCGTATTCTTGCAATAAACTCGGAGAATTCAACTCCATTTTCAGGTAACATGTTTTTAAATTGTAGACGATAGCCGTCTTCGTTAAGCTGATATTTCTTTAACAAAGCGGCCCTGACAACCTCATAATTGCTCTTGTCAGGTTCATCCACCATATTTAATATACTTAGAGCTTTACCTGTCAGTATCCCTGATAACTGATAAACATATTTTGCTTTGTCTATGTTATGAGCTGTACATGCTTGTTCAAATCTGTGCAGATAGAACATTATGTCATCACTGGAAGGACTAAATGTTGGTAACTTAATCTTAAAAGTATCATTATTAGCCTTACCAGAAGATGAACCTTTGTTTGAATCATTACCATTACTCATGCTCGTCAATTTCAATTTCTCCAACTCTAAAGCTAAGAGTTTTTCTTCATGTTCCATTTTTGCTTTCCTCTCATCAGACTCTCTCTGTAATCTTCTTTCCTCAGCCTGAGCCTCTTTTTGAAGTCTTTCATTTTTCAGCTTCTTTTTCAAGTTCTTTTATTTTCAGCCAACTTTTTGAAGTCTTTCAGCTTCTAGCTGTAGCTGGAGTTTTCTCTCGTCAGCTTCTGATTCCCTTTTTTGTTTTTCCATTTCCATTTGGAATCTTTTTTCATCCACCTGCATCTGCAGTTTCTTTTGTTCAGCTTCCATTGCTTTATCATATCGAGCAGTTGCAAATTCTTCTAACTTATCACCAGTCTTCCCAAGCAATTTACCCTGCTCAATAAAGTGCTCAAATGTAGACATGTTGTCTAACATATGAGTCCAAAACCTGAAATAATTAACTAATTTATTTCAAACCTAAGTGTAACAAGTCTTAATTAAGCACTTGTATATTCACATCACATTATATTATCCCAGTCTCTGTGGGAAACAAGTCTCCAATCAAAGAACTTGTATATGAAATATCAACAATCAATTCTTGATCATAAGTGCACTTCTCATTCAATAGTGCACGACACTATTCATCATTCATTTATCATCAGTGTAGTAGTAACAGTGCATTAGCATAGCCCATTAACTAATTACTATAACTGTAAACAATGACTATGTAACACATGCAGAATGTAAACATTGAAAATGTAAACAATGCAAACAATGTAAACAATAACAATGTAAACAATAACAAAGATCAGCAACAATACAAAAACTTTCGCAGAAATCAACTAAAAATAAAGCAGAAATTAATGAAATATCACAAAAAATGTGACGATATCTGCGATAGAATTAAACAAAATACATGACACCACAGTGTATAAACAAAAATGTTGTATGAAACTAAATTATAGACAAGAGTAGGCTAACAAATACAAACATATCAAAACAAAACTAAAGAATGCGAAATAATAACGAAAACAATATTAAAACATGTCATCACAGCTAACATAAATAGCAACAGAAGTCGCTTAGCAAATTCCAGTATCGGAAATTTGCTCACCCTACAGAAAACGCTCACAATAGACGACCTCTATGACGTGGCATGATCTACGGAGACACCACCCAACCGAGAACCCGCTGAAATATAAACATATAAATATACAAATAACATATAAACATATAACATATAGAATGAGATGATACACAGAAGACTCAGCAGAAGTATAAGGGCACAGTTTACATACAAACAGGCCACTTAACTTATAGGCTTCCAATCGTAGAACAGCAGAAAAAAAGGATGTCAATCAACGTCCTAAAGAGCGAAGCTCCAACGATGATGGCACATCTGAACTGCTTCCACTGCTAACACGATGGTACAAGAGCTTCTGAAATACTGTGTGTTGAGTTGTTTCGGCACTTGACCTTCTAATCCAAAAGAAGTTGATGGAAATCGGTACTTGGCCTTCTTCAGAAAACAACCCGTTTCAACCGGCACTTGACCTTCACAAAAACGACAGCACTGGAACCTTGACAGCAGCAACTTGCTTGACTTGCGTAAAAGATAACAGCAGTCCGAGTTATCCGGCAACATGTAACAACGCCGGGTACTGTCAAATTCTTGTTTCCGTCAAAAAGTTGAAATTTTGACTTTTACCGGGCAACGCCGAGTACTTTGAAAATTTTGAAGATGTTGACTGTATTGAAGAATGTTAATTTCTTGAAGGATGCTGATGAATTCTTGTTGAAAATGAAGTGGGTAAGGGACCCCGTGTTTGCTGGTACCAGAATCAAACCAGCTTATGGCCACCAAATGATGCGTGATGCCATATGATGATGGATGGTATCCGCATGTCTGGTTTTGTGTAGTGTGCAGATGTGTTCAGTCAAACAATGTTCATACAAAAATAACAGGGCAATCCACATAGGACGTCAGTAAACTCACGACGTATAAAGTCAATGATTCTTGTAACAGCCGTTGACGTTTTTCTTCATTATTTATTGTGGACGCCACAGTGACAAAATGGTTACGCGAATATGTAGGCACATCAAACAGTCATTATCACAGCAACATTCAATACAGCAATAGATGGTAGACAGCATTACAATGATGAGTCAGATGCATGTTATATTTCATAGTGCTGTAAATGTAGTCAGGTGAAAAACTCCATCCCTTTCTATAACAGCCAGGAGATAACCAGATGTATGAGATCAGTTCACTCTCCTTAGTTTGACTTCAGCAAGACAGACACGTCTGCCGAAGTATAAATAATGTCCTCAAAAATATCCTCTAGATAATAAAGGTTTTCCAAACCTAGTTCATTTAACAAAGTAGCAAGTAATGGTCCTTGGTACCTGCATCAACCGACGCAGTACAATGCAGCGACATGTGAGCTGGGAAAAAACATCTCGTGACGACGACTTTCGGAGACAGGCTATGAATCGAAATCGCTCACGACCCAAAATCGATAGAGTTAATGAAAAAGTCAATTTACCTTGCTTTCATGAAATACACAGAAATATCACGCCTCCCGACATGTGGGAAAACACTAGAGGTATTATCTCGACTAAACGAAATATCCATAAGAGGCCTACACATCCCTGACAGAACAAAAAATAGCGGAGATCCCCTCTTCAACGAGGCATCTCTTTCGCCATTCCAAATCGCTCACTCCACTAGTGGTGGGCGGAAACCGATCGACCAAGAAGCAAGACAAGTCATGCGCAGTCCAGCGCAAAATGACCACAGCTCAAACTTAACTGCATTCGATACCAACGCGAGAAGACAAATGCTTAAGTTTTTACATCAGAAAGATGGAAATTATATTATTTATACATGAATAATTGTTAGTAACTGCATTTTGTGCATAATTTAAATTTATCAATAAAACTTATTAGTTAGTAAAATGTAAAGTAAAATGGAGGCTGAATAAGAAGCAGGTAAATTTGAAAGAAATAGATATATTCTTACCTTGCCGAGCTGCTCCTCTCCTCTTCTGAAGATATTATCCATAGGAAAACACATAATCATAATCCATAGGAAAGCACAAAATCCATAGGAAATCACAAAAGATCACTTTTTCTAAATACATTAACACTAGGGGCCTATAAATAAACACTATTTTATAATTAAATCCTAAGTAAAATAAAAATTACAAAAAAAAAAGTCCCTAGCATTTAACAAAAATGAAAATTTCAAATGGTAGGCCCTATCAAACATCAAAAAAAAGGGAAAAGAAAATTTTATTTACAAAGCTCTTTCATATCTAGGCATACCCTATATATTGTTTTGCTTATGATAAGCTACAAAGCAATTTTTTGTACAAAGGTGGGGTCTGCCGGTGCATCCTATACACACATAGCTTGATCTGCGACAAATTCCATTGGCGCTACTATGAACACAGGCTCTGCTCTTTCCATCATATTCCACTAGATGTCTGGCTCCAATCATCCGTTCCACTTCATTTCCTTTCATAGAGTGTTTAGAATTTTTGGGTGGACAATCTATTACACCACACCTGGTGCCAGCTGAGCAGCTTCTTTGCACAGATCCTCAATCAAACTCTGTTTAAAATCTTGAAGTGTGAGCTTCCTTTTTGTTGTCGCACCTTCCTGACACAAATTGTATAGGATGTGGGCATTTACCTGTGTCACTTCAATAATCCAGTGGTAAATCTTCTTCCACCACTTTCTGGTTTTACGGTTGTGCATACTGTAGTAACCAACCATTTGATCCATCTGGTCGCAGCCATTCATACACATATTGTAGTCATGAACTACCTTTGGCTTTGTAACTTTGTTTAGACCCTTGCTCTTCTCAACCGTTGCGACGGCTGATTTAGTTGACACAAGTATGCACGTTTTTTTTGCTTTTTTATCTTTCCAGGCAACACACAATGTTGTATTTTCCGAGTCCAAAAACCATTTCATCTCTTGATGGCCAATCTTGAGATTTTTTATTTCAGGAGGAAAACTGAAACGGTTTACATTCAGGGTTCCTGTATAATTATAACTGTGTGCAAGCAGATATTCAATCAGAGCTTTGGATGAATAAAATCTATCAGCAAAAATATGATGTCCTGACCTCAGTGGCTTCAAAAGAGTGCCGAACACTTTCACGGCATGAGCAGAGCTGGGATCTAAACTAGGATCATAGGCTGTATTTTTTCCAAAATAAATTTTCAAATTGAAAACATAGCCGGTAGCTGAATCACAAAGTCCAAATGTTTTGATATGGTATTTGTGAGGTTTGCTTGCATTGAACTGTTTGTGCCTAAACCTACCTTTCCATCCTATAACCATCTCATCAATACAAACATCTTCAAATGGATAGAAAGCATTCTGAAATTTGGTCAATAGCATGTCGACAAATGGCTCAATTTTAGCTGCGTCCTGATCTTCTGGTTCACAAACATGCAGCATACTGTGATAAATAGTTTGAAAACGGTTTCTCGAAAACATCTCGTGGTACCAAGGTGTATAAAAAATTTCCTGCGGTGCGCTTGTATTCTTTGATTTTTTGGTCTTCGATCCAGTCCCATCGCAATCATTACAGCTGTTAACTTGAGCCATTCATAATAAGTCAGCGGTGTCCATGAAGAGAACAATGAATACTTTCTATGTGGGTTGTTTGTTTCAACAACTTTTGCAGCATAGGAATTAATGCTGGTTATCAGAGTGCTAACAACACCATCATCCATGTAAAATTTTTAAAAATCAAGAGGTGTTTGCAAACTATACAGACCTGGATTTATGTTCTGTCTTGTCTGGCGAAAAGTAAAATTTGCTTTAGTTTCTCCAGTGGTGACCGAATGCCAAACCGCGTTGTTTGTATTAGGCCTAGTCCTACTAACAAAATCATTAGGCCTATTTCCATCCCTCCTGATTCTTTTTGGCTTGGATATATTATCTGAATTTATTGCAGTCTGATTACATGCTCCTGTATCCATAACTTCATTATCGACACCAGACCTTCCATTAGGCCTATCAATATCATCCTCGGTTTCCGAAGAGTCGATATCAGGTTCAAAGTCGTCTTCGCTATCTCGTGAATACATACTGCATTCACTTTCACAAATTTCTTCAAATAACTTACGAGCTTGATCTGACGTGAGCCGTTTGAGCCTACCATTTGAAGAAGTGGGTGTGGCAATTTTTTTTATAGAAAATTGCGCTTTAAAAAATCGCTTTAAAAATCTAAAATAAATATCTCAAAACAGAAACCACGTTCACTCTTAAACACATGCGGTATTTAAAACAATAAACTTCCTGTCGGAAATGACGTTTTGGGTGGTTTGTGGGTAGTTATAATTAGAAACAGTCTCAAACAGAGGCACTATACTAAACGCTATTTAAAGTCGATTGGGTCAAGCGCGTCGAACCGCTGAGGATATTTAAAGTCGATTGGGACTTAAAGAGTTAAGTGACTTCCTTAGATGATTTCTTGGACAAGCCACCTCAGGGTTCAATTCTAAGCATCTACGGATCTAGCTAAGTGACATTTTACTTGTTTCAAAAGTTGTGTTCATTCATTTTTTTAGTTACGTTGATTATTTACTTTCTTGTTTCGGTATGTCTTTCAGGTTTTCCGATTTTCTTGCATGATTATTGTTCTTTTTTCGCTCATCACAGTGGTTGTTTACTTTTGCCATCTGCTTGTATCGCTCATTTGGTAGGCCATAGGGCCTAGGCCTATATGTTTCTCATCATCGTATGTTTTTTTAGTGCCTAGGCTATCTGCAATTCTTGTCCCTCTCACCTGTTTGTAACTGGCTGACTAAAACCCGAAACGTTCTTGTTTCCCGTGAACCATTAATTTGTAGAACTGATTCAATACCGTTTTATTGGTTTAAATACTTATATACATTAGAGTTACTTCCCTTTGGAATGACCATTCATTGTTGATAGGGTTAGTATTAGGGGGTAGGGTTAGGGATAGAGTAAGGGTTATCTTCTTCTTCCGTCCTTAGCCAAAGACCGACCAAGCAGTCAGAGGCAATCACGCCTTGTGGTGTCTTAAGGGCAACAGCAGATTGATTTTCTTTGTTGTAGTTTCCCATCACGCCTAGAGGCGTCTTTAAGGCAACAACAAACATTGTTTCCGTGATCAATGTGTCAAGCAAACGGGTGATCAGCCCATTGTTCCCGAACTTGCCCTCGTGTGTACTCTCTATCGCTATAAAACTGCCGGACTCTCGAGACGTCATTCCAGCCACTCAGAACCCGCAGGTCTGAGAAAAGAGCAAAATCTGATGCGGACACAACATTGTTTTCGGTCTGTTTTATCGATACTGGGAAGTCCACAAATAGTGCACCACACACAGTCATTCAAGACAGATTGGTCGCCTGCACGTTAGTAAGGGTTATACTGTGCCAATTGTGTACTGTGATGTACCTAACAACAATGAAAGGGAAGTAACTCTGAACAAGAAATCGCTAAAATATAAATTTCAACTAAAATGTACGAAAAATATCTATTTACAAATCTTGTAGGTAACAATTATGGGTAAAATTGCAATGACTCTTGCTGAACGCTCTGCAGTGAATATATGTATTTTACAGTTAGGGTTAGGGTTAACCCTAATCCTAAAATACACATATTCACTGCAGAATATTTGGCGACAGTCATTGCGATTTTACCAAATTATGATACACAGTGCCTCAAATTTCTAATTCCATAATAAATCATGCACACCAAATTTATGTTATGTGCAAACACACTGCATTACATGCATACACACCTTACAGTCACATTTAAAACACATAAGGAAGGGAAACCTGAGGCCTGTAAACAGTAAATAAATATTAGACAAACATAAAGGTATGTTTTCAGGCACTCGCAAGAAATAAAGAAGTAGAAAACTAGGCAACACAAAAACAACAGACGTGAGTGGCTTATCCAGGACTCGAACCCAGGACTGCCCATGTGACACCACCGCCTAGCTATGCAAGCGAATCACACTATCCTCCATGCCATCACCAAAAAATGATGATTCAGTGACGTGTCTGTTGCAACTGGATTGTGTGTTGTTGCGGGTATCAAGATACTACTGCTGCGTTCCATCTGTGTAACTGTTGCATATGGCTGATCTGTTACAAATCACTACATACTGTTGCAAGTCATCTGCTGCGATATATGAGGTGCTACTAGGAGATGATAGGTGTACTGGCTCTGTTGGTAAATGGTACTGCTACCGGTGTAAATGTGTTGATATACATGCCCACACAGGGCTACAAGAAATAGGTCACGAAAACGTCACGGGAATACGATGATAAAGTCAGAAGCGCTGAACAGCTGGTGACGTTTTCCAAACATTTTATTACAGTACAATGTAACGGTACACCGACATCAACACATACATTGGCCTCTGAACGAAGGTTCAATAATTCATAGACGTAATCATACGCCAATGCACCTCAAGCAAAACATTGGGCTGTTTGAACAGCAGCTTATATATATGGTTCATTGATATTCTAGTACAACACCTCTTGGTGAAAATAGGCCGCCTTACACAGCGGGCTTACATTAATAGTTCAGTGATTTTCTGGTACAACACCTCTTGGTGAAAATAGGCTGCCTTGCACAGCGGGCTTACATTAATAGTTCGGTGATATTCTAGTACAACACCTCTTGGTGAAAATAGGCTGCCTTACACAGCGGGCTTACATTAATAGTTCAGTGATATTCTAGTACAACACCTCTTGGTGAAAATAGGCTGCCTTACACAGCGGGCTTACATTAATAGTTCAGTGATATTCCAACTCCGCCTCGGGAGTGAGTCGCCTAAATAACTCAAAGTTTTATGGCAATGCAAATAAGTTCAAAATGGCTTCTTTACCTGGCCTTCCATGAATCAAACACCAGAAAAAACACTTGCCATATTCTAGGCTAACAAATCCATACCAGAATTACATAAAAGGGGACTTGAAGATATAATCTAATCACAGAAGACTCTGATTCCCCTAAGACACTTTCCAGAGCAAAACGCTGAACAACTTTTCAGCTCGAAAACATCAGGTGACTGCCACTAAAACCAGTCTTCCCGTCGCGCTTAAAAAATAGCGCATGCGCAAAAGCCATCGCGCGACCTGAGTTCGTTCACTACAGAAATGAACCCGAAACTGTTCCCAGAAAATCTACGAACAGAGCCTTATATGGGCATATAACTCGACACAAGTAAGACTAAGAGGATATAACAGCAAGACAAGAATGTACTCGAAGCTGTTCCAGGAAAATCTACGAACAGGTCCTTATATGGACATATAGCTGGCCAAAAGTAGGACCAAGAGAATATAACCACAGAATCAACCTTACCCGAAAAGAAAACTACAGGTAACTTCCCTTTGACTATAAATATAAGAAGAAGTTTGAAGAGGGCATATTAAAACAAACTGACACGTAACAGTGTCATTAGTGCGAACTGCAACACATAACACCAGAAATTTACCTAGGGCAGTCCAGCCTATTAATGACGCAATCACTTCTGTTGTTCCCTTATTATACAGTATAGGTCAGACCACACAAGACAAAGACCTTAATACTGTGTCTAGTAAATGATAGAAGACTAAGAACAGTAAGTACAGGACAGAGGGTAGGTTTTGCAATTGTATAAACATTTTAAACACATAAGGAAGGGAAACCTGAGGCCTGTAAACAGTAAATAAATATTAGACACACATAAATATCTCTAAAGATCTGCCTTGATACAATCATATCTGTTTCAGGTTCCAGAGTATTAAAAATGTTGAAGAAGTGCAGCATATAAGTTATTTGCATCTCTGCAGCATAACCCTCTTACTGCAATTCTTTCAACAAGGCATTGACAAATTTAAACTAAATTATATTTTACCAAATGAAAACGTCACTTCAAATAAAGGATCCCATTCTTATCTTATGCAGTTCATAACTAAAGTGAATTTTAATGTGATAGGGTGGGCGAGATGATGATGATGATTATATTGTGATGTGTGATCACTCTCTTGTCACACTCGCACCAACCCGAACAACAATAAAACTCTTGATTCTAGAGGCAGGGGCTATATTTATTTTTACAACCCATTCAGTGACAAAGCAAACATTAAACAAATAAACTAGCGAACATAACAAAACAAAACAAAACACCCAGCATGTGCCCGATTGCTAATTCTGGAGAAGCAAAACAAAGCAACGGCTGGTTAAAATCATAGTTAAATAATGATACTCTCATCCTTCCACGCCACCTGACACCCTCAACTATCACACACGCACACACACATGCGTGTCGTCCAGTGCGACTAGTATGGTGTTGTGCATGAGGCTGACAATCTCACCATGTAACACAGATTGCTACCGAAACCACTACTGCAAGAGCACATACTCAGCTATCACACACACACACACACTCATGCATGTCATCCAATGAGACAAGTATAGTGTTGTGCATGAGGCTGGCAACCTCACCGTGTAACACAGATTGCTACCGAAACTACTACTGCCCTAGCATATGAATACTTCATACGGATGAAACCACACTGGTGGCCCCATGCTCCCTCAGGAGCGGAGAAGAGAAATATATATCTCCGAGCCCACGTGCTCTCACATACCATTCTTCACATTACAATAATTAAATAATAATAAAATAGACATAAAATAATATTCTTCAACTACATGTACATCAAATACTCTCAGTAATAAGAGTAAACCACCACCTCGAACTGATCCATCTCATTATTCGTCACTGCTCTCTGAACATGTCGTAAGTGGCGACTGGTGCGCCTGGTAACAAGCGTATCGTATACGACCCCTGATGAGACTGAGAACTCATCACATGAAACACATCGTTACCGTCACCGAAACCATCACAGCAATAGCATAAAAATGCTTATTGTGGGCCTGTAATGGACACCAGCTGCATTGGTGTTTCCATGCTCCGCCGGGAGCAAACAGAGAAACACCTGTCTCAACGTGCCTTACGCCTAACGCACGCTCTCTAGAAATCTAAATATATATATTCTCACCTCAAAGTAACCCACCAAAGATAAACAGTAGGATATTCAATCATCGTGAAATACGCTCAATTACTTTTACATTAAAGAAATAAAATATAATTATTCTCGACTTAAACCAAACTGGAACTAAATACACGTGTCACATGGCGTAACATTATAGGTTTACCACGCGGGGCGTGTTATTCGCCACTTTTTATACAGTCCTCGCCACGTGGCTACAATCTTGCTATTGTTAATCTTATCTAACCTCCAGTGAAAAAGCTTCATACTATATCTGCCTTTCCGAGGAATGAAATAATCGCTCTTACACTTTCACATCTATCTATCTATCTATCTATCTATCTATCTATCTATCTATCTATCTATCTATCTATCTATCTATCTATCTATCTATCTATCTATCTATCTATCTATCTATCTATCTATCTATCTATCTATCTATCTATCTATCTATCTATCTATCTATCTATCTATCTATCTATCTATCTATCTATCTATCTATCTATCTATCTATCTATCTATCTATCTATCTATCTATCTATCTATCTATCTATCTATCTATCTATCTATCTATCTATCTATCTATCTATCTATCTATCTATCTATCTATCTATCTATCTATCTATCTATCTATCTATCTATCTATCTATCTATCTATCTATCTATCTATCTATCAATCTATCTATCTATCTATCTATCTATCTATCTATCTATCTATCTATCTATCTATCTATCTATCTATCTATCTATCTATCTATCTATCTATCTATCTATCTATCTATCTATCTATCTATCTATCTATCTATCTCATTAAACATTAAAATAGCCACATCGATATTATTTCAGAATTATATAAAACGAATTCTAATTTAAATTAACTCACGTGTCATGTCTTTGTGTTCTTCTGTGTGGGTACACAGGGCGCCTCGTTTCGTTCTCTCTTGTCTGGACTGATACTTAAGAAGGGCTGCTGCTGGTTCGCTATTTCTTTTTATAGGCACTAGGCTAATCACTCACTTACTGCGCGCTGGGCGTATTAATCTTGGCTACTTAAATATCACACGCGATTATCGCTTTAGAAGGGCCAAAAACAGAAATATACACAACTATTTCTAGAGCAAAAACACAATTCTACACCACAACTTAATTATTAAGGCATTATTATGGCCTTTTCATTAATCTTGAAGAATTTACATCTCAGCATGCTTCGCGCACTTCTACTTCAGATTTTTCACAACCCAGGCTCGCGCCGTCACGTGAGCTGACAGTCACGTGGGCCGACCGAAAATATATGGGCGACAAACATGCCTTGAACTGAAGTGGTGGTGGGGCCTCAGGGGTGTCTTCCCGGCCCCATCACATTAATAAGGCTTCTCATAGGTTTTCAATGGAAACAGAACAAGTACCTTTAATCCTGAAGATATCACACTTTTAAATACCTTTGAGAGAGAGTAAGTCCTTAGTTTGCTATCGTTTTTTTTTTTTTTTTTTTTCTATCATGTAAAGATCTACTAAATCATCCCCTGTGATCTCCTTTTAAGTTTGGAGATAACTTTGGGGATTATGGTATGTTCACTGCTGGTGTGAAGTGCATTAAACAGATGTGGGGATAGGGGAAGATAGTAACTGTGGGTCACATACATTTTGAAAGTGAAAAAGGAAAAAAGAGAATGAAGTAATGGAAAAGGATAAAGTATTTATTTTAAAAAAGCATATTTGTTTATGGCTAATGCAGTTGCATTAGGCCCCACCATTTGACAGTGATTATTGCTGTGAGATAATGCTGCTTAGATATTGGTGTAAATATATGTAGTTTGTCTTCATAGTCTTAAAATGATACCCATCATCTGCTATATTTCATTGTCTTCAGGTTGAAAGAAATATGGAATCTAATGTCACACATCTAATTACAGAAATGAAGCAGGAAACAGACTATGAGGTATGTCAAATATTTATGTCCCATGTAATTCCCCTGGGTCTGTGAAGAGACAAAGAAAGAATATGCCTACTACACTCTTGAGCGTGTCGTACAAAGTGACTTGTGGGTGGGGGCTGGCAACCTCATTATGTTAAACAAATTGTCACAGATACAACTGCTGCAAGTGTATGTGAATGTTTGGTGCAGGCTTCTAGCAAGTGGTCCAGCTGTAATGGTGGCTGTATGCTCTGTTAGGAGCACAAAAAGAAGATGAATGAAAATATTGATATTTGGAAGCTTTCAAGGGTGCATTCTTCTTCTTTGATCCTTAGCTGCCGACTGTCAAAGCAGTCAGTGGCCATCATGCCTGGTGGCGTCTTGTAGGGCAACAACAAATTGATTCCACTTTGCTCGGTCGGTGGCCATCCTTTGTACATTGCCCCAACTCTGGTTCATTCTTTGCATCTCAGCCTCCACAGTCCTCCACCAAGTGGTTTTTGGTCGGCCTCTTTTTTGTTTTCCTTCAGGGGTCCATAGCATAGCTTTTTTTGTGGTGGCATCTGGGTCTCTTCTGAGGACATGGCCAACCAAACTCCAGCATCTGCCAGCTATGATGGTATGCATGTCCTCTTGCTTGCTCCGAGTAAGCAGATCTTGGTTGGTGATGGTATTTGGTCAAAAGATTCAGATAATTTTTCTTAGGCAGGTTGTGTGAAAAGAGGACAATTCTGACATTTCCTTCTCTGTTACTCTCCAGCATTCCGCACCATAGAGAAGAACAGAAAGCACACAGCTCTGATATAATCTTAATTTTGTGCTTGTGTTGTACTGAGAGGACTTCCAGATGTTGTTTAGACTATAAAGGTGTGCATGGTATAGTGTTAAATTTGTGAGAAAAAAAATATTTTTGCAATATGCTGGACATGTAAAGAAATGATTTTGAACAATTTTACGTGATCATTTTCATAATTTATCTTGATCTATACTGGGAATTTGTTCACTGAAGTCTTAGTTACGCCTAATTATATGTATTTACTTAACAACTAAAGTTTGTGACATGTAGGAAACTAAGTTTTTTTTTTTTTTAATCAGGCACCAAAGAATATTAAAACAAATCATACATATAATTGTAGGAGAAAAGCAGGGTTTAAGTTACTGGTTTTTTAATTTTACTGGTCAAATAATGGAAGTTAGCAGGTTGCCATTAAAACTGGGGAAGGGGGGGGGTGTGCATGTTGCACATCTAATATATTTAAAACGTTATGACTTGACAGCCGCCAAAGTTGAGGTGCCTTACATTTTCCTCTCACTACTGCCACTCAAGTTAGACTCTTTTCAATCAAAGGTTTACAGAGATTCTTACCACACATAAATCAATGAAATTCCCACAACACATTGTTATAGTTATAAAGAACTGACATTGCACTCTGGGCAAACCCATAGGTGCTCAGTCTCCATCAGTATATGTCGAATGTGAATGCTAACTGTTCCTGTAGCTTGCTGGTTGTAAACACAACACATGCATCTTCTCATACGTTTATCTCTAATAGCTTTATGTTTGATGCCAAATTCCAACAGTCTTAACCTTGATGACTCATCTATTGCAGTGTCATTCTCCAACAGGCAATCATTAATTGCTCTCAGTATATCTCCCTTATCCATATCTAATATCCCCACTAAGGGTGTGTTACGCACATAATTTTTTCTAAGACTGTGTGTAATTAATCTGTATGAATTGTACACTTTGAATTTTTTGATCAAAGGTAGATAATCCTTGTTTGACTGTGATTACATTCTTAGTGGTAGTTACCTTCTCTTGTTGGTGGCTAGTCCATTTTGTTTAGAACGATGTGTAGTCATTATCCTTATATGGTAGTATCGGTCAACTGTTTCTTGGAATGATTGAAACCAGTGTTGAGATCTATTTGCTGTCCATATAAGGTACGATTTCTTACATATCTTTATCTGGAATGTCTCCAACATTGTCTCATTTTGAGTCTTACTCAGGTGTATGCGTTCTGCGCATGTCTGTACTTTAAGAGTGTTAGAATGGTCTTCCGCCCAGGGATTCGACGAAGATGTACTGAGCCGAGAGGACGCCATGCTGTGTCTGTGATTTTTTATAGGGAATTCTGTAGTCCTCCTGTGAGTTGGTTAACTAACGAGGCTTTCCCTATATGATTCGAAAACGCCTGGAGGCGTATGTTTTGTGGTGTTGATTCTGAAGCAAGGTAATACCCTCCTTTATTGAACTCTGTGATCTACCTAGATGTTTGACATTTTGTCGTTCTCTGCTCGCTTGTGTGTTACAGAAAGGAGAGGTTCTTATACTAGGAATTACACCCCAGGTATCTTCATACCTGAGATCTATATATATATACGGGTCGCTCTAGGACCAGAGAACAATTTCTTTGTTCTAGGATCTTCGCTATGCCAGCGATTGCACCTATGTCGAGGGTTAGACTTAGGGATGCTATAAAGGTCAGCTTGACCTGTACTCCTGAAATGCCATTCTCGTGCGGACAGTAATAGACTTATTTTTGTACATCTGATCAGTCAGCATCAGAGAGGAGTACTGATATTTATGAATATTTATGATATGAAGCTGAGGCTATCGTCAGCTAGGATTACCTATATCAACTTAGAGAATGTATGCAGATCCATGAAGAAACTTTATTAATGGTGAATACTATGAACTGTCATGTCCATGACTTTGTGTGAAATGGATGTATCATTATCTGTCATTGTGGCGTCCGAAATAAATGATGGAAACGTCACCAGCAGTTATAACATTTCTATGACTTATACATGTCATAACTCCTGTATTGTGGAACTGTGAATCTACGTCACACCTACACACACAGCAACCTACTTCAAACCAGACAAGACACCATCACCACAGCCTATATATATATTCCTGGTGTCTATAGGGGTGGTACTTACTTGGCTACAAATTAACAACGACTTGGACTTATACCTGTAAATGTTCATAGTGGCCAGATTGTGGCTTATCATGTTTAGTGGTCAGTAGTCAGCCTAAAACCACCCTTATCAGGGTGCTCTTGATGCTAATCTATCAGCTCTTTCATTACCACATAAACTAGCATGACTAGGACAGTATATCCACACCAGCTGTTGTAGACTGGAAGCATCAATGAATGTTTTCTGTTCATGATGCAACCAACCACTTTGAACCTTTCGAAGAATGGACTGAGAGTTGGACACAATGATAGCCACATTGAGAAGAATAGTGGAACAAAGCCTGAAATGAAACTTGCCTCTTTACATAGGTTTTTGTGGACTATGAAGATGCACTTGATAGTATGGACAGACAATCACTTCAGAAATTGGTGAGACATTATTGAGTCCCCCTGAAGATCATTATCTTAATAAAGAAAACACGAAGACACAATGTGCAGAGCTCTTCATGGAGAAAGTTTTACAAAACTATTTGGGATAAGAGATGAAGTGTGACAGGGATGCTTCCTGTCACCATTTCTTTTCCTATTGGCTATAGGTTGAATTAGGAACACAGTGACCTCAACCAACAACTTTAGTCAACAGAAATGGTATCCAACAACTTGATAATGTAGATTTATCAGATGGTCTGGCTCTCCTGTCCCATAGCCATAATCAGATGCAAGACAATGAAAGTGCTTGGTGTGAGTTTACAGCATGTTGGACTGAAAATACACAGGGAGAAAAGAAAGATAATGAAAATAAATGCAGCAAATGATAACAGTATTGCACTTGAAGACAGGCCCCTTTAAGATCATACATATACCTTGGCAGCAATGTAGACCAAGTGGGATGGACTGACAGTGATATCAAAATAAGAATACAAAAAGCTAGAGGAGCTTTCATTGCATTGGGAAATATGTGGAGGGCAAACAAGTTGAGCCCGGCAAAAAAATCAAAATCGTCAGTTCAATGTCAAGTCAGTACGGCTTGAATCTGAAACCTGGAGAAAACAAGGACAACAACCAAAATAAGCTAGACTTTCATAAATGGGTGCTTACATATAATATAATGATTGAAGTGCTATGACCAGATCACCTTGTGGAATGGATGACAAGAACCAAACAAGTACCAGTGGTACAAGAGATGAGAAGAAGACACTGGAGATGGACACAGCCCACACTGAGAAAACCTGTTGATAGCAATACCAGGCAGTCCTTGTTCCAGAGTCCCTAGGGAGAGAGAGGTAGAGGGAGACCAATGAGCACATGGAGAAGAGAACTGGAGACAGACATGAGGAAGACATAGTAGGATGTGAGCTGAAGGCACAAGAAAGGAAGACAGCAAACGTTTGTTGAAGGTGTATGCTTCTTGGACTGCTGAAGTATGATGATGATGAATGTTACTATCAGTGTCATGGAAAATCTTTAACCGGATCATGCTTGAGAGATTAAGAGTCCGTAGGGTTGGTCTAGAATTGTCATTCTTTTTTTGTTTTTCTTTCTGTTATTTTTATTTCCTTCATCACCTAAAGATCTACCGAGTCATCACATGTGATCTACTGATAAATTATGATTGACCAGTTGCAAACTCCTGAACTAGATTAAAATGAAAAAAATTCTAAATTATTATTAATAATTTAAATTCGTTTCTGTCATCATTCCTGCAGTACAGGTGTATAAACGAACTAACACTGTTAGCATTGCTCCTGTCTAAGAGTTAAAATCTTGTCTAACTGTGATTTACTCATATCTCTGGGCAGTGAGAGTGAGTCAAGTGTGTTCTGTCATTTTTATTCTCATTTTCTTTTATTTTTAATTTGAGAAGTTATTTTAAGATTAGGGTTTGTTAACTGCTAGTGTGAAAGGCAAACAGATGTGGACCCAAGGGAGAGATAGGAACTGTGGGTCACAGAAATATTGCAAATGAGGGTGGGGGAAAAAGACAGAAATGGAAAGTGACAAATTGTTTATTGACAAAAAAAAAAAGCAAATCTCTATAACAAGGGTCCTTGACCTTTGTGGCACCATAGGTACGTTTTATATTAACTAATAGGATGAAGAGCAACAACCAATTTTTGTGACTCACTCATTACTTACTTACTTAGTCATTCCTCTTCTGCCGTGAAGTATACAGGTTTGGAAGAGAGAGCACCATACTATCCTATCGGCTGTCTTCCTTCTGGTCTGGTTCCAATCCAGTCCTCAGTCATTCCAAGATTGTTTAATGTTGTCCTCCCTGTGGACTCAGTCATCCCTGGCTTTTAGTTTCCCATACTTGTCATAGTAGCCAATCTTCTTCCATTCTGCAAACATGGCCAGATAATCGCAGATGAGACTGTTCTACTTGAGTCTGCAGTGGCAGGTTTTTGAAGCCTTGCCATATCCTCTGGTTGCAGACCATATCTCTTCTTGTCACTTTACCATCTCCCTCAGATACCTCATTTCTAAGAATGGAATCTGGATTTTTTGTGGGTTGTAGTAATTGCCCATGACACGCATCCATATGTCAAGACTGGAATATAGGTGGGGCATTATCCCAGCTTCAGGCAGCTAACTCTTCTTTGATGCCTCCCTTCCAGTCTATAACAGCTTTGAGGTAATTAAACTGGTTGACCTGCTCCAGGATCTGTTCTCCTAGCTTAATCTGACGCCTTCTTTCCTCTTGTGATGTCACCATGGTTTTTGTTTTGGAGCTGCTGATGACCGTCCATCTCATCTCCAGCTCTTCCATCCAGACTTGCAGGTTGGATTGAAGATGTGCCTCTGATTTAGCAATCAGGGTAACATTGTATTGCTAGCTCTGAAATACAGACCCGTCTCATCTTCCAGTACCCTGCTGAATACTTGTTGGTCCTTTCCTTACATGTTTTGGTGACATGGTCCATGAGGAGTTTGAAAAGGTGAGGTGACAGGATATCACCTTGTCTTACACCAGTGGTGGGTCCTGAACTCTTCTGACTTATGGTTTACCACCCTCACTCATTAAAAAAAGGTTTATTTTTACAAAACTAAAATGTAGAGTACATAAAAGGCTGAGTAACACATTTAACAATACAGGTTGATATCCCAGTGTTGCAGACAATGATTAAGTGGTATAGAGTATCTTCACTAATGTCGCAGGTGTTACGTGTCTTTTATATTGTGAATGTTAATATTTAGTGACAGGATAGTTCCTGTGGCCAAGTTCACTTCTAGGGTAGTAGACGCATCAGACACTGAAACAAGCCAACATCAATTAGAATTATTTGAGCCACAATGGACGAAGTGGACTTTATACATTTTTATTAAGACTGTGACACTGCTCCAAATTCCACAAGTTGAGGCCAATATACAATGGCATATAATAAGCAGTTGTTGATATAACTTAAGGCAGTCTGTTCATGTCTGGAATGCTGTCCTTTTCATTTTTACCATTTTTAATATATATTCACACTCGACATTGAGAAGCTATACTCCTTGTAAATGTAGATAACTAGATCACCTGACAGAAATAACTCAGTAATAGACACTTAAATTTAGGGGCTTAAACTCATGCATCCACTCACCATGACACACAATGGTAGAAGGCTTGCAGACATTCTCCTCACTTCTGCATTTTCAGTTTCATGTCTGCCAAACAACCATATCGGCATGATGTCACTTCCTGTATTAATAAATGACTCTGTATAAAATAAACAAACAAGGAGCCCTGTCGATCTAACCATTATACTGACACAATCGTTATGAATTTTAATCATAACAGCGGGGTTCTTTGCTAAACTTTAATGTTGAGAAGGTGGGGTGAATCTTCCTGTGTTGTGTTAGTGAGTGGTCTGTGGTGCTTCTTGTTGTTTGGTGATGGCTTCTCGTGACTTGATGGTGTGTTAGGAGGTGTTCTGTGAAACTAGACAATGCCCACGATATTACAGACTGCACAACACATCTGGAGCACCACTTAGATAAAATGTTCTTGGATGCCTGGCATAGACAACTTTTACAATTTATTCACATAACACATGATACTTCATCATATGACACATTCCAAAACAGTTTACAAGATATACGTCAATGTTAGCCAATATAAACATTTGGCACTTAAGAAATCCTACTGGTGATTTCTAGGAAAATATGTAATGAATTTTGTGTTTATAGCACATGTAAGACTGTCATCTATACTACTCGTCAAAAGTCAAGGGCCACCCTATTATTTTCAATACACTTTTATATAAGCGCATAGAATGATTAAGTGAAGGAAGTTTTTAGTAAAAATGGGTGCAATATCTTCCTCTGACAGTCCTCTATGCTCGTTAAGCATAAAAACAACTCACCAACAACCATGGTGATCACGTCCAATTTGGTTTGCTGACCATACATTCACATTTTTAATATGTTTTTTCAAACTTCCGTACAACCAAACAGGTAAAGTAATTGTGCTGATTGACATTCCACGTGCAATGGCGACTTTTCGTGAACAGAGTTCACTCTTAATTTGTTTTACAATCAGCAGATTTAGGGTAGTTTCATCACTTGCAAAAACCATGCCACCGAGAAGAAGTCTTGACACCTTACAAAGAATGAGGGCTATAGTGTGGGTTGAAAGTGGTTTATCTGTCCGTGAGGTTGCTAGATGACTTGCAGTGTCACACTCTACTATCCAAAGAATTTTGGAGAGATTTTACGCCACAGGAAGTGTGGAGGATCGCCACCGGCCAGGTCGCCCAAGATGCACCAATAGACATGATGACCGGTACCTCTTGTTGTCAGCCTTCCGCCATCGAACAGTGACTTGTTCCACTCTAAGATGTCAGCTGAGACAAACTGTAAACGTTAATGTCAGTCAAAGCACCATTCGCAGACGTTTACATGAATTTGGACTGGCTGCTCGACGTCCTGCAGTCAGAATCCCTCTTACTCCTGCTCATCGCAGAGCCCGTGTTGCTTGGTGTCGCGAGCACATCCGATGGACAAGACAACAATGGAGTCAAGTTCTCTTCACTGATGAATCTCGCATTGCATTTGAATGTGTGTTTCCATTTCTTTACGTGACATGTCAATTTGGTATTCAGTAAGTGCCATTTTGACTGATACCAATTACTTTTATATCAGATTTGTTTTATGGTTTCAACCAAGGTTTTTCTAAGTGGCCCTTGACTTTTGACGAGTAGTATACTTGTAAATAACGGCTTGGCTACCTGAGCCTCTGTTCACTCTCGTAGTAAAAAGTCTGTCACCAGACATGTTCCATACAATTAGAACCCATGGTTTCTATGAAGATAATGTACTTCATTTATAACTAACTGTTCTCTTAAGAACAAACATTCTGCAATCATCCATCACTGGTTGAATTTACACAGCTCCTACCTTGAGCTTACATGTATTTATCAAACTCCAATAGAATTCTAACGTTGAGATTTACAAAATCAATAATTATTCCACATACATGAATAGAATAGCATGGGCCACACACACACACCTCCAGAGGGCAGAATGCCTCTAGCTCGCTCAAAAGCAAAAATCACACTGACTGTCTCTTTGTTTTACCAACGTCGTCAAAAAAAATACACGATCGTTGTGAACAGTTTTTAACCCATGGATTCATGAGCCACAATGTCGTGACTTTTTATGAACACTACTATTAGCCCTTCTCATCTGTGTTAAAACATCAACAATCATCAATAACAATGGTATGTGAACATGTATTCATAGTTGAGAGGATGTTTCAAGGTGCACAAACTTCGATATCAAAATAAACAAAATATCCAAGCTTCTTCACACCCCGAAAAAGTTCTCAACACCCGGAATCCGAAATGCTCAGGGAGGGCCATGTTTTGGGTTTTGGAATACGCCCAAAATATCACCAGAAGTAGTCCAAAGTTAGCCCAAAAATTACCCTAAGTAGCCCAAATATCGCCCTACTTAAATTATGTAGTACAATTTATTGATCAGAAAAATATTTTTTTTAAACTTCAAACATAAACTTTGTTAAATACCTGCACATGTACATTCAATGCTGTAATCACCATCATCATATTGGTGTCAGACTTCTGTTGATGGACCAGAACAGGATTTTCAGCTCATGAATAGGCAATAAGACTGATATTGTAGATTTTACCCAGTGTCATCTGTCTCATTAACAGTGGTTTCTGTCTAAGCAGTTTTTCTTTAATTCCATAAACTGCCAAAACTTCTTCATTTTTTCCTCTGTGCAAAGTTTTCTGGTCTGACATTAGTATTTGGTCATCATTGTCCATGTAAAACTTCTGCAGCTTGTCTATGTTTCTTTATGTCATATGCTGTGGTAGTTCCTACTCCATATTCTTCAGTAAGGCAACGCTCAGAGACACCATGATCAAGCTTCTGCAATAACTCTACCTTCTGTGCTATCCATAATGACAAATGCTTTCTTTTCTTATTCCTACTGTTACCCACAGGAGAACCTGCAGCTCTTTTCAACATTTTCACAATGAAATTAACCTGGTGAAGTTTAAGTCACGAAATTAGATCACAAATATCCACACTCAAAATGACAAAATTAGCTCAGAAATATTCACACATGGCTGAAAGTGGTACCTAGACACAAGTAAATAGTTGTGTTTGAAGATTTATATCACATTATAGCACATGCATCAGCTTATACTGCGCTTGTGCTTCAAGAGGATGAAATGTGATAAACCGAACGTTGTGTGTGTTCGGTTCCCTGCATACCAGTTAAAAATAATACTACGACTTATGGAACTTGGAACACAAGAAATATAAATGGGAAAGAAGAGGAGCTGGTGGAAGAGATGAGGAAAGCTAAACTAGAAATCCTGGCTATAATGGAAACAAAGAAAAAAGGACAAAGAGTCATGGATCTCGATGGCAACACGCTGCTCTACAGTGGTGTACCCACATCTGAAAGAGATAAAGGGGGCGTGGGTTGCATTGTGGCCAAAAATCAAAAAGATAGTATCAAGGGATGGAACTTTGTCTCAGAGCGCATCATGGTTGTAAAACTAAAAGAAGGAGAAACCATAGTCAACCGGGTCATAGTGTATGGGCCAAATGAGGATGAGAGAGCAGAGGTCAAGGAAGAATTCTTAAAACTGCTTCAAAGGACAGTGGATGACTGCCTAGATGAAATTATCATGCTTGGAGATTTCAATGCCAGAGTTGGAAATGACCATGCTAGATGGGGTGGAGTTATCGGAAGATATGGAGAAGATACTCTCAATGACAATGGAAAGCGACTCCTTAGATTCTGCAGGAGCAGAATCTGATCATTACAAACACAAAGTTCCTCCATAAGTGCATACATGCATACATTAGATGTGAACCAACAAAGAATGAGAAGTCAGTGATCGACTGTGCAGAAGCATGTGGTAAAGTCTGACTTTGGAACAAGAGAAAGAGGACACTTTGGTGGACAGAGGAAATGAAAGAGAAAATAAGAGAGAAGATAATAGCATGGAAGCAATACTTAGGAGCTAAAAACACAGCAGGACAAATGGAGAAATATAGAGAATATGTGACACTCAGAACAGAAGCAAAGAACAAGGTGCTAGCAGCAAAACAAAAGTCCTGGGAAGAATTTGGAGAAAAGCTAGAAAAAGATGCGCAAGAAAACCAGAAATTGTTCTATAA
This sequence comes from Oreohelix idahoensis, assembly GCA_024509875.1. Lineage (NCBI taxonomy): Eukaryota > Metazoa > Mollusca > Gastropoda > Stylommatophora > Oreohelicidae > Oreohelix > Oreohelix idahoensis. The sequence goes on along the minus strand of JAMPIV010004334.1, from coordinate 16,983 downwards.
GACCCCAAAGAACATAAGGAAGGAAAAACAATGCCGTCTCAAATTTATAAAAAAAAAAACAAGCAAGGAAAATTCTTACTGCCCTGAAGGAAGTAATGGAATGATGGAAAGAATATTTCTCAGAACTCCTGGATGGTGAGCATGGTGAAGCATCAGAAATGATAACCACTAACACAGAAGAGAAAACTATTGATGGTGAAGATGACATAAAGATGGAAGAACTGAAGGCAGCACTGGAGAAAGTCAAAATGGGCAAAGCAGCAGGCTATGATGGTATAACACTGTAGCAAAGTTGATTTTGCTGGGGAGGTTATGATGGTATCCTAAAAAAATGAAAAGATGTCTGCTTTAACCGTGTGAGGTCAAGCACATGTAGGCCTCTGACTCTATAAATGATGATGATGAATTATGTGCAGAGAACCTACCGCTACCTCCCTAGGTCTCACATGGTCACTATACTGGCTCTAGTGTATGGTGTACCTAGTGTCTAGGGGAGAAATGAAATGATGGTACACAACAGTCAAACACTTTAAGTTTCTATAAAGAAGATAATAACACTAGCAGTTAAGTTTTTCTTTGAACAAATCTTCTTTACAATTTATTTTGCCTGTCCATTCATAGCTTGTGGACAGGTCTTTGAAAATAAGGACAAGATAGTTTACAGAAAAGAACAATTAAAATGTTGGGACAATATGCCCAATAACTAAAAAGTTATTATGTATTTATATATATGTCTTTCCTGTAGGAAATACTAAAAGAATTCACTTTATTCATATAAAAGGAGAGTCACTGTAGATGAGGGCTGTAGTTCATCCTACCCCCATAAATGTCCTGTGTATTGTTTTGAAACACAAGAAAATGTCAGAGATGCCCCAGATGTCTAACTCATCACCTGGGAGTCCTTGTTGAAAGATATTTCACTGTGTAGTTGAAGAAAGTTTCAATTTCACCACTCGCCAAAGCTCCTACTGGTATATTCGACAGCATACAAGTCTGGTTGGAGACTGGTTGGCGTTTATTAGTACTCAGCAGGTTTCCTGTCACCAGCCGGCAACAGGAACATAGACCCTCTGCAACAAAAGGACACCCTGGCCTTTTACATCTGATCACTTATTCTTACACTTAATTTTCTACGTGGGTATGGGGTCAGCCTCGCGTGCCTTACAAGTGCACTCGCCCCAAATTGTACAGGACTCCCACCTTGCTGTGACCACACCTCAGGTCCTTATAGTAGATACGCCACTGTACGTTCACATACTTTTCCTCAATACCATAATGTGGAGTAACCACATTTCCTTTGATATGTTCTTTTCTTCTTTTCTTTTCAAATATATTTGCTTCAGGCATGTTAAACAGTGTTCATTGAACACAGAGGCTTACTAAAATATTCTAATACAATAATATGACAACATAATCATAACAACATACATCAGTTAGATACCGTTTAATGTGAGGACTCAACAATGTCTGCTCCCGACATGTCCTTCACTTTTTTCCAATAGCAGTATCTAACTTTGTAGTTGGACCAAACATATTAAATTTCATAAAATATCCTTACCACAATCAAGAAATATATAAACAAATGACGCTGACTTTGTGAAGAAATGGCCTCAGCTTCCTCCGAACTGCACAGACTGAATTTATTCTTTATTTAATTTTAGAATTAACACAGCTGTTTCTCAACGTATCTGAATAAAATTTTTAGTTCACTGGCAATGAATAGTCATAGCCTTTTGCTAATATTTACTAGCACTGGCCAATCGAAACGTTCGACTACTTGAATTCAAATGCAGTTTGAATGAAAACCCAAAATAATTTCGAATAATTTCTGCGTCTGGTGGTCGATTGGCCAGTCTGCTTTAGTCATGCCCAATACAAAAAGATATATCGTTTAGGATTACATTTTTCCTACCGCTCCCCTTTTCAGTCATACTCTGTTTACCCAAGCGAATTTGAATGTACCTCCCTGCCTCTCCCAAGCTCGCGTCCCCCTATTGTTACAAAAACACATAAGCAGGAACGCCAGTCTGTCTGGTCGAGCGTTCGTAGATATTAGTATTTCTTCAATAACTTCTCTACTACTGGGACTATCATATTATTTAAAGTACATTCTTGTTCAGCAAACTCTACGTCATACTACCATATAATTTTTATGGGGAACTTCCTAATGGTTTAAAATTTCCAATTTTTGTTATAGTCAATCGTCAAATAAAATTTTGCACAAGACCGCCATCTTTCCTCTCCTTCATCTCGCTAGCATGTATTTTTCAAATAACAAACTTGTTTTAGTTACGTCAGAATTTCTACGAGGATGAAAATAAAATTGTCTGCGTGGTTTTGCCTTGGCTGGCTTTTCCGCATCGTGTGTATATGCGTTGCAGACTGTCAGCGAAGCGGGGTGTAGATGGGGCGGGTTAAGAATTGGCGTTAATAATTAGTATTGTATCGTGTAATACTACCAAACAATGTAAGGATTACTACTAAATTTTGCGTTAAAGTTGACAGAAAGCGTTAATTCAGATAGTTATTTTGCGGCACGCTTCCGCCAATCGTTAATTATAAGGCTAGACTACAAGGTGTATGCAGCAAATCGGGCAAATGTTAAATATTAGTAGTGTTTCTTGAAAACGAAACTAAAAGCGTGTCAGACTTTTACCGTGAAATCGTTCTATAGGCTTTAGCACTGCACAAAAAGCAGCGTGGCTGGCGTGTGAGATCATCACCATAAGACACAATAGGGCTAATGTATTTATTATCATTTTATGCATAAAATCTTACTGAAATGAGCGATTATTCTCGCAGATTTTACTACACACCTCCCATCTTAAAAACATGCATGCATATGCAGGTTATAATCTTCGAGATAACTTAGCTCAATGAAGTCTTATGCGTTTTTCTGATCTTCATCACAAGGATGTCTGCTCAAAAAGTCTGCGCCAACATTCAAAGGGCCGGGAATGTATTCTATCAGAAATGAGTATGGCTGCAACAACAGAGACCATCTCAATAATCTGGAATTTTCATGCTTGGCCTGTGACAAGAACACGAGGGGTGAATGATCCGTTTGGACCACAAATGTCCTGCCATATAAGTAAATCTGGAATTTCTTTATAGACCATATTAAAGCGAGACATTCTTTTTCACTTGTTGAGTAATTTTTTTCCGCCTTGTTCAACTTGCGGCTAGCATAAGCGACTGGGTTCAATTCCCCATCTTGTGAGGAGGACCTTTGCAACAATGTAGCACCCAGGCCCACATTGCTTGCGTCACTTCTCACAATAAATTCTTTAGTCAAGTCAGGCAATTGCAACACTGGCCTGCTTGTAAGCTTCTCTTTTAACTCCTGGTAAGCCAATTCACACTGTGCTGACCAAATTATAGTATCAGGTTGACCTTTGCGAGTTAAATCCGTCAGAGGAGCACATATAGAGTTAAAATTCTTGATATACTTTTGGTAGAAACCACACAAAGACACGAAAGATCGCACATCTTTTTTTGTTTGTGGTCTAGGGGCTCTTTTTAATTTTTCCAGATTCTTGGGATCAGGGGTCATGCTACCCTGATGTACTGTATGTCCCAAGAATTCCAACTCTTTACAACCAACACAGCATTTTGTTGGCCTAGCGGTTAAGTTAGCCTCTCTGAGTCTATCAAACAGCATATTCAAAGAGGTAACGTGTTCCTCAAATGTTTCCGTAGCAATGAGGATATCATCCATAAAATTCGAAATACATGGATTTTTCAGGGGATCCAGCAATTTTCGCATCATCCTAGAAAACACGCTCGGGGCATTTTTCAAACCAAATGGTAACATGTTGAACTCATAATGACCTTCCGAGGTGCTAAATGCTAAATAAGGTCGAACCTCAGGCTTTACTGGAATCTGGTAATAACCTTTGCTAAGATCCACCTTAGAAAAATATTTTGCCTTGTTCAGCCTGGCAAAAAGTTGAGTAGTATCAGGTAATGGATCCACCTGACCTTCTGTGACAGCATTCAGTTTCCTGTAATCTATGCACAGTCTATGTTCTCCTGATGGTTTCCGCAACAAAACCACACAGGAACTGTAAGGAGACTCACTGTGAGAAATAATCCCTTCTTTTAACAAATAATCAATCTCCTCTTTCAAAGCTTTTTCCTTAGCGAACGGAATAAAATAGGGCCTCATACAGATGGGTGCTGGGTCTAATAGTTTCATATCATATGACAACAAATTTGTGTGCCCCGGTTTATCCGTTAACACATCTGTATGTTTCTCAAGGACCTGTTGAACCTTCTCCTTCTGTCCCTTTGTCAGGTGATTACTGATTTTCACCTGTGCAAACGTTTCACTGGGTTTCAGTGGATATTCAATAGAGGAGAGAGGTTCACTTTTCATCTCGGTTGCGATAGACAATGCCATTAAATGTGTTCCCTCCTGGATTTGTCTGTCCAGATATTTCTTCAAAAGGTTCACATGATAGACTTTCTCCTTTCCCTTTTTGTCTATCTTATAATTTGTTCTGGATACCTTTTCCAAAACTGTATATGGCCCTTGCCATCCGATCTGAAGTTTATTGTTGCTGCCTGGTAATAGAAGAAGCACCTTCTCCCCTACAGCAAGTTCTCTATCCTTCGCTTTCTTGCTATAATAAGCAGCATGCTTTTTCCTGGCTTGTCTCAAATTTTCATTTGCCAGTTTCCAACTAGTTTTTAAACGAGTGGTCAGTTTGTTCACATATTGTTATGATGAGGTAACAGTCTCCTCTGCCTTCTCATCTGTCCAGGTCCTTAACAGAGCTACATATGGACTTTTAATTTTTCTGACATAGTATTCATGGCACCTGTCAGGTCCTTTACATTGGAAGCTTTGTTTTGCGGACGTTTCTTTCTTGTGTCACCACACAAGAATCTACCACTACCAATTTGTTTCCTGGGGTTGTCTCCCCTCAGGTTCAAATTCAAATTGAGAATACTTCGCTCTCTTTTTTCTTCCTCCAGTTTACATAAGTCCGACCGAGGGATCGTCGGCTTATTCTGGGGTATAACAGTTCTTTGTACTCGCTGCATAGTGGCCATTGTAAAACATTCAAGTGAAGACTGTCTGTGAAACGGGGTTTCCCATTCCCCTCTGTCCACATTATTATAATTACACTGACTAACAAAAAAAAACTTTTGTTTTCTTTCTCTAACATTTCTATGTTTTTCTGGTCAATTTTAATGCGCTGTTTTTAAATCTGCAAACCGTTTTTCTCTATCAGGTCGGGATCTCTAGAAATACGCAATTGAAGTTTTTTAACAACGCATACAGTATTACAACATCATTCGTACAAGAAGTATAACAGTTATATAGGCTTGAATTTCTTTGCAGTCGACTTTCGTCGGGGAATGGCATGGCGTACATCGCGATGAAAAAAGGTAAAGGTAAAGGAACCCGTTACACGCCCATTGAGGCATATTGGGAATATGGTGTTAGGCCCATATTATCTTGACCGTCGGCACACGAGGGGTGATGTGGTCGGCATCACGCCGGCCGCCTTAACCTTCCCAGAGTAGCTCTGGTACCCATTCGGGGCTGGGTCGACCCAGGAGCCGTTTGTGGCCTAAAAATTTTCCGCCTCATCTGGGGATCGAACCATAGACCACTGCGCTAGGAAGCCAGTGCACTAACCACTATGCTACCGCGGCGATGAAGCATCCAACAATAATCGGCAAGCATGGTCACACTCCACCGTCCTTGATAACGTGACTCCATTACGGCGATATCTTGATGGAATCGTTCTCCATGTTCATCGCTGACTTCGCCAAGGTTGTCAGGGAAAAAGTCAAGATGTGAATCGAGCAAATGGATTTTGAGGGACATGTTACAGCCCATAATTCTGTATGCATCTATGCACTGCTTAACAATATGCAACATAGTCAACAGATTTGTGATTTCCCAGAAAGTTATCGACGATCGATTTGAATGCCATCCATGCGCGAAGTTCACTACCATGTAACAAGTTCTCGAATTGTTTGTCTGCAATAACTTTCCTAATCTGAGGTCCTACAAAGATACCTTCCTTTATCTTTGCATCGCTAAATTGCGGAAACTTTTCTCGAAGATAAGTGAAAGCTTTGCTCGTTTTATCTAACGCTTTTACAAAATTCTTCATGAGCCCCAACTTTATATGTAACAGTGGTAAAATGAAGCTGTCTTTGTTAACTAATGGCTCGTGTATTACATTTTTATGCCCGAGCTGCATACGATCCCGGATAGGCCACACCTTTCTTGCATAATGTTCCTGTCTGTTGCGGCTGTCCCATTCACATCGGAAGCAACAAAATTTAGTATACCCAGTCTGCATGCCCGTGAGAATGCAATGACCTTAGGTCTCCACAAATCCGCCATTGGTAGTCATTGTACTTTATTTTTTCCAAACGTATAGCCATATTGTCATAAGTTTCTTTCATATAAACAGAGTAGGTGACTGGAATTGATGAAAATAAGTTTCTGTTATGCAATAACACAGCTTTTAGACTAGTCTTGGAAGAATCGATGAAAAGTCGCCATTCGTTGACTATGTGCTTATGACCGAGGTGCACCATTAGACCGTTTACATCTTTTGCAATAGCAAATGTCATCATCCATCTCAAAGTATTGAACAAGTTCTCTGTGTCTATGACGAAATTTAGATATCGGAGTATTGGGCGCTAAAAGATTCCATTCTTTGAGTCGCGAACCGAGTAATTCCGCTTGTCCTTTGGTAAGAGCGAGATCACGTATTAGATCTGAAAGTCCTGAATGGTTAATTAAGTAAACACTATCATTCACCGGTATGTAATCTGAGTCAGAATTAGTTTCTAATGCAGGTAAACTATCACTTTCTGATGGTTCATTCACGTCCAACGGATTATGTTCTGGTGGTACTTGGATCGGACACGTGATTGGATCATGAGGCACTGGTTTCGAAACCAATTCAATATTTGAATAAACCACAGACTTTCTAGTTTTAAAAGTGAAACCATGGATATTTGTCAAGCAGAAGTACAATCAGTAGTGTGATTTGTATGTTCACGCCATATTACTGGCACTCCAAAAGGCATCGACTTATGCTTCAGCGATTTTCGTAACCAACCTGCCAATGTATCGAACAAACTGCATTTGGCTACCAAGATTTATTTGCATCATCAACTTTCGAATCGAAATAAAGTTCATATGCTTTCTTTAGTAATGGTGTAAAGTTTTTCTGGTCAACACGATCGGTAAAATATCTGCACACGTAACAGAACAGATCAGCCGAATTTCTACAACTTCTAGAAGCCATATTTTGCTCAGAATTATTTCAAAATACAGTAACTATTTGAAAAATCGCGTAACATATGTCATGCATCTTTTAGCAGTATAAAAAGTAGAATTATATTGCTTTTTATTAATTTTTAATAAGTTATATAGTAAAAATGAAACGGAGCAAATAACGGTTTCCCAAAAATATATTTATTCACAAATATCTTAAGAACCCGACGTGATAGAGATAAACGGATTTCAGATTTGAAATCATCGCAAGAAACTGACCTAAGAACACTTATTCTTATATAAGAAAGAAAAATGTTGTTTGTCAGTGTTATTTTTCTTTCCAGGCCTAAGTTTGCCCCGTGGCGTTTCTAGGTCCTGATTCCTTTTCCCACGTGTGGGTGTTCCCTCTTTATTTTCTGGCCCAGGTTTGCCATAATGCTTCTTTTGCATTTGGTTATGATTTTTCCACCCTGTGGAATTTTCTTCGCTGCACTGTTCGCAGTCCTCGACAAATTTTCTTATGTCATCAACTTCTCCGGGCCAGAAATATCCAACAGGTTTTCTTTGGCATGTGGTACCCATCTTCTGGTGTTCACCATCTAGAACATATGTTTGTCTCATAATTTGTGCCCTATATTTTGATGGCACTACTACCTGTCCACACCCAGATAATCCTGCCTTATCCGCCCTGCAAAGCAGTCCATCATCCAAATAGAAGTCTCCTTTCCTAGGAGGGGTATGGAGTTTTTGGAGTTTTTCAAAACACAGCTTCAGTGACCTATCTTCAGCCTGTGCCTTTCTCCACTGTTTACGAGACATTGTTTTTGGTGGTTCCTCCTCTTTTTTAGGAGTCGACCTGACCTGAAGCGTGGCCATTACTACAGGTCTCCTTCCACAATTTTCAGTGTTATGGTTGTCCATCCGACAATTTTTACAATACCTCTTTCCTTGGTTAAAAGGTTTTCTTTCATCATTCCTTCTATCATTGAATTGTGAGGGTCTATTCTTAAACTCATTTCGAGGCCTATCAAAGTTCTGCTTATTTCTGTTATCGAATTTATTATGGTTTTGAGGGGCCTTACTTTAATCTATTTGTTTCTTCTTTGTGCCAGCTACCTCTGCCTGTAGTTGGAAACTGGCAAATGAAAATTTGAGACAAGCCAGGAAAAAGCAGGCTGCTTATTATAACAAGCCTGATACCTCTCAGTGACATTTATTATCTCACCCAGCCTCTCCGCACCCTGTTCCATGAGAAACTTTCTCATGTCTGGAGCCATGGACTCTTTCATCTGTTCAATGAGTATCATCTCTTTGAGATCTTGGGTTTTCCCTAAAGTAGCCCATTTCTCCATATACGTTTCCAACCGGGCGGAGAACTGGTGATAGGTCTCACCCGACAGTAGCCTGGCATTCCTAAATTTCTTTCTATAAAACTCTCCATTCTTTTCGTATCTTAACAGAAGAGCTTGCTTCAACATGTCATAGTTGTCTTGGTCATCCCTGCTCATTTTGGAAAACACTTCATAAGCTGTTCCCCGAAGTCCCTGAGACAACTTTACCCCCATCTTTCTCTTTCTAACCCATAAGTAGTGGCTAAAAGTTCAAACCTGCTTAAATACCCTTCTATGTCATTGTCTTTCTCAACAAAATGATCTACATGAAAACCCATAGCTGAGGTTGAGGCTCCCTGACTAGCAGTGGCATCTGAGGCAAGGGGGCTGACACCATTTTCAGGAGCATGGCCTTGAAATTCTAACTCCCTTAGTCATATCTCATGCTCCCTCTGTAATCTTTTTTCTTCTGCTTCCCTCTCGGCAGTCAATCTCTTTTCTTCTTTTTCTGCCTCCCTTTGCAGTCGTTTTTCTTCTGCCTCCCTTTCGGCAGTCAATCATTTTTCTTCTGCCTCCCTTTGCAGTCGTTTTTCTTCTGCCTCTATCTGTAACTTCTTAGTCTCAGCCTCCAATGCCCTAGCCTCATTGTCAGCCTCAATCTGCAGCCTCTTAATTTCTTTTTCAGCCTCTAACTTTCTTTCTGCTTCTTTCTCTAATCTTTTATCTTCCCAGGCAATAAATTTATCCACCTCTGAAGTTACATATTGAACCAACTCTGGTCCATCCATGCCCATCTCTTTAGCAGTCTGTACAGCCGCAGAGCAAAACTTGGCCAGATCTGCCATTCTAATAAATATAAAATTTTCTAACTAAATCTCTAACTAATTATAAATTTATTTAATTAAATCTGGGCTCTGACACTTTCTTCACTACCCAAATCTTGGGTAATAATATATGGGGATTCCCTGGGAAAATTAGACTGTTGTTAATGCTAAACCCCAGACCCCAATGTATGTAGTACTATGAGAAATTCAGATGCCCGGACAAGCCTCCAATTTATGTAGCAAAGTTGATTTTGCTGGGGAGGTTATGATGGTATCCTAAAAAAATGAAAAGATGTCTGCTTTAACCGTGTGAGGTCAAGCACATGTAGGCCTCTGACTCTATAAATGATGATGATGAATTATGTGCAGAGAACCTACCGCTACCTCCCTAGGTCTCACACGGTCACTATACTGGCTCTAGTGTATGGTGTATGGTGTACCTAGTGTCTAGGGGAGAAATGAAATGATGGTACACAACAGTCAAACACTTTAAGTTTCTATAAAGAAGATAATAACACTAGCAGTTAAGTTTTTCTTTGAACAAATCTTCTTTACAATTTATTTTGCCTGTCCATTCATAGCTTGTGGACAGGTCTTTGAAAATAAGGACAAGATAGTTTACAGAAAAGAACAATTAAAATGTTGGGACAATATGCCCAATAACTAAAAAGTTATTATGTATTTATATATATGTCTTTCCTGTAGGAAATACTAAAAGAATTCACTTTATTCATATAAAGGGAGAGTCACTGTAGATGAGGGCTGTAGTTCATCCTACCCCCATAAATGTCCTGTGTATTGTTTTGAAACACAAGAAAATGTCAGAGATGCCCCAGATGTCTAACTCATCACCTGGGAGTCCTTGTTGAAAGATATTTCACTGTGTAGTTGAAGAAAGTTTCAATTTCACCACTCGCCAAAGCTCCTACTGGTATATTCGACAGCATACAAGTCTGGTTGGAGACTGGTTGGCGTTTATTAGTACTCAGCAGGTTTCCTGTCACCAGCCGGCAACAGGAACATAGACCCTCTGCAACAAAAGGACACCCTGGCCTTTTACATCTGATCACTTAATTTCCTACGGGGGTATGGGGTCAGCCTCGCGTGCCTTACAAGTGCACTCGCCCCGAATTGTACAGGACTCCCACCTTGCTGTGACCACACCTCAGGTCCTTATAGTAGATACGCCACTGTACGTTCACATACTTTTCCTCAATACCATAATGTGGAGTAACCACATTTCCTTTGATATGTTCTTTTCTTCTTTTCTTTTCAAATATATTTGCTTCAGGCATGTTAAACAGTGTTCATTGAACACAGAGGCTTACTAAAATATTCTAATACAATAATATGACAACATAATCATAACAACATACATCAGTTAGATACCGTTTAATGTGAGGACTCAACAATGTCTGCTCCCGACATGTCCTTCACTTTTTCCCAATAGCAGTATCTAACTTTGTAGTTGGACCAAACATATTAAATTTCATAAAATATCCTTACCACAATCAAGAAATATATAAACAAATGACGCTGACTTTGTGAAGAAATGGCCTCAGCTTCCTCCGAACTGCACAGACTGAATTTATTCTTTATTTAAGTTTAGAATTAACACAGCTGTTTCTCAGCGTATCTGAATAAAATTTTTAGTTCACTGGCAATGAATAGTCAAAGCCTTTTGCTAATATTTACTAGCACTGGCCAATCGAAACGTTCGACTACTTGAATTCAAATGCAGTTTGAATGAAAACCCAAAATAATTTTGAATAATTTCTGGTGGTCAATTGGCCAGTCTGCTTTAGTCATGCCCAATACAAAAGATATATCGTTAATGAAGTGGTAAAAGACTTCAACAGATGCATACTACAAGCTGCAAAAGAAACCATTCCCAAAGGATGCCGGCGTAACTACATACCATACTGGTCCAGCACACTCCAAGAACGTCAGGAAGCTATGGACAGGGCTAGAAAGGATGCAGAGTCTCAGCCTTCACTTGAAACTCACAACAAATGGAAAAAGGCTGTAGCAGAGTTTCAGAGAACCAAGCTAGAAGAAAAACAGAAAAGCTGGAGAACTAAAACGGCATCACTGAATCTTGAGAAAGACGGCAGGAAACTTTGGAGATTAGTCAAGTCTCTAAATGAAGAGCGTTCCTCACCTAGGCAGACTATCACATTGGATGAAGGTGGCAAACTTTTCAGAGGAAAACAAGCTGCAGACCTGTTTGCTAGAAGATACAGTTCAGAAAGCAACTTACCCATTAACATAGACCATCAGAGAGAGATAAGAAAAGAAATACTGGCAACCATGGGACAGACAGATACTCCTGCCCCAATGAGGGAACCCATCACACTAGGAGAGCTACAGAACGCTATTTCCAAGCTTAAGTTTCAAAAGTCACCCAGCCCAGACAAAATCAGCAACGAAATGCTAGTAAATCTGAGCTCAGCAGCAAAGACAAAACTGTTTGAGATATTCAACCACAGCTGGTTGAAAGGAATGGTACTCCAAGTATGGAGAGAAGCCATCACAATACCCATACTAAAGAAAGGGAAATGTAAGACCGAGGCTGCAAGTAACCGGCCAATCAGTCTCACAAGCTGTGTTGGGAAGACTATGGAGCGAATAGTCAACCACAGATTGAAATGGTATTTAGAGTCTGAGCAGATCCTGGTGCCAGAACAAGCTGGATTTAGAGAATGCTACTGTATAGAAGACCAAGTTACTTACTTGTCTCAAGCAATAGAAGATGCCTTCCAGGAGAAGAAAAAGGTCCTAACGATCTGGGTCGACTTCAAGCAGGCCTTTGACAAGGTGTGGAAAGATGGCCTTATTGCAAAACTTAGGAGAAGTGGAATCCAAGGCAACATGATGAAATGGATCCAGTCATACTTGCATAACAGGAGAACTAGAGTCACTCTTGACGGTCTGCAGAGCAGAAAAGTGTTGCTCCATCAGGGGGTACCTCAAGGAGGAGTAATTTCTCCAACACTCTTCCTTGTTTACATCAATGACCTGGTGAAAGATCTCCCCGCAGGAGTGAAAGCTGCCTTATATGCAGATGACCTAGTACTCTGGTGCGCTGATGAAAACGTCACCACAGCAAATTATAGAATGCAGCTGGCAGCAGATATGCTAGTGTCATGGGCAGAGAAATGGCTTATCACAATAAACACAGACAAAACCTTCACAACACTGTTCTCTCTCACCCCCAAGGACAAAGCAGCTAACATACACCTAGGGACAACCGTGATCAAGGAAGAAAGCTACCCCACCTATCTTGGGGAGACATTTGACCAAAGGCTTACATGGAATAAGCATATTGAAAATGCAGAAGGAAAGGCCCGAAGATGACTAGGCATACTCAGAAAATTAGCAGGTACCAACTGGGGAGCAAATGAATGAAATCTAAAGAAGATTTATAATGGAGTAATAAGACCACACTTAGAGTTTAGCTCAGCAGCATGGTCATCAGCTGCTAACTCACATCTGCAGTCTTTGGACAAGGTGCAAAATCAAGCTCTCAGGCTCATTACAGGAGCCATGAAAACTACACCAATATCAGAGATGCAGAAGGTTGCTGGATTACAGACATTGTCCCATAGAAGAGACACAAAAACCATGATCCAGATGGAAAAGTACAACAGTATGCCAACGCACCCAATGAAGGCAAGACTAGATGATCTGGCATTGGGACGTCTAAAGCGTAGCAGCTTTGTGCATCGGGGAAAAAGACTTAAAAGACAGCATCAAGAAGACCTATCCATGAAGACAACACCACTGAAGCCCACCCTATACCCTGTACCATGGGAGCAGGCCAGCAATGCCCTCCAAATTAATACATCAGTCAGTGGTCTCACAAGTGGATGTGAGTATAATGATCTGCAAAAATAAACTGCTTCATTGAGTATGATCCAAGAAAGCTATCCCGATCAATCATGGATACATGCCTATACAGATGGATCAGCAACTAATGCTGTTAGGAATGGAGGTGCAGGTATCTTTATCTCATATCCTGACAACCACTATGAGACTAGGCACATTCCCACTGGTAAATTCTGTTCCTACTATACAGCTGAGGTTCAAGCTCTAGAGCAAGCTGCAAATATGATTTATAACACCAACTCTGACTGCCACCAGGTAGTCATCCTCACAGATGCACTGTCTGTCCTGCAAGCTCTCAAGGGTGGTAAACTCCTGCATCTGAGAAATGAACTAAACAAGGTAGCTGCCAAAAAGAGAACCATACTTCAGTAGGTACCATCTCATTGTGGTGTACCCGGAAATGAAAAGGCAGATAAACTTGCAAAAAAGGGAGGAGAATGTGAACAAGAAGATAATGAAGTCACATACTTTGAGAAAAAGAGAGCTATCCAGACTATCAGAAGAGAACAGAACCAACCCAAAGACGACTATCACACTCTCGACCGGCAGGGACAGATAACTATTTTTTGCCTCAGGACAGGGCATAACAAACTGAATAAACACATGCACAAGCTATGATTGTCTGCTTCACCACTGTGCACATGTGGATTAAATGAACAAACTGCTGAGCATGTTCAACAGGATTGTCCTCTGTATGACCAGTTAAGAAAGATATACTGGCCCAATGACTCAACACTAAACTCAAAGCTATATGGAGCTAAAGAGGAACTTCAAACAACAGTCGAATTCATCATGAGAACTCGTCTGACGGTGTAAACATCAAAGATGCGATCACAAGAAGAAGAAGAATAAGCATAATCATGATTTAAAGCAAACAGGTGATTGGCCTGTTGTGCCTTTGCATGGTGGAGGGGCTGCCTCCTTATGGCCTCCATGAAGGCCGCCCTCCTTTTTCAGCTGGGTTTGGGACCAGCCTAACGGAGTTGGTCATGACGCTCAATGTGAGCAACCCTGACCCCATATCAGTAAGGAATCAGCAACTGGAACAGACAGACACCTTCACATACCTAGGATGCATAGTAACACCAGATGGTGGAGCAAGCAAAGACATCAACAACAGAATGAACAAAGCAAGAACAGACTTTTTTAGTCTAAACAACATCTGGAAGTCCTCTCAGTACAGCACAAGGACAAAATTAAGATTATATCAGAGCTGTGTGCTTATTGTGCTTCTCTATGGTGTGGAATGCTGGAGAGTTACCGAAACGTCGAAATTGTCATCTTTTCACACAACATGCCTAAGAAAATTTCACGGAATCTTTTGGTCGAATACCATCACCAACCAAGATCTGCTTACTCTGAGCAAGCAAGAGGACATGCACACCATCATAGCTGGCAGACACTGGAGCTGGGTTGGCCATGTCCTCAGAAGACACCCCGATGCCATCACAAGAACATCTATGCTATGGACCCCTGAAGGAAAACGAAAGAGAGGCCAACCAAAAACAACTTGGCGGAGGACTGTGGAGGCTGAGATGCAAAGAATGAACCAAAGTTGGGGCACTGTACAAAGGATGGCCACCAACCGAGCAAAGTGGAATCAATTTGTTGTTGCCCTACAAGACGCCACCAGGCATGATGGCCACTGACTGATTTGACGGTCAGCGGCTAAGGATCAAAAAAGAAGAAACCACATAATAATTTTTTCTGAATGAAATAAACAAGAAAGAAGGATCAGTTAAATTTTAGTTGCTGAAAGAGCAAGAACTTAAAAGGGATTTTGAGCAATATCATATTAGTTAACTTAAATGGCTGATTGGTACTAATTTCAAACAGCTATACACACCACGAGTGGGTAATAAAGAAAATCATATGCACATTCTATAATGAATGTGGTGTGGCTATGGCCAGTGCAGATCTCATGAGAAAGCTTTGCGTTTGAAGCCCATGGGAAAGTTGGTAATGGAAAAAAAAAGTGGAAGTAGTGACAAGACAAAGAAAAAAGTTAAAGAGGTGGCAAACATGTAGTATGCAAGAACACACCATATGATAACAGGAAACACAAGGTTTCTAACAATATGCAAGGTGTTGTGTAACCCTGACAGCTTATATTTTATGATTGTGCTAAGACCAGCTGACATACAGATTCACACAACATAGATTGAGGGAATAAATCAAGTCAGGACAATCCAAGGTTTAATTTGACATAATAAATCCAACAGAAAATATTTTCAAAGCATTTCAGGCATTACTTATGACATCATATACCCAGTATCTTCTTTCATGACCCTAGTCACTTGTACTGCACATATTTCCATTATTGTACCAAGTTTCATAAACAGCAGTTACATTGTTACAGCCTGAAATTTGACTAATTATCCCACTGATAAATGAGAGGCCCAGCCTGCATTGGGATTTCACAGTCTTGAACGTTATTAATAAAGTACACATAAAATAGACATCTTGTCCTTCTACCGACTTGGCCAACTTTGGCTAGCTCCGACATCATCCTTCACAATGCTTTTTACTTCTTTAATAAAGCCTGCACAACAATAATTTGAAGGAAACCTGTCGGAGCAACCCGATTTCTTCAATGATCATGCACTGCTTACAACACAAGGCACATTTGGTTAAGTGAAAACCCATTAAAAAACAATGCTTATAATCAAATCAGCAACCAAGCCATGAAAACTACGCTGATATCAGAGATGCAGAAAGCTACTAGATTACAGACATTGTCCTATAGAAGAGACACATAAAGCATGATCCAGATGGAAAAGTACAACAGTATGCCAACGAAGCCAATGAAGGCAAGACTAGATGATCTGGCAATGGGATGCCTAAAATGTAGCAGCTTTGTCCATCGGGGAAAAAGACTTAAAAGACAGCATCAAGAAGACCTATCCATGAAGACAACACCTCTAAACAGGCCAGCGGTACCCTCCAAATTAATAGATCAATCAGTGGTCTCACAATTGGATATCTTCTTCTTCTTTATTGGTCCTGTAAAGAATGTTGGTGGCTTTGTGTCCATTTACAGCAAAGCTGCTATATTTGCGCCTTTCGGCTGACACATCCGACTTCAATATGGTTTTTTTTTAATATGAGTATAATGATCTGCAAAAATGAACTGCAACATTGAGCATGATCCAAGAAAGCTATCCTTAACAATCATGGATATGTGCCTACACAGATGGATCAGCAACAAATGCCATTAAGAATGGAGACCCCGATATCTTCATCTCATATCCTGACAACCACTATGAGACTAGGCATATTCCCACTGATAAATTATGTTCCAAATATACAGCTCTAGAATTCAAGCTCTAGAGCAAGCTGCAAAAATAATTTATAACACCAACTTTGACTGCCACCAGGTAGTCATCCTCACAGATGCACTGTCTGTCCTGCAAGCTCTCCAAGGGTGGTAAAATCCCACATCTGAGAAATAAACTAAGGAAGGTAGCTGCCAAAAAGTGAACCATACTTCAGTGGGTACCATCCCATTGTGGTGTATGTGGAAATGAAAAGGCGGATAAACTTACCAAAAAGGGAGGAGAATATGAACAAGAAGATAATGAAATCACATACTTTGAGAAAAAGAGAGCTATCCAGGCTATCAGAAGAGAACAGAAACAATCCAACGACGACTACCACACTCTTGACCGGCTAGGACAGATCACAA
>JAMPIV010004333.1:75000-116768 GCA_024509875.1 Oreohelix idahoensis | reverse complement strand
TACTGTTTTAGTAGAGCCCTGGTTTCTGTTTGTTGTTTTCTGTGGGTTGCAATGGATACTCCATGCAACCATCATCATCTTCCTCGTCTTCCGTGTCTATGGCGACAGCCAGGAGATGCTCGGAGGATGGCACCGGTCTTTCCAAATATTTCTTTAGCAGATTTATGTGGAAGACCTTCTCCTTTCCTTTGATGGAGATCTTGTAGTTGGTACGTGAGATCTTTTTAAGGACGGTAAACGGTCCTTGCCATCCGATGCGAAGTTTATTGCTTCCGGTTGGAAGTAGCAATAGGACTTTCTCCTCTGGTTGTAGTTCTCTCTCTTTGGCAGCTTTGTTGTATCTTTTAGTAATTTTAGCGCGGGCTTTCTTAAGGTTGGTAGTAGCTAGATCCCATCCTAGCTTTAGCCTTTCCTTAAGCTCAGATACATACTTGCTTGCAGAGACGACTGTCTCGTCAGCCTTCTGGTCTGTCATGGACCGAAGTAAGGCTTCTAGTGGCCCCTTTATAGGTCTGCCAAATAAAAGTGTAGCTGGCGCAAAACCCGTAGACGCTTGGGGTACCTCTCGGTAGGCGAATAAGGCAGCCGATATATATTGGTCCCAGTCTTCCGGTTTCTCCTGACCCAGCTTACGTAACATCATGGTGAGGGTACCGTTAAAACGTTCCACGAGCCCATTTCCGGCCGGATGGTAGGGACTTGTGTGGATATGTTTGGCCCTCAAGATCTTAAAGATCTCCTCCATTAACAGGCTACGGAATTGGGATCCATTGTCCGTCAAAACTTGTTGAGGGAATCCCAACCGTGTAAAAATTTTCACAAGGGCTTCTGCGACATGCTTGGAATTAGGGCATGGTAGCGGTACGGCTTCGGCCCACATAGTGCAAGTGTCAACTAAGGTCAGGATGAACCTGTTCCTTCTTTTGGTCTTTTCCAGAGGACCAATAATGTCGACAGCAACCCGTTCAAATGGAGTCCCTACTATTGGCATTTGCCCCATAGGTACTGGGGGGTGTCAAGTGCTTGGGTGCTACCCGTTGGCACTGGGCGCAGGATTTCACATACCTGACAATGTCAGAGTTAATTCCTGGCCACCAATAGTGGTTTTTTATTCGCTGAATAGTGGCGTTTTGTCCCATATGTCCGCTAAAGGGAAGAGAGTGCCCCATTTCTAAGATCTGGTTTCTGTACTGCGTCGGTACTAGGAGCTGGTTATTCCCCGTGTCCGGGTTGCCCGTTCTACGATACAATACACCATCCTTAGAAAAGATGTCTCCGTTGTGTCTGGGGTCCTTAGCCATGGGCAGTTTTTTAAAGCAGGGCGCCAGAGTAGGGTCCTTTTGTTGCGCCTCCTTCAGTTCATTTGGCAACAAGTTTGGCGCAGGCTCCCTCTCCTTCTTGGCTTGCCCTCTTGTGGTTACCGCTGCCACGATCGGCTCCTTAGGTCTCCCAATGAACACATATCTACATCCCAGGATAACTGGGTAGATCGGATCATCCATTATGGCCGCTTTAATAACTCCTCTGACAAAGTCAGAGTGTATTTCTACCAGTGCGATAGGAAGCGTCCTGGGTGCATCACTCCTGAAAACTCCACTAAGTTTGACGGTTTCCTCTGTCTCCTGACCGGGTTTGACTAGGCGCCTAGCGACAATACAATCAAAACTTAATCCAGTGTCAAAAAGACAAGTAGTAGAGGTACCGTTCAAAATTACAGTTCCTCGAGTTGAGGGTCGGTCCCCCTCAGGTTGAGAATCACTGACGTTGACTCTACCTTTCGAGGCTGTATGCAAACATCCAATGCGGTTTGCACCGGTTTGTTTGCCCTGATCAGACGTTCCTGGTGTAGGGGTCTTCCCTTTTCCTTGACCTTGGTGGCCGCGCTGCCACGTAGGCTATTTGGGTTGATCAGAATTGTTGTTGGGGGGGTATCGGGTTTTGTAGAATTTCGATTTTTCCTGGGGAGGTTTCTGGGTATTGTTATCTCGTTGGTTATAATGTTGAGAGGAAGTGGAAGAATAGGATGCCTGCTCTAGATTCTGTTTTCGAGATGGCTCGTCGGTGGGTTTACGTTTAGTGCTGGGAAGTTCGGCCATTGCATTGCTATAGCGTTCGGCTTTATTGAGTATGTCTTCAAGCCTGACTGCCCCCTGTTCAGCCAAAAATCTACGAGTTTCATTCGACAAAGTGGATTTTATCTGCTCCACAAGAACAAGTTCGAGGAGTCCCTCATATGAAAGAGGTAGGTCAGATAATTCAATGCACTTTGTCAGATAACCCGTGAGACGTGAAGAGAACTGGGGAAATGTTTCCGTGCTCTCTTTTCGGCTGTTTCTGAACAACTGCAGAAACTTCCGGGCAGTCATCTCAAACTGCCGTAGTAAGGCCTTCTTCAACAGGTCATAATCATGTTGATTCGGTCCCAGCTTTGTGTACACGTCATAAGCATTGCCTTTCAGTGACGTTGAAAGTTTGAGCGCCCAGCGGGTACTCTCTAACCCATAAAGATTCGCGAGTCTCTCGAATTTTTCTAGGTAGCTGTCAATTTTTTCGTTAGGGCTTGGAAAAGATTCTAAAGAAAACGACATAGCAGTTAATTGGGCAGACTGAGTGCTGGAGAGATCCATTGTTTGAGACTGGGGCGAAGACGGCTCTCCATTATTTGAAGTAGAGGCACTCCGACTCTCTAAAGCCTTGAGCGCTAATTCATGCTGTCTTTCCTTGTCTCTCTCTTCGCGTTGTCTCTCCTTCTCTCTTTCCCTGCGGGCGTCCATCTCTGCCTCAATTTTCTTCTGCTCCAATTGACGATCGTCCGCTTCTTTCTTCCTAGCTTCTGCCCTTTCTTCCTCCGCGTCATACCTTTGAAGTTCCTGGTTGATAAACAGATTCGCAGCTTCTGTGTCTAGTCCTGAGTCCTTGGCCTCTTGCCTCAAAAGAGATCTTATCCTAATTCTCTCTGCCATTGTCAAAGAACTGGATGCTTCTAAGACTAGAGAATAGTAAGATGGAACAAGAAGGGGAAAACTCAAAGCCGCTACGAAAAAAACCAAAGTAAAAAAAAATTTACTTAAGTTACCTCCTACCTGTACTGTGCAAACTTACCGCTGCTATTATCTGGCAATTAAGGCTCTAAACGCAGCGACTATGCCACTAAATGGTAAGTTACATTGGAAAAGAATCTACTTTTACTAACAGTAGAGAAAAATTTAAATTAAAACAATTTAAAAGGAAAAAAAAAAGAAAATTTTTTTTTTCCCCTAAATTTTAAATCTCTGACAACAAACTCCGTCCCTAAAGTCAATTATTGAGATGAGACGTTGTTAACTTAATTTTTAAAAATCAGAACAATCCGTCTTTAGCTAAGCTCAACTCTTTTTAACTTCAAAAACCTTAGTGACTGTAAAACAATCACGCAATCCCAGCAACTCTTATAAAGAAAGAAATATAATTATCTCCGCCAGAGGATAATTAAAATAGCAAATATTTTTGTTTATCTGTACTTTCTACTGCTGTGGAGAGAAAACAACCTGTAAATATGCTGCGTGGACAACCCAAATACTTAAAGAACGTTTGTCTAGGGGTGTAATTATTTATTTATTTCCCTAATTCACAAGACAAATCATTCACACTCTACCTAGTTAGACCCAGACTAAATCAGACTCAAAATATCTTTAACCCGGCTATACGATTGCCTCAAATGTAGCTCAAGATCCCAGAACCAGCCCACAAATATGTGCGCATCAAATGTATCTCAAAAAAATCCCGGCGAGCCAGCCAAATATTGTCGTAAATTTATTTTGAGAGAAAAGAGTCGTAGAAATAGTGGTCCGGTTTAGAGTGGAAAATGATGATGGAAAGCTCAGTGATAGAAAATGTAGATATTAAATAGTTGCTTCACAGCGTGCTGGAGGAGAGTAAAGACAGACTTATTTACGACAAATCGCTTCTCTCAATCTTCTCTTCCGCTCTCCTGGTCAAACAATTATTTGCCAGTTTTCCAGACCCGCATCTGCACGCACACCGATTTGGTGTTTTTCACACACACAGACGATGTAGATACAAACTATATTAAACGAATAGGGGAAAAGTTGGGCATTGGGTATATCCAACACACAGAACTAAATGAGTTTATGTGATTTTATTCACTTTAAACATCAATTACTAACAAATATCAGGTATTACATAAATTATCATAAGTACACAAATGCAAATAACAAATCTGGGAGGGGTGAAGAAGATTGGTATCGACTAAGCCCTTCCCGCTTATTAGACAAAGATAAACCCAGTCCAGAGATAGATAATATCAGGAACATAGGTACGTTAACCTAACAGTGAAGTTAATTACTCTGAAAGAGGGGTTACAACGTTATGTATAGGTGATAGAAAGAAATCCTGTTCTTCCCAATTGTTCTTCCCTTTACTAAGCAAATGAAAAGGAGGGGGTTTTAAACATAGTTAACAAATTATCAACTATCCCACTTAAAGGAACAATGTAGGGTATACAGAAAAGATATATATTACCAGGTAAGCAAGTTAACAAAATGGTTACACATAAGAATTAATTTCCTGTCATTCATGCACACGCGTGAGGATCCACACTCATATACTCACACACTTACCGAATGCAGCCTCAGACGATCCATAAAAGTATATAAAAACAGCAAGTATTCTTTGACATATGAACTGTCTAGTCCTTCGATGTCCCGCCCCAGATGTTTGCGAGGGTTTGTTGGTGACAAATATTCTCACTTATCGCAAGACTTGAAGACTAAGAGTTCTCGTGTTTTTATTATATATATAAAAGGAGTCTATGGGATGGCACTAACACAGTTCGGCACAGGGGTGAAAATGAAGTGGTCTCTTTTAATCCTCCGCTATGGTAAAATTCCTTCAATGCGTGATGAGAGTTTTATTAAATCCAATTGAGGAAAAAACTAGGCTCATTCACAGTCAGGAAAATATGTACTCTCTCACAGTAAACAGTAAATATGATATCGCTACTGGCGCTGTTCATCTTCCAGTTTATCTTACAGATTTAATTTGATGATAATAATCAAATGATCTTGGGTAGGCTTTCTTTCATGTAATTATGTTAGCTAGGCCGTACCGGACCACCACAAGATTTACTTTAAAAAAAATGTCTCATCAAACTGTCTGGAAGTTTAAGAACCGAGTATGGAAACTCTGAAAGATTTCGTTATTGCTGGGATTGCAAAAGGTGATCAATCTAGAGAAAAAGATAGAAAACCCATAACAACATAATCATACTTTAAAAAATCAAATAATCTTCTAAGCGCGCGATAAATTTCCCGTTAAGCCTATTATACACTCGAGTATTTAATTATGTATTTAATAAACACTGCGCGAATTCTAGTGGTTAAAACACACATCTATAAAACTAGGACTAAACTGAATTTATTAATTATAAATTCCTTCGCGACTTTAAAAGTTAATTTAAGCATCTATTATCTTTTGAAATAATATAATAGATAGATCATTATATTTACAACTGGAACTATTGAGATGGTTTAATTTAATAGATTTAAATTAACACAAAATCCAATGAAATATAATGAATGAACTAGACCGCTGATCACTTTACACAATATATATATATTACCGCTTTGCACAGAAATAGAATTCACTGCAAATAAAATGAAAATCCAGGGGATAATCTAGCAAGATTTCAAATATCGCTAGTGCTACTATCAAGTTCTGGCCAGCGAATGATAACGTGTCTAGTCTTCATGGTCTATTTAGCTAAAATGGAATGTAAGTTGAGTGGGACATGATAAACTTGACAGCTTATTTGATCTCACGAACTATTTGGGGATCTGACCGCCAAATCAAGGGAAGAAGCCGCCCCCTGGTCTTCGTATCTCCGTTCGCTGCTGCCCGTTTCGGCTTTCCCCCGTTCGCTCAGTTGCGATTGACACCGAGACGCGAAATTAGCGGCAAGCAACTGCGTCTCGTATCAGGGACCACTACTGTCTTTGATAACGCCGATAGTCTCCCCTAAAATCCCTCAGTTCGTCTCTTTGATCTCGTGCCGCATTATCTAAATGAGTCCCGGTGGAATGAGTTCTGGCAAACGAAAAGTTACAACAAATGTTCAGGGGTTCGAATGTTATGAAAAGCTAAAAGTCCCTTTAAATCATCCATCATATCAGGGAACATTCACTTGTCAAACTAGACGTACGTCACAGCCACCCAAAAAACACGTACAGACGTTTTGTCACAATGACATAATCAGTTCATTGATCGTTGAAGCTGGTCTTAGCCATGCAAATGCAGTTTTATCAAAGCAAAGGAACAGACTTGAACCTAGAAGAGCGTGGTGACTTATGACTATAACTAACCAATCTCCAACCAAGCATCAATATTCTTGTTAACACTGGTCAGCCACATCCTTCACATTAATAAACTTAATTAGTTCAATAACACGGTAATGTTAATTTATTGTGCCTCTATAATCACTTTCTTATTGTATTTATTTATTTCTTACCGGCGGTCTAATGAAGGATCAATGATTCAAATGGAAAACCTCAGAAGCGAGGTATCTGAGAAAGATGGTTGAAGTAACAAGAAGAGACACGCAACCAGACGATACGTCAAGGCCTGAAAACAACCCTTGCAGACCCACGTAGAACAGTCTGTAGTGAATTTCTAAATACAATATCTAAATTAATATATAACATTATGGGCATAAAGGCAAAAGAAAAAAAAAGTACAAAAGAGATTTCTGCTGAAACGGTTGGTATCGCCTACGCCTTCAGATTATTTTTTGCTAACGAATAGCCGAACAAAACGGTACCCAATTTTTCAAATTCGTCCTTGGCATAAACACCCACTTTTTCCTAGTTCTAAGAAACATTTCCCTAAAATGCATTGTGGAACGAGAAGGGGGCAAGGATAGATGAAAATGCTAATTCGTTTCGCATTGATTTCAAACTAAAAGCCAACACTAGCACAGGGGCAAGCCTTGTTATAGGGGTTTCCCCAAATACAATGAAAAAAGTTAAAATTGTGGACACCTCGGTCATGTAAACATGTTAAGCTCTTATTAGGAATGACCTAAGCTCTCGTAATTATCTCGTAAGTACATGAGAAGAGAAGTGAACAGGAGGTAGTTTAAAAATAAACAACTAACATGGGAAAAAAAGATAGAATTTTGAACCAAACCACATAGCCCTTTAAACATTGTATATTCGTGTACCTGAAGACTTGCTGACCAAGAATATTAGTTATATAAATAGTCCCTTAACTAATCAAATAATGATAAAACAATACATAGAGACCAGAGATACTGTCAGGTCAAGTCATATCTGCTTAGATTGGATCGCATATTTTTGGGGGAAAAAGTAGGTGACAGATAGGCTAACATAGTACAGCGAATCCGATTGGGTGGCATTTGAAGGGAGACTAAATATTATTGGATGACCTTGAATAAACATAAATAGCCTAAGTAACGTAGGAAAAGTTTGAATGATTATTTTGAAAAGACTGTTTACACTGTAAAATTAAGAATGATTGGCTAACTAAAAAGATATTGTCAGAATAAGCGTTAGAGATGACGCCATTTCGAAGAATATTTTCAACAGTGATAGATGAGATCAGGCTGTGCTTTAAAATACAAGTTCTAAGCAGCCTGGGCAATACGACAGATCGAAACTGTGTCAGTAATCGTCTCTGTGTATATTTCATTGAAAATTGTGGTAAGCTTGACATTTATTAACCTGTATTTTATATAAAAATTGAATGTGAAATAATAATATATGTCTGGACATGAGTGGGTCTAAAGCGAACATGAGGCAAAGTGATGGACTGTCAGAGAGGTGTAAAATACAAGAATATGTATGATTGTCATAAAGGAGCATAACACCTATCCTATTATATGGAAGAGATTTCAGCTGGAATTGCAGTGGCGTTGTAACTATTAGGGAAAGGAATACTGGTGTACATTGTCACATCAAAAGAAAATGGTGGCATAGGTTTGTATAAGGACTATTAGTGTATGCTAGATATTACGAAGGATGCATACCTTCACATTTCAGAGGTCCTGGGTACTGACGTTAATGTGGTACCAAACGCTTGAAAACTGAATGATTCAGGACTCTGCCTGTTTACTGCGAGCCCATGCTAGTGGCCATTGTCTATCAAACAGGGAACCGATTGTCAAGCGAGCAGAGGAAAGGTTCAACAAATACTCTACTGCCCAGTTAAGTTCTCATTCGGTACCTGAAAGCTCAACTACGGAACTTTAAAAGAACAATCTAATAACAGTAAATAAAACTGGGACAAATATTTAATAGTTCCACAAGTGACAAAATAGAAAGAAACAAAACCAGAAGGACATGATTAAAACAACAACCTAGTATTACCACCAGTATTACCTTAAAGTAGGAGAACACTACATAAATATATTCGATTAATAATTTTATAAATATGGACAAAGGATTTATTGTGCTATTTGACTGATGTAATTGATTATTGTGATTTCACTTTTAAATTGTCTGTCCTGATTACAAATAAATTTGAATCAGGATAATAAAACTGTAAAAATCTTATTTACACAAAATTCAACCACAGTCTTAAATAAGATAGCCTTTTAAAGTGTCGTTTGTATGTTATTGTGGTAGTACTGTGTGCGGTTGTGAATAATAAACTATTTGTTTGTATGTTTGTTAATTATTGTGCTTCACACTCCACATTCATAACCCTAGACACAACACGAAGTCATTTAATATACTAATATAAATACATTTTGAATGAGATAAAGGGGGTGGTAGCGGAAAGGCACCCTGAAAAGTTCACAATACTATTGAGTAAATTCAGGGACCTTCATTGCTAATCTCATTTATTATAATACTAATACATAACAACAATTCATAACATCAAAATCCACCACATATATTGGGGGCTCGTCCGGGATTGATTTTTTCATAACACCAGCTATATTGGGTAGTTTGCTTCTGGGATTTTAAATTCTTAAAATATTATCAATTATATTAGCAATCTCAGAGAGCATAAAACTAGAAGCATTCCTTTTGGAGAAATTAAATAGTAGTTCAGCTATCAGTGCCTGTGGTTGTTCTTGGTTATCATTAGAAATTATTAGCCATAATTAGAGATTTGGATAGTTAGAAATTTTGACTAGTTACATAGTACAAATGGCTGATCTGGCAAAGTTTCGATCTGCTGCTGTGCAGACTGCGAAGGAAATGAACATGGAGGGTCAAGCTTTGATCCAATATGTAACTTAAGAATGCGACAAGTATATTGAAAGGGAGGATAGGAAAATAGCTGAAGAGAAGAGGTTACAAATTGAGGCTGACAAAGAAATTAAGAGGTTGCAGATTGAGGCTGACAAGGAGGATAGGGCATTGGAGGCAGAAGAAAAGAGGTTGGCTGCAGAAAGAGAAGAAAAGAGACAGGCTGCTGAAGCAGAGGAAAAGAGACAGGCTGCTGAAAGAGAGGAAAAGAGACAGGCTGCTGAAAGAGAGGAAAAGAGACAGGCTGCTGAAAGGGAAGCAGAAAAGGAGGAGAAAAGATTACAGAGGGAGCATGAGATACGACTAAGGGAGTTAGAATTTCAAGGCCATGCTCCTGAAAATGGTGCCAGCCCCTTTGCCTCAGATGCCACTGCCAGTCAGGGAGCCTACCCCTCAGCTATGGGTTTTCATGTAGATCATTTTGTTGAGAAAGAAGATGACATCGAAGGGTACTTAAGTAGATTTGAACTTTTAGCTACTACATATGTGTTAGAGAGAGAGAGGTGGTGCCTCAAGTTATCACAAGGGCTTAGAGGAACGGCTTATGAAGTTTTTGCCAAGATGAGCAGAGATGACCAGGACAATTATGACATGCTAAAGCAGGCTCTTTTATTAAGATACGAAAAGAACGGAGAATTTTATAGAAAAAAATTTAGGAATGCCAAACTACTGTCGGGTGAGACTTATCACCAGTTCTCTGCACGGTTAGAGACCTACTTGGAGAAATGGACTGCTCTGGGGAAAACCCAAGATCTTAAGGAGATGATCCTTATTGAGCAGCCAAGAGAGTCCATGGCTCCAGACCTGAGAAAGTTTCTCATGGAACAAGGTGCAGAGAGGCTGGGTGAGTTACTCAATGTCGCTGAAAGGTATCAGGCAGCCCAGGCAGAGGTAGTTGGTAATAAAAAGAAACAGGTAGACGATTTTAAGGCACCTCAAAACTTTAATAAGTTTGACTATAGAGACCAGAACAAAGGTAAGCACCAGTTTGATAGGCCACGCAATGACTATAATAATAAAACCTCACAATTCAATGAAAGGAAATATAATGACAGAAAACCCTTTAACCAAGGAAAGAAGTATTGTAAAAATTGTCGGATGGACAACCATAACACTGAAAATTGTAGAAAGAAAACTCCTACTTTCGCTGCAATGAAAATGGGGAGAAAGGGAGTAAAGGTCAACCCTACTGAACAACAGGAACCTTACCATCCCCCAGTGTGTGAAGATGTAACATGCAATGGTGTCACCATAAGGTGTTTGTATGATACTGGATTAGATTATGATTCAGTTGTGAGTTCTCACCTGGTGCAGGCAGATCAATATACCACAGAAACAGTGGAGATTCAAACTGCAACCAAGGACGTAGCGACCATGACACTTCCCGTCGCCAGGATAAATGTGAAAACGCGATATGTGGAAGGAATCATAAAGCAGCAGTGATAAATGAACCAATCTACCCTCTTATACTGGGGTGTAGATATGTCTTCTTGGGGAATCCCAAGAGGCCTGTGACCCTGACAACAGTGCAGACCAGATCACAGTCTAAAAAGGAGGAAGATAATCCGATAAATACCCATCCAGATGAGATGAGGAAGGCACAGGCGGAGGATAAGACCCTCAAGCCTTGTTTTAAGAAATTGCCCAAATGTCATACACCTCCAGGCAAGGGAGATTTCTATATGAAGAACAAATTGATATATAGGAAGGCTGGAAATGGATCCAATGGTCACGGACAGCTGGTCCTTCCAAATTCATATAGTACTAAAGTGTTGGAACTAGGGCATGCGATTCCCTTCAGTGGTCATATGGGGATCAGCGCAACAGGACAGCGGATAGCGTGTCACTATTTCTGGCCAGGAATAACTGAAGACATAAAGAGATATGTAAAATCCTGTCCAGAGTGTCAACGGGTAGCTCAAAAGCATTGGACTGCTCCAGTAACTCTAGGGGAAATGCCCATAGTGGGAACCCCCTTTGAAAGAGTTGCCGTGGACATTGTGGGACCTCTCACTCGGACCAAGAGGAGGAACAGTTACATTCTGACTCTGGTGGACAATTGTTCTATGTGGGGAGAAGCGGTAGCCCTGTCATCAATTGATTCGAAGCATGTGGCAGAGGCATTACTCACAATCTTCACCAGGTTAGGCTTTCCCAACCAAATCTTGACTGATAATGGCTCTCAGTTCAAGGGAAAACTAACAGAGGAAGTATTCAGGATCTTTCAAGCCAAACACTTTCATTGTAGCCCGTATCATCCTCAGGGAAATGGCCAAGTGGAAAGATTTAACGGGACACTCATGTCGATCCTGAGGAAGTTGGCACATGAAAAACCAGATACATGGGATCAGTACCTTCCCGCGGCCCTGTTTGCCTACCGGGAGGTACCCCATAGTTCAACCGGTATGGCCCCGGCAACATTGTTATTTGGAAGGCCAATAAAAGGTCCCTTGGAAGCCTTGTTAAGGACCTGGACCGATGAAAAGGCAGAAGAAAATATTACCTCATCATATCAATATGTGAACGAGCTGACCACTCGTCTTAAAACTGGCTGGAAACTTGCCAATGAAAATTTGAGACAAGCCAGGAAAAAGCATGCTGCCTATTACAATAAGAAAGCGAAGGATCGAGAATTAGCGGTGGGAGAGAAGGTGCTCCTTCTACTGCCCGGCAGCCAGAATAAATTGCAAATTGGATGACAAGGTTCATATATAGTTCTAGAGAAGGTGTCTAGAACAAATTATAAGATAGATAAGAAAGGGAAAGAGAAAATCTATCATGTGAATCTCCTGAAGAAATATCTAGACAGAGAAAACCAGGAAGAGACACACCTACTGACCTTGTCTGTTGCAATGCAGATGAAAAAGGAACCACTCACTTCTCATGAATATCCTTTACATCCCTGAGAGACCGCGGCACAGGTCAAAATCAGCACACACTTAACGGAAAATCAGAGGGAGAGGGTTCAACAGGTTCTGAATAATCATACAGATGTGTTAACGGACCGTCCGGGGCATACAAATTTATTGGAGTATGATATGAAACTCATAGACCCAACACCAATCTGTATGAAAGCCTATTCGATTCCGTTCGCTAAGGAAAAAGCTTTAAGGGAGGAGATAGATTATCTGTTGAGAGAAGGGATTATCTCGCACAGTGAATCTCCCTACAGTTCCAGTGTGGTTCTGTTAAGAAAACCCTCTGGAGAACACCGGCTGTGTATAGATTACAGGAAACTGAATGCTGTCACAGAAGGTCAGGTGGATCCATTACCTGATACAAATCAGCTGTTTGCCAGGCTGAATAGAGCTAAATATTTCTCTAAAGTGGATCTGAGTAAAGGCTACTATCAGATTCCAGTAAAGCCGGAAGTCAAACCTTATTTAGCCTTTAGCACCTCGGAAGGACATTATGAATTTAATATGTTGCCATTCGGGCTGAAAAATGCACCGAGTGTGTTTTCGAGGATGATGAGAAAGTTACTGGATCCCCTGAAGAATCCATGCATCACCAACTTCATGGATGATATTCTCATAGCAACAGAAACATTTGAGGAACACATTAACTCTCTGAATATGTTGTTTGATCGACTGAGAGAGACCAATTTGACAGCTAGACCGACGAAATGCTGTGTTGGATGTAAAGAGCTGGAATTTTTGGGCCACACAGTACATCAGGGAAACATGACCCCTGACCCCAAGAACCTGGAGAAGTTAAAAAAGCACCAAGACCACAAACAAAAAAGGATGTGCGATCTTTTGTCTCATGTGGTTTTTACCAAAAGTATATTAAAAACTTTAACTCCATATGTGCTCCATTGACTGATTTAACGCGCAAAGGAAATCATGATAGAATTATTTGGACAGCGCAATGCGAATTAGCATACCAAGAATTGAAAGAAAAGCTCACAAGCAGGCCTATTTTGAAATTACCTGACTTGAATCAAGAATTCATTCTGAGAACGGATGCGAGTAATATCGGTTTGGGTGCAGCTCTATTACAACGGTCAAATTCACTTGATGGGGAATTAACCCCAGTAGCTTATGCTAGCCGTAAGTTGAACACAGCAGAAGAAAAATATTCAACAAGTGAAAAAGAATGTCTGGCAGTTATATGGGGTATAAAAAAGTTCCAGATTTATCTTTATGGAAAATCATTTAAGATCCATACAGATCATAAACCACTCGTGTGTCTGTCACAAGCAAGGCATGAAAATGCTAGATTATTACGCTGGTCTTTGCTCCTACAACCATTCCAGTTTACCATAGAGTACATTCCGGGAAAAACTAATGTGGGAGCTGATTTTTTAAGCAGACATCCGTACGACGAACATCAGAGTAGTCATCAGGCATAGATAGTAAATTCATCTATGTGTATTTAGAAATAGGAACTGACATATGATCGTCTGTTCTAAAGGGGGGACATGTGTAGTGAATTTCTAAATACAATATCTAAATTAATATATAACAGTATAGGGCATAAAGGAAAAAGGGAAAAAAAAGTACAAAAGAATTTTCTGCTGAAATGGTTGGTATCGCCTACGCCTTCAGATTATTATTTGCTAACGAATAGCCGAACAAAACGGTACCCAATTCTTCAAATTCGTCCTTGACATAAACACCCACTTTTTCCTAGTTCTAAGAAACATTTCCCTAAAATGCATTGTGGAATGAGGAGGGGGCAAGGATAGATGAAAATGCTAATTCGTTTCGCATTGATTTCAAACTAAAAGCCAACACTAGCACAGGGGCAAGCCTTGCCTTAGGGATTTCCCCAAATACAATGAAAAAAGTTAAAATTGTGGACACCTCGGTCATGTAAACATGTTAAGCTCTTATTAGGAATGACCTAAGCTCTCGTAATTATCTCGTAAGTACATGAGAAGAGAAGTGAACAGGAGGTAGTTTAAAAATAAACAACTAACATGGGAAAAAAAGATAGAATTTTGAACCAAACCACATAGCCCTTTAAACATTGTATATTCGTGTACCTGAAGACTTGCTGACCAAGAATATTAGTTATATAAATAGTCCCTTAACTAATCAAATAATGATAAAACAATACATAGAGACCAGAGATACTGTCAGGTCAAGTCATATCTGCTTAGATTGGATCGCATATTTTTTGGGGAAAAAGTAGTGACAGATAGGCTAACATAGTACAGCGAATCCGATTGGGTGGCATTTGAAGGGAGACTAAATATTATTGGCTGACCTTTGAATAAACATAAATATCCTAAGTAACGTAGGAAAAGTTTGAATGATATTTTTGAAAAGACTGTTTACACTGTAAAATTAAGAATGATTGGCTAACTAAAAAGATATTGTCAGAATAAGCGTTAGAGATGACGCCATTTCGAAGAATATTTTCAACAGTGATAAATGAGATCAGGCTGTGCTTTAAAATACAAGTTCTAAGCAGCCTGGGCTATACGACAGATCGAAACTGTGTCAGTCATCGTCTCTGTGTATATTTCATTGAAAATTGTGGTAAGCTTGACATTTATTAACCTGTATTTTATATAAAAATTGAATGTGAAATAATAATATATGTCTGGACATGAGTGGGTCTAAGGCGAACATGAGGCAAAGCCTAAAGATTGATCCACCATGTGATGGACTGTCAGAGAGGTGTAAAATACAAGACTATGTATGATTGTCATAAAGGAGCATAACACCTATCCTATTATATGGAAGAGATTACAGCTGGAATTGCAGTGGCGTTGTAACTATTAGGGAAAGGAATACTGGTGTACATTGTCACATCAAAAGAAAATGGTGGCATAGGTTTGTATAAGGATATGATCCTTTTGTTTGTTTGTACTGTACGTGTCCTTAACTGTGGACTATTAGTGTATGCTAGATATTACGAAGGATGCATACCTTCACATTTCAGAGGTCCTGGGTACTGACGTTAATGTGGTACCAAACGCTTGAAAACTGAATGATTCAGGACTCTGCCTGTTTACTGCGAGCCCATGCTAGTGGTCATTGTCTATCAAACAGGGAACCGATTGTCAAGCGAGCAGAGGAAAGGTTCAACAAATACTCTACTGCCCAGTTAAGTTCTCGTTCGGCACCTTAAAGCTCAACTACGGAACTTTAAAAGAACAATCTAATAACAGTAAATAAAACTGGGACAAATATTTAATAGTTCCACAAGTGACAAAATAGAAACAAACAAAACCAGAAGGACATGATTAAAACAACAACCTAGTATTGCCACCAGTATTACCTTAAAGTAGGAGAACACTACATAAATATATTCGATTAATAATTTTATATATATGGACAAAGGATTTATTGTGCTATTTGACTGATGTAATTGATTATTGTGATTTCACTTTTAAATTGTCTGTCCTGATTACAAATAAATTTGAATCAGGATAATAAAACTGTAAAAATCTTATTTGCACAAAATTCAACCACAGTCTTAAATAAGATAGCCTTTTAAAGTGTCGTTTGTATGTTATTGTGGTAGTACTGTGTGCGGTTGTGAATAATAAACTATTTGTTTGTATGTTTGTTAATTATTGTGCTTCACACTCTACATTCATAACCCTAGACACAACACGAAGTCATTTAATATACTAATATAAATACATTTTGAATGAGATAAAGGGGGTGGTAGCGGAAAGGCACCCTGAAAAGTTCACAATACTATTGAGTAAATTCAGGGACCTTCATAGCTAATCTCATTTATTATAATACTAATACATAACAACAATTCATAACATCAAAATCCACCACACAGTCCCAACTAAGATGGTTTGGCCATGTCTGCAGAATTGAAGAAGATCGCCTGCCACAACAGGTATGGGAGGCTAAGAGCCAGGGATCCAGACCTACAGGACGACACAGAGTCCGCTGGGAGGACAACATTAGACAATCTCTGAAGAACCGAAGACTAGAATGGAACCAGGCCAGGAGAGAGACAGCCGATAGGATAGTATGGCGTTCTCTCTCTCTCTCTCTCTCTCTCTCTCTCTCTCTCTCTCTCTCTCTCTCTCTCTCTCTCTCTCTTCCAAACCTCTACACCTCAAGGTAGAAGAGGAACGACTAAGTAATTAAGTAAGATTCAAATGGAGAGGTCGGGACTAAAAAAAAGTTTGGGGACCCCTGACTTAGATGGACCGAGTTCGAATTTCTGGGGTACCTCTTACTTTTTTCATTTTTTTTTTTTTTTTTGTATGGCATGCTTGTTTTGTTTAAACTGCTTTAATTGATTTTTCTTTCCTCCGCGTGTGCCCGCTTTTCCATTAATTTCAGTATTTACTTATGTTTATAATTTTTGACTGTAAAAAATACAACTGTATGGTGTGACAGAATGGTTTGTGGTTGTATTTTCTGTGATCTTTTACACCTTTAGCCACTTCGGCAGTATCCCCTCTTTTCTTCATTTTTCTCTCTCTCTCCCATTCAATCGCTTATTTTTTGGCAATAGTTTTTGCCCTTTCATTCATTATTTTGCTCTTTGTTAAATGTAGTAGGGTGATGTCTCTAACACTCCACTCCCCTACGGAAGTTTCTGCTATGGGACTATCTTTATCTCTTACATTTTTGCTGTACCACTCCTCATACTTATTTACGTTCCGCCAGTTGAACTGTGGTATTATCGTAACAATACCCGGTCATTATCACCGGTCAGCGGTAATACGTTTGTCGCTTTGAGTCGCCTAGCCAGTCTTTGATAATAGACGATCCTCGTTGGACAACCATATTGTTTGTCTGAGTGGCCGCGACCCTTTTGTTAGACAGTCTGAAGAAGGTACGAACACACAGGCGATGATGAGATAATAGTTTTACGGGACTATCCCTGTGTGTGATTATCGTAGATAATCTGTCTGACCAGTCAACATTGGCGGAAGACGTTACGCCAGGTAATCAGTTCACAGATGTGTTTGTGTGCAATCGGAAGTCTTACGAACTATTAGAAAGAGGACACGCGTGGGAATATTAAATTTAATATTTTAAACACGTGGGGGATATTTTGAATTTAAACACACAGACCCACGTAGTGCGAAAAGAGCTTACGATTGGATTGAAGTGAGAGCCGGAATATACAATGAATCTCATTGTCAAGTTTGCCGGGAAGTACAATCTGTGACGTTAACTGGAAACTGAAAATAAAATCTAGCGAACTCAGAGACACAGAACAGACAGCTTCGCAACTTCAAACGAGCAACTCCCAAAAAGCCAGAAAGAGAAGGATCGGACCTTGAATTCCATATTTATAAGTAACAGATCGAAGTATTTGGGAAACTTAAAACCTTAAAAAGTAAGCCTGCCTTTATAAATACAAGACTGTAAACATAAGGGGCCAGGACTTTAAATACAGATTCTGGACACCTAAAGGAATTGGATCACCCGCCAAAGAGGAATTATTACAGTTTCCCAGACCAAGTGTGTCGCAGAACACCCATCGAAGAGGAATTACTAGTTTCCCAGGCCAAGTGTATCACAGAACACCCGTCATAAGAAGAAATTACTATACTTTCCCAGACTAAGTGATTGGAGAGCATATGCACCGAAATGCTCGTGTCCATCCAAAACCTGTGCGAGGAGATTGTGTATAACCCAAAATCGTGAGTATGTGGTTACAAGGTATCAGACAGTCCGAAGTACTGAAGTTGCTACGCCACTCGTGTGAGAGAAGTACATTCATCACCAAGAAGTGACAAAAACCACCGCTGCAGGACTTACTTAGTCGTTCCTCTTCTACCGTGAGGTGTAGAGGTTTGGAAGAGAGAGCGCCAGACTATCCTATCGGCTGTCTTCCTCCTGGCATGGTTCCATTCTAGTCCTCGGTCCTTCAAAGATTGTCTAATGTTGTCCTCCCAGCGGACTCTGGGTCGTCCTGGGGGTCTGGGTCCCTGGCTTTTTGTTTCCCATGCTTGTCGTGGTAGCCGATCTTCTCCCATTCTGCAGACATGGCCAAACAATCTTAGTTGGGACTGTTCTACTTGGGTCTGCAGGGGGTGGGATTTTAGGCCTTGACGTGTCGTCTGGTTGTGGACCATGTCTCCTCTTGGTACTTCAACCACCTTCCTCAGATACCTCATTTCTGAGGTTCGGATCTGGCTTTTGTGGGTTGCCCTTTTATTTCCGAAATTAAAAAAGGTAGTCCAAAACAGACACTACCGCAGCTGAGTGAAGTGCTTAGCGACTTCACTTCATTATGTCTCACCTTTATGACGTGAAGTCACCGGTTCCCTTCCTACTGCCTTTGCCTTTGCCTTCCCTAACTGAAAATTAGAGCCAGGTACCCCTTTACAGCTGCGTAGACTAAATGTGACGCTACCGGCTTTCGAACCCGGTAACTTTGTCTCGAGAAGCAAACATTTCAACGCCTCTGCCACTCAACGCCCATTTCTGAAAGTAACGCAGTATCGTCAAGACGTAACATTTTGTTGTCTTCTCTGATTGTCGATTACCCCTTGTATCTTCTCATGTGTGGTTGTCTATAAAAAATTGCATAACTGATTCCCCCCCCGCCCCTCCCCCCCCCCTCCCCCCCCCCCCCCCCCCCCCCCCCCCCCCCCCCCACCTCTTCAGCCTCCCCCCCCCCCCCCGACTTCAAAAGAACATCAGTGGCGTATTTTGGAATTATTTTCTGGATGGGTAATTAGGGAGGGACGCCTCTAGTCGATGGCTCAATCTTGGAACACTGTCGTAGATTTTAGATAGGAGTATTAAGACTAGGGTTGGTCCCTTCAGAATAGGTTGGAATGAGTGATAGTCACAGTGAGAGCTGGTGAGAAAAAAAAAACCCACAATAGAATTTCCCACACGTGAGATGATAGAATGTGATAAAGAAGCTGTCTTTGAGAATCGAGATAATCTTCTCTCTCTCACCTATCTTCTACGACTGCTTTTAAAGGCGTCAGACAGTCTACACACAGATATATATATATATATATATATATATATATATATATATATATATATATATATATATATATATAGATATATATATATATTTATATATATATATATATTAATATATCTCTATCGACTCACGGGCACGCACATACACGTGACGACAGTTAAACACACAGGCGTGGGAATCTATCACAATGAATTTATATGTATTTGAACGAGCTGACCAACGCACTGATTTAGTTCAAGAGAGAGATTTTTTATTATTATCATCAAAAAAAAAAACTTCTCACAACACCAAAAATACATCAAGGAAAAACATATACAAATAGTCATAAAATTTAAGAAAAATGCTACAAGGATGATATCCCCGTTATGATCTTAGCTCTAGGTTTAGCCCAAAGCCCCGTTAAGAGAACAGATGATGGCCCAAAGAGTTATAGATACGTAGGGTTTAGGCTAAGAGGTTTTCTTCTTTTCTCGTAAATGTATGCACAGAGTTGAATAATCTGATTTATCCTAAGAAGTAAAGAAACTCTAGCAAATAGTAACAAATTCTGCAGGTTAAACAAAAAAAAGAATTAAGACAGTAAATGGGTGACAATCTATAACTGTAAAATAACACTATGATCTGCGTACACTCATTCATTCAGCCATGGCCATGCAGTTATACTCACAACTTTGCTCGCTGCCTCTGGGAACATACTCAATTCTAGGACCTTTACACAGACCCGAAAATGCAGTCCTTGACCAAGAAATCCCCAGTTCCAAAAGACGTACTAAACTCTCAGGGAACGATTCCTTGGGTGTTCTAATTTTTCGAATGTCTGATTAAGTCACATAAAATATTGTCCAGGCACGAAAGTTAGCAGAGCACAATGTCATTAGCTTTGGTTTCTAGAATTTAAGGAATGTCGGATCGGTGTCTACTTTCAGGAAGTTACTATATTTGGTCGCCACAGTACTAGTCATAACTCTGTCGGAATGTTTCTGATCTTTGCTTGCCACAACGGGCTGAATTGTACTGAAGAGTTATTCTGGAAGAATTTATTCTGGCGCGAAGGCCTCTTACTTCATTTAACTGTTACAGTTCAGGTAATGAAAGTGATTTGTTTCTTCCCAAATAAAGTTCACGTACTAGAACGCTGGTAAAGTTGGGTACCACCGTTTCACTATATAAAAGAAAGAACACATATCAAATAATTTTACAATATGTACCCACTATAACTTACATTATTAAACCGCAAGTGTACTGCTTGACTTATCATTTAAATTTTCCGTAAAGTAAGTTATATCTTTAAAAAAAATCATCAATCCCCATGAATTTAGGAACACGTGCGTGTTCCGTCAACATCTCATGAGGTTTCTAGCATTTGTAAGTTAGCTTAGAAAAATATGATCTCGTCTGATTTCTTAGCAGTAAAATTTAACTTCATTATAGCTACATTATGGTTTAGTAAGCTAAGATATAATTTATTCTGCTATCCACTGAAACACGTCACTAGAAAATAATACAGACTATATAAATTTGGCACTCTGCGCAAAATCTAACTAGTGAAATATGAAATAA
Source organism: Oreohelix idahoensis (assembly GCA_024509875.1). Classification (NCBI taxonomy): domain Eukaryota; kingdom Metazoa; phylum Mollusca; class Gastropoda; order Stylommatophora; family Oreohelicidae; genus Oreohelix; species Oreohelix idahoensis. Next base: position 96,048 of record JAMPIV010004333.1, on the reverse strand, counting down.
GCGACTTAACACTTTATCATTTCACAAAATACTAGATATAATATATATTACCTCACACAGAACTACAGGTAGTCGCACAACTTAAGAATTATATGCTGAATATTTAAGGAAGTCTAGAAGTTCGACAAATTGCCGAAACAAACTGAGAAACTTCGCTAACAGCTATTCTGTTTCGAAAAACCTGTCTACTGCGAATATAGGAGCGAGAATGAAATTAAAGTTTCAAACTCGGGCCAATATCTTAAAATCAGACAAAGGATGAACTATTTCGTAGAACGAAATGCTCTCCCCTTTCCGGCTTAAACGATACGTTTAACACCTAACATGTCGTAACTGCCACCTACTGACCAAGATGTACGCGTGTCAGTTTCAAATCTCAGACAACCGTCTGCTACTGCGACTATAAGGTGTAAATATTCGCTCCTGCTTAAGCGTTCAGCCCGGAAAACCCGCGCGTGACAGGTGCGAATGTAGACAAAAGTCTGCTCTATGTCCAGCGAAACGAATTTTTTCGCACATTCCCGTCTTACCTGCGCGACTGACATCTGACGCAATAAGGTTACTAGTCAGTATGAGAAAGAAAAAACGATGATGGGAAAGAAATATATTTTTCGCAACGAATGATGCGAAAAAATACAGGAAAAACAAGTACGGAAAAGTAATAAAATGAAAGGATTAGGGTGAGAGAATAGGAAGAAGATGTAGGTAATTTAATGATATAAAGACCCACGTGACAGGACGTCCCATCTTAAGATATGGAAGCACTCCATGTCTACGTTATGAAATTAAATTTCCTATAACCGTAGCTTCGGGGTGTCTGTCTTCTTCCCTCCCGTCTTCCCCCTCCCTCTCTCTCCAATTCCTACTCAAGTCTACTCCCAAAGTTTCCTTTCTCTGGAATGTTTCCCATGCGCGCTTGAAAGAGCGTCGCCGCTTCTGACATTTTTGAAAGATTTCCTGTGATAGCGGTGGAATATCCCTGCCACTATCGTCATCTTCGTCAGTTTTGGCGATCGTCAGGAGATGGTCGGAGGTTGGCACTGGTTTTTCCAAGTATCTCTTTAAGAGATTTAAATGGAAAACCTTCTCCTTTCCTTCAATAGAGATCTGGTAGTTAGCCTTAGAAATCTTTTTCAGGACGGTAAACGGCCCTTGCCATCCAATCTTCAGTTGGTTGTTCTCGGTAGGGAGCAACACCAAAACTTTCTCTCCTGCTTCCAGTTCTCTCTCTTCCGCGACTTTCCTGTATCGGTTAGCGTGCTTGGTGCGTGCTCGCTTAAAGTTAGTCGTTGCTAGGTCCCACCCTAGTTTCAACCGTTCCTTTAAAACCGACACATATTTACTGGCTGAGACAACTGTCTCATCAGCCTTCTCGTCTGTCAAAGACTGAAGTAAGGCTTCAAGCGGGCCCTTAATGGGTCTGCCGAATAAGAGTGTAGCTGGCGGAAATCCTGTGGAAGTATGAGGAGATTCTCTGTAGCCAAATAATGCTGCAGGAATACAGAGATCCCAATCTTCAGGTTTCACTTGTGCCAGCTTACTTAGCATCATGGTGAGGTTTCCATTAGCACGTTCCACGAGCCCATTTCCGGCCGGAGTATATGGCTTAGTGTGGATGTGCTGGGTCCTCAAGATCTTAACGATCTCATCCATCAACAGGTTTCGGTATGGAGATCCATTATCCGTCAACACTTGCTGAGGGAATCCCAACCGAGTGAAAATCTGCACGAGGGCTTCTGCGACATGCTTGGCATCTGCGCATGTTATCGGGATAGCTTCTGCCCATAAAGTGCATGTATCGACTAAGGTCAGGATGAACCTATTCCTTCTTTTAGTCCTTTCGAAAGGCCCTAAAATGTCGATCACAACCCGTTCGAATGGTGTTCCCATTATTGGCATTTCACCCATGTGGACTGGGGGTGTCCGTTGCTTGGGTGGTACACGTTGGCACTGGGCACAGGATTTTACGTACCTGATAATATCAGTGTTTACTCCTGGCCACCAATAATGAGTGGTTATCCGTTGGTTTGTGGCGTTCTGTCCCATATGTCCGCTGAAGGGAAGAGAGTGCCCCATTTCTAGGATTTGGCTTCTGTACTGTTTCGGTACTAGGAGCTGGTTGTAACCTTGGTCAGGCTTGCCCGTTCTCCGATAAAGTACGCCATCCTCAGAAAAAATGTCCCCGTGCTGTTTGGGTTCCTTAGCAATGGGCAGTTTCCTAAAGCAGGGTGCCAAGGTAGGGTCCTTGTATTGCGCTTCTTTAAGTTCCATGGGTAACAAATTAGGCGCAGGCTCCCGTTCCTTCTTGGTTTGCCCTCTTGTAGTTACTGCTGCCACAATCGGCTCTTCCGGTTTCCCAATACACACGTATCTCCCGCCAAGTATGACTGGGTAGATGGGATCATCCATAACAGCCGCTTTGATCACACCTCTGACAAAGTCAGAGTGTATCTCCACCAATGCGATGGGAAGCGCTGTAGGTGCATCACTCTTACGAACTCCACAAAGTTTGACGGTCTCTCCTGTCTCTTGACCGGGTTTAACCAGCTTTCTGGCAACAATGCAATCGTAAGAAAGCCCCGTGTCAAATAAGCAAGAAGTTTGAGAACCGTTCAAAGTAACAGTACCTCGCGTTGAGGGTCTATCCCCAACAGGTTGGGAATCACTGTCAACAATTCCGCCTTGCGAGACTGTCAATAAGCATCCGATGCGTTTCGGCTCGGTGTGCTCGGTCTGATCATATGTCCCGTGCTCAGGGGTTCTCCCTTTGCCACCTTGTCCTTTCTGGCTACGCTGCCATGTAGGGCGGTCGGGTTGATCAGACTGTTTGGGGTGGTTGGGGTACTTGTTCTTGTAGAACTTGGATTTTTCAGGAGGGGGGTTTTGAGGTCCAGTTTCTCTGTGGTTATCTAGGTTAGAAGCCTGAGAAGATTGCTCAAGGTTATGTTTTCGAAAATGCTCCTCTGTCGGTTTCCGCTTTGTGGCCGGTAGTTCAGCCAGCGCATTGTGATAACGCTCAGACTTTTCCAAAATGTCTTCAAGTTTTTCTGCACCCTGCTCAGCTAGAAATCTCCGGGTATCTGCAGACAATGTGTTCTTTATTTGTTCTGTTAAAACAAATTCCTCAAGACCTTCATAGGTAGAGGGGAGCTGTGAGAGCTCAAGGCACTTTGTCAAATATCCCTTTAGACGAGACGAGAACTGCTGAAAAGTTTCAGAATTCTCTTTCCGGCTGTTGCGAAACAGTTGCAAAAATTTGCGAGCGTTCATTTCAAAGCGCTCCAGTAACGCTTTCTTCAACAGATCATAGTTGTCTTGTTGGCTGCTTTCCAGTTTGGCGTAAACATCATACGCAGAACTTTTCAAAGCCTGGGAAAGCTTCATGTTCCAACGCGACCTCTCTAAACCGTACAGAGTTGCAATTTTCTCAAATTTTTCTAGCCAAGTGTCAATCTTCTCATTTGGACAAGGGAAAGATTCTAGCGGAAAAGACATAGCAGTGAGGTGAAGAGATTGAGTGTTAGAAGGATCAGTTAAGGAAGAATGAGGAGAAGACTCTCCATTGCTGGAGGTAGAGGCGGCACCACGACTTTGGAATTCCAGAGTTTTAAGAGCTAACTCATGCTGTCTCTCTTCTCTCTCCTTCTCATGCTGTCTCTCCTTCTCTCTTTCCTCATGCTGTCTCTCCTTCTCTCTTTCCTCATGCTGTCTCTCCTTCTCTCGTTCGTTCGCCCTGCGAATTTCCATTTCTTCGTCTACTTTCTTCTGCTGCAAAGCTTCGGCTGCTTCTTCTTTCCTCCTTAGTTCTTCTTTTTCCTCTTTAGCTTCAGCTGCTTTTCTCTCCGCGTCATATCTCTCGAGTTCGTCTCTGACAAATGCTTTCGCTTCCTCTCCTTCCAGTCCCTCCTCTCTCGCTTCGTCCCTGAGAAGTTGTCTAAGCTTTGCCCTCTCGGCCATATTAGGTCAGTGACTGAGACTAGTGGAGAAAGAAAATGGGAAAAAGGATACACTAGTTCCTACCACTTACGAGGAAAAAAAATGTACCAAAAATTCAAAAGATGATATCCTTAACCCTGGGATACCTCCTCCAGAATAAAAATCTAACTATCGCTGCTATTAATCGGCAATAAAGCACCTAATGCAAAACACGACTACGCCAACTAAATGGTAGTTAAGATTTCTTCTGAAAAATAAGTTGCTACAGTGGAAAAGCAAAATAATTATTGCAAAATTAAAGAGAAAAATAATCCCTTAATTTTTAATCCCCTATCTAGTTCAACCCCTGAAGACAGTTAGGGTAAGGGAGGCAATTAATCTGGACGAATAGTCCGAAACGCACTCCTTAGCTTTGCTCAAACACCTATTTCTTCAAAACCTTGTGAATGTTATACACTCACGAAACTTTACCAGCGTTTAGTATTACAAAATCAACAATTAACATATATATTCCGACAAAATCCACCTGTAACTCAAATGTATATTATTCAAAATGCTGTGGAAAGAAACTTATCAGTTTGTGTGGTCAGCACGCCCGTAAACAGATCGTTAGTCTAGGGGATAAATTATTTTTAAAAGATACAAAACTCACAAGACATCACACTCTTACTCTATTACAGAATAAAGAATCTTAAATACAAAATCCAGATAAACGAGTCCACGTTTGTCGTACTCGTCTTCCTATTCTAAGTTCAAAAATCCGTCGGACGAGAACCCATTTGTCGTAGATTTTAGATAGGAGTATTAAGACTAGGGTTGGTCCCTTCAGAATAGGTTGGAATGAGTGATAGTCACAGTGAGAGCTGGTGAGAAAAAAAAACCCACAATAGAATTTCCCACACGTGAGATGATAGAATGTGATAAAGAAGCTGTCTTTGAGAATCGAGATAATCTTCTCTCTCTCACCTATCTTCTACGACTGCTTTTAAAGGCGTCAGACAGTCTACACACATATATATATATATATATATATATATATATATATATATCTCTATCGACTCACGGGCACGCACATACACGTGACGACAGTTAAACACACAGGCGGGGAATCTATCACAATGAATTTATATGTATTTGAACGAGCTGACCAACGCACTGATTTAGTTCAAGAGAGAGATTTTTATTATTATCATCAAAAAAAAAAATCTTCTCACAACACCAAAAATACATCAAGGAAAAACATATACAAATAGTCATAAAATTTAAGAAAAATGCTACAAGGATGATATCCCCGTTATGATCTTAGCTCTAGGTTTAGCCCAAAGCCCCGTTAAGAGAACAGATGATGGCCCAAAGAGTTATAGATACGTAAGGTTTAGGCTAAGAGTTTTTCTTCTTTTCCCGTAAATGTATCCACAGAGTTGAATAATCTGATGTAGCCTAAGAAGTAAAGAAACTCTAGCAAATAGTAACAAATTCTGCAGGTTAAACAAAAAAAAAAGAATTAAGACAGTAAATGGGTGACAATCTATAACTGTAAAATAACACTCTGATCTGCGTACACTCATTCATTCAGCCATGGCCATGCAGTTATACTCACAACTTTGCTCGCTGCCTCTGGGAACATACTCAATTCTAGGACCTTCACACAGACCCGAAAATGCAGTCCTTGACCAAGAAATCCCCAGTTCCAAAAGACGTACTAAACTCTCAGGGAACGATTCCTTGGGTGTTCTAATTTTTCGAATGTCTGATTAAGTCACATAAAATATTGTCCAGGCACGAAAGTTAGCAGAGCACAATGTCATTAGCTTTGGTTTCTAGAATTTAAGGAATGTCGGATCGGTGTCTACTTTCAGGAAGTTACTATATTTGGTCGCCACAGTACTAGTCAAAACTCTGTCGGAATGTTTCTGATCTTTGCTTGCCACAACGGGCTGAATTGTACTGAAGAGTTATTCTGGAAGAATTTATTCTGGCGCGAAGGCCTCTTACTTCATTTAACTGTTACAGTTCAGGTAATGAAAGTGATTTGTTTCTTCCCAAATAAAGTTCACGTACTAGAACGCTGGTAAAGTTGGGTACCACCGTTTCACTATATAAAAGAAAGAACACATATCAAATAATTTTACAATATGTACCCACTATAACTTACATTATTAAACCGCAAGTGTACTGCTTGACTTATCATTTAAATTTTCCGTAAAGTAAGTTATATCTTAAAAAAAAAATCATCAATCCCCATGAATTTAGGAACACGTGCGTGTTCCGTCAACATCTCATGAGGTTTCTAGCATTTGTAAGTTAGCTTAGAAAAATATGATCTCGTCTGATTTCTTAGCAGTAAAATTTAACTTCATTATAGCTACATTATTGTTTAGTAAGCTAAGATATAATTTATTCTGCTATCCACTGAAACACGTCACTAGAAAATAATACAGACTATATAAATTTGGCACTCTGCGCAAAATCTAACTAGTGAAATATGAAATAAGCGACTTAACACTTTATCATTTCACAAAATACTAGATATAATATATATTACCTCACACAGAACTACAGGTAGTCGCACAACTTAAGAATTATATGCTGAATATTTAAGGAAGTCTAGAAGTTCGACAAATTGCCGAAACAAAACTGAGATGACAGGTGCGAAGTAAAAAAGTCTTTCTATGTCCAGCGAAACGAATTTTTCGCACATGCGTCTTAAAAACATACAGGTTAAAACAAGAAAAACGATACGGAAATGTAACGAATAAAAAAATGAAAGTACGGAAATGTAATAGGGTGAGAGAATAGGAAGAAGATGTAGGTAATTTAATGATATAAAGACCCACGTGACAAACACCCTCCTCTCACTTTCCCAGGTCATTTTGTTATAAAGCGTATTAAATGATTCCGAGTAAATTGTTTAATAGGGTGACGAATACATATCCTTCGAAACATGTGTATAATTTAAAGGATCCTTCTAAACACGTGTGTAATTTAACAAAACAAAACAAAATCATTTAAAACAAATGTGTGATCTAAAAACATCCTTTAAAACAAGTATGTGATCTAAAAGCAGCCTTTAAAACAAAAATGCGATCAAACAACATACTTTTAAAACAAGTGTGCAATCTAACTGTTATTAGTGGAACATTTAAAAACAAAAGAGCAACACAGAACACATTAAAAACTCTCGAGTCATCAAGCATACATCAGAAACAGTTAAGTTGGGTAAGGGGGTCGCTGAAGCCAGGAAGTCCAGCTTCCTCCCCCTTAACCCTCCTCATTCCTCTCGCCACCTCTAACCCTGTTCTTTTCCCCTCAAATTGGCCATTGCAATCCATTCGATATCCCCAGTTCGGTCAAAACATCCTCCCCTGCATTGCATATTCTTCTTTCTACAAGTTTCTATTGAAAGCATGTTTGACACTAATGTACTGGGGTTCAAGGCTAAATCGCATTACAAGTTCCGTGACGACTTTGTCTGCCGCACTTTACGACAAGAATGGACTTTGTCTGCCGCACTTTAAGACAAGAATGTAGGCATGCACCTGCGTTTAACCAGTTTTTTCCGAACATGTAGGCCAAGACGCAAATAGAGGGGTAATGTCCTAATAATTCATCATCATCATCGACTCATCATTATCATCGTCTTCCTCATCATCAGCACCACCACCACAGCCGCCATTCATTTTCGTTTCCCGTGGAACTTAGCGCTGCAACTGTTACTATCCACGTATTTTTGTTTTTTAATGGTAATATGAGCAGTTTCTTTAACCACTGTCCATGAGATACCGGCTACTTTAGCTTCTATATCTAGTGTTCCACTGTTCTTCTTCATGTTTTCTTTGTTCCGCCAATCTTTTCTGCCCCTGTGGGTTCTAGTAAAGTTATTTTATGTGTTTTATCCTGAACGCCGTTTTCTGAGGGTGTAAACTACTGACTGTAGGAAAAAAAAATCAAAGGAAAAAAAAAAACCAGAAACATTAAATCTTTGTGTTAATGGATAACATCAACCTGGAATGGATTAAGGTAAGTCAGGTGAAATCACTGCCGCGAATACGAATTATGTTAAGTTTCACGATATTATGTCAGGTGTTTTCAGTCTTACGAAGATGGCTGTATACCGCTCTAGAAAGACGCTTTCAACAACATGCGTAGAATCGTCCAACATAAACTACGCCAGATGCGGGATTCATGGCTGAGTAATAAAGCAGATGAGATCCAAGGCTTTGCTGACAGCCATGACTTGAAAAACTTTTACCTTGCACTCAAAGCGGTCTATGGTCCAACATCATCAGGATCATTTCCCCTCCTTAATGCAGATGGAAAAACACTAATTACAGACAAGGAAAAAATTCTCCAACGCTGGGCTGAACATTTTAATAATATCTTGAACCAGCCATCATCTATTAACGACGAAGCCATCATCCGCCTGCCCCAAGTTCCTATAAATGAAGCATTAGATGATGTACCAACTCTGGAGGAAACTAAAAAAGCGATTCGTCAACTGTCTAGTGGAAAGGCCCCTGGCTCCGATTCAATTCCTGTTGAGGTTTATAAAGATGGCGGTGCAGTTCTGATAGAGAAACTTCATATGATCTTCCAGCAAATGTGGCAGAGTGAAACCATCCCACACGATCTCAAAGATGCCTCAATTATACATCTATATAAACGTAAAGGTAATCGCCAAGACTGCAACAATCATCGAGGCATCTCTCTTTTATCAATCGCTGGGAAGATATTCGCCAGAATCCTTTTGAATCGCCTTACGGCTCATCTTGACAAAGGTCTTTTACCTGAAAGTCAGTGTGGATTCCGGAAAGAACGTGGAACCACAGATATGGTGTTCGCTGCAAGACAGCTACAAGAAAAATGCCAAGAACAGCACTGTGACCTGTACACAGCTTTCATCGACTTGACAAAGGCGTTCGACACGGTCAGTAGAGAGGGTCTATGGAAGATCATGGCAAAATACGGCTGCCCAAAGAAATTTATCACAATAGTGCAGCAACTGCATGATGGAATGCAGGCTAGAGTTCAGGAAAACGGTGAGCTATCAGAGCCTTTCCCCGTCTCAAATGGAGTTAAACAAGGGTGCGTACTTGCACCGACTCTGTTCAGTATCATGTTTTCTGCTATGCTGACTGATGCTTTTAGAGACGGGGACACAGGAATCGACATTAGTTATCGTATTGATGGAAAATTGTTTAACCTTAGGAGGCTTCAAGCAAAAACCAAGGTCAAATCACACACCATCAGAGATCTTCTGTTTGCTGATGATTGTGCCCTCAATTCCTTCTCAGAGGCTGATCTGCAGCATAGTGTGGATAGATTCTCCGAAGCCTGCGCCAACTTTGGGCTTACCATCAACACGAAGAAAACAGAAATCATGTACCAACCAGCTCCTGGCACAGTTTATACTGAGCCAGTCATCAAGGTTAATGGTGAGAAACTGAATGTTGTGAACAGATTCACATACCTTGGTAGCACACTATCCCAGAACATTGTCATTGATGATGAGGTGAACACCAGGATCTCCAAAGCCAGCAGCACATTTGCCAGACTATACACCAACGTTTGGCATCGAAGTGGCATTAGTCTACAGACAAAGCTGAAGGTATACAGAGCTGCGGTGCTTCCAGTGCTGCTATATGCATGTGAAACATGGACTGTATACAGGCGCCACGTAAAGAAGCTAAACCACTTCCATACAGTCTGTCTCAGGAAGATAATGAACATCAAATGGCAAGACAAGATCCCGGATACCGCCGTTCTTGACAGAGCTGGTATCCCTAGTATTGATACTATTCTGATGCAGTCACAAATTCGCTGGGCAGGTCATGTAGTCCGCATGCCAGACCATCGACTGCCAAAGATACTCTTTTATGGTGAGATGCAGAAGGGTAAACGCTCCCATGGTGGCCAAAAGAAGCGCTTCAAAGACACGTTAAAGACGTCATTGAAAACCTTTGACATAAACCCAGACACATGGGAAGCTGCTGCGCAAGACCGAACTGCTTGGCGCACATCTCTTCGTAAAGGTGCAGCAGCATGCGAATCATCCAGAAGAGCAGCAGCAGAACAGCGGAGACAAGCTAGAAAGGACCGTGAAATAAAACCTTCACATGAAGCAAACATTCCCTGCCCACACTGTCCAAGATCTTTCCAGGCCCGCATCGGGCTCTTCAGTCACCTTCGTACCCATAGACTAACCTAACATATTCTTAAATAATTGGATGAACAGAGTGGTCTTCATCACCCGTGATGGACGAACAACCAACCATACCGCTCTACCTATGTCTCAGTCTTGACATATGGATGCGAGTCATGGGCAATAACTATAACCCACAAAAGCCAAATCCAAACCTCAGAAATGAGGTATCTGAGGAAGGTGGTTGAAGTAACAAGCAGAGACATGGTCCGCAACCAGACGATACGTCAAGGCCTTAAATCCCACCCCCTGCAGACCCAAGTAGAACAGTCCCAACTAAGATTGTTTGGCCATGTCTGCAGAATGGAAGAAGATCGGCTACCACGACAAGCATGGGAAACAAAGAGCCAGGGATCCAGACCCCCAGGACGACCCAGAGTCCGCTGGGAGGACAACATTAGACAATCATTGAAGGACCGAGGACTAGAATGGAACCAGGCCAGGAGGAAGACAGCCGATAAGATAGTCTGGCGCTCTCTCTCTTCCAAACCTCTACACCTCACGGTAGAAGGGAGGCGACTAAGTAAGTAATTAAGTTTTCAATCTTTACAAGTCATGTATTGCCAATAAACGACTGACTTAAAGGTTTTTTGTTTCATTTCCTTACTTTGCTTATGAAATTGAATAAATCTTTTCTTTTTTTCACACTTTTTGTCCTAGTCAAGATTATGACTCCCCCTCCCCTGACTTTATTTCCGCTCACCATACTACCAGTCTCAGTTTCTCCAGCTGCATTGATTGTTATCTAGTTCTCGTCTTTAAATTTGTGTTTTATATATATATATATATATATATATATATATATATATATATATATATATATATATATATATATATATATATATATATACAGTACTTTGCAAAAAAAATGGCAGTCATATTTTCGCAACGCAGCACACTCATAGAAGCAAATAATAATAAAAACTGTATGTCCAGAGGAAGATTGGTATCTCCCCTATCTATTAACAGTGGTTTCAGTACAATATAATGTTGCCTTCTCCAGCAAGGCAAGCCTGGATGCGGCGAGGCATACTTCCCACAAGTGTTTGTAGGTAATTGTGAGTCAGACTGTCCCAGTATTTTTCAGCTTCTTTCTTCAATTGTTCAACGTCTCTGAGTCCACTCTTTTTTAAATGATTCTTGAGTAGTGCCCAAACGTTTTCAATTGGGTTTAGGTCGGGGCTGTTGCTGGGCCACTTCAGCACTATCACATTCTTCTCTTGCAGCCATGCTTTGGTGGTATGAGCTGTATGCTTTGAGTCATTGCCATGTTGAAATGTGCACCCATCGGGGTACATGACCTGCATAAATGGCAGAAGGTGTCCCTCTAGTATGTCGATGTATCTTTCTTTCGTGAGAATTCCTGTGAAAACACACAGTGGGGTGACACCTCTTGCTGCCACCCCTCCCCAAAGATGGAATTTATGGGTATGTTTCGGTCACTGGTACACAGGCGTTACAGAGTCTTTCATCCAAATATTTATTTGAGCAGGATAAGACCAAACAGAACATTCATCTGAAAAAAACACATTGTCCCATGACAAATTTTGGTGTTCGTGGCACCAGTTCAAGTGCATCTGTTTGTGAGTCTCTGTGAGAAATGGTGACAAAATTACCCGCTTTTTTGTGTAATTCATCCTGTGTAGCTTCTGGTTGACAGTAGAATTAGATACCTCTGGGCTTCCCAACTCGATCATGCGCTGCCGTATGTTTTCTACACTCTTCATTGGCCCAGCCCAAACGATTTGGGCGAGACGCCGATGGTCCTTTGTGTCCAAAATTCTGGACCCCCCACTACCTTCTTTTCGCTCGATTCCATTACCTGCTTTTAATTTACTCACAACTCTGTAGACAGTCCGCTCAGGAATGTTCAAGGTTTTAGAAATGTTGGAACATGTTTGATTTCCTTCATTCCACAGCTGTGAAATTAACATACACTTTGACTTTGTATCCATTTTCTGCCACTAGCATTAGAAATTGTCGTCTGCTCTATTATCAAGGGACTTTACTCTACGCTAATTTTTTTTTACTTTTGGTAGTGTTTGCTCACTTAAGTGGAGTGTAAATTTGGGGCAGAACATGCATATTTAATTAGATTTCAGCATATTTAGCTGAGCAATATGACTGCCATATATATATATATATTATATATATATATATATATATATATATATATATATTATATATATATATATATATATATATATATATATATATATCTTGTAGCAAAGTGTGCAAAAACACGCTTAGGTAATGGACTGATAGAACACATAACTAAACTCCAGCCAGAAGACCAGTAGAGTGCTGTCTATACTGGTCAGTTAGCACTGCATGCAGGGCATCATTCTTCACCAATTACAGTCTTCGTAAGAGCTTGGAATAGATCTTAGAGGGTTCTATAGTAAATTGTCAAAACCCTGAAGTCAAGTGGACCTTCGATCCTGCTACCTAACCATAACAGGAGCCCAGAGGTTGAAGTGTTCCAGAGCTTTTTTCCCCCTGATTGCTGGGAATGGATTGAAGTGTGACTTAAGACAAACATGCGATGTGTCAACCCATATCTGGACAAGTGCTGATTTAAAAGCTGAGTTTGATAGAGACTATTCCGGTGGCTAATGTGAGACATTCATCAGTCAAATGATAAGAAAAATTAGAGCATAGATTAAAAGAGACAGGCTAATAATATATAAATAACAACAGTGAGAGGACATTTTTTAGTGTACAGTAAAGTTAAAGATCCCATGAGGACTATTTTCTTTGTTTAAGTTTAAACTTCTAATTATATTATGAACTTGATGTAAATACATAACCATAATCACCATCGTCCAACACTCACCCTTCATTTCAGAATTAGATAGATGTACATAATAAATTATAAAATTGTACTCAAGAGACTTGCTAAATTTTTAACTGTTTAAGTTGAGTTACTTTTTCTGAATTATTATAATATCACATGAGTTACTACAGCTAAGGTGGCAAAGCATATTTCTGAAGCCTTAAACTATTGTCTAGCTCAGAGTATTCGCAGCTGTAGCTCACTTGTAATACCAGTGCTCTTCTCTGACACTGGGACTTCATACATTCTGGAGAGAACTCTATTTCTTCTCTAAACACTATCATCATATAAAAAAACCTTATGCTACAGTGGGGGCTCGTTTGCGGGATTATCTTGTGTATCCTGAGCCATATTCTATATATTTCAGATATCTCTAGTCTGTCTAGTGCCACAAGTAGTGTGTAAAGAAAATATTTTGAATTAAATTCTAAAAATTCAATTTTGTTTAGAAAAAGTACTATTAGTACTTTGGAAACTGTTGAAGCTCACATAGTTACTTGGAATTTAATTTGTTCAATTTGTTAATTAAATTTAATTAAGATAACTTGGTAACAGGTAAAACTAGATACCCTCTTACATATACTCATGGCTGATTTAATGAAGTTTTGATCTGCGATTATGCAGGAGGGAAAGGACGTAGGATTGACAGGTGATGTTCTTATCCAGTATGTCGCAACTGAAGTGGACAAATATTTGGATAGAGCGGACAAAAGATCGGAAGCTGAAAGAGAAACCAAAAGATTGGAAGCTGAAAGAGAAGCTGAAAGAGAAGCCAAAAGATTGGAAGCGGAAAGAGAAGAAAAGAGACTAATGTTGGAAGCTGAAGAAAGGAGGTTGCAAAGAGCTCATGAGCTGAGTTTAAAAGAACTTGAACTCCAGGTAACGGCTAATAGTGAGGGGAGCAGCTCATCTCACTCTGAAAATAGTTCCAGCCAAAGTACTCCAAACGGAGCCATGAACTTTCATTTGGATTCATTTGTTGAAAAGGACGAAGGAATCGAAGATTTCCTTGAAAGGTATGAGCGATTGGCTACTACATATGGCTTGGAAAAAGAGAAGTGGAATTTGAAGTTGTCACAAGGATTGAAAGGAGTAGCTTATAATGTGTTCTTAAAACTTCCAAGAGAAGATCAGAACAATTATGAAGCCTTAAAACAAGCATTGTTGGTTAGGTATGAACAATATGCAGAAGCTTATAGAAGAAGATTTAGAACTGCTAAACTTCTAACATGAGAGACATATCAGCAGTTTTCAGCAAGGTTAGAGATGTATTTGCTGAGGTGGTGCCAGTTAGGGAATTTTACTCAGGATTTTGAAGGGATCAAGGAGAAGATTTTAATAGAACAACTCTTGGAGTCCATGTCTCCTGAGACAAAGACCTTTCTAGTAGAACATAAGAAAGAGAGAGATTAGAGGAAATAATAAACTATGCAGAAAGTCATAAACTGGCTCATCCTGTGTCTCTAGTGAATAAGAGGAAACGGGGAGAAAGTTTTAAACCAAACCAAAACCCAACCAAGTTTGAACAAAAAGACAATACAGCTAAGCACAAACCATGATATGAGAATAAAGACAAAAACCCGCTAGGATCAGACAAGAAACCTTCAAGAAAGGAAGGAAAGTGGTATAAAACTTGCCAAATGAGTAACCACAATACCGCGGAATGCAGAAAGAAGAATCCTCCTCATCTTGCTGCATGTCTTTCAACAGGGAACAAGATAAGGAAGGACTTGGCAGTTAGTCAGAAGGACCTCCATCATCCCCTGTCTGTGAGGAAGTGACCTTAAATGGCACTAAAGTACTGTGTTTATATGATACAGGCTTAGATTTTGATTCAGTAGTGTGCTCTTCTCTGGTGAGTCCTGACCAGATAACCACAGAACCAGTGGAAATCCGAGGACCAATCAAGGGAGCAAGAACCATGACACTACCCATAGCCCGAAACGACACAAGATCTCGCTATGTAGAAGGAAAAATCAAAGCAGCAGTAATGGAAGATCCTATTTACCCCTTGATACTGGGATGTAGGTATGTTTTTCTTGGAGAACCTATAAAACCTGTAGTTATGGCAACAGTCCAGACTAGGGCAAGCTCCAAGAAAATGGAGGAAAACATAATTAATACTCTTCTAGAAGAAATGAAAAAGGCTCAAACAGCAGACAGCACATTGAAGCCTTGTTTTGGCAAATTGCCAAAAGCACATAACCCTCCAGAGAATGGAGACTTCTACATGAAAAATGGCCTACTCTGTAGAAAAGCTGGAACAGGATCTGAAGGACATGGACAGCTTGTAGTGCCAAAATCATATAGAGAGAAGGACATGCTATACCCTTCAGCGGACATATGGGAATAGGGGCCACTGGACAAAGGATAGCCTGTCACTACTTTTGGCCAGGAATCAGAGAAGACATAAAGAGGTATGTGAGATCCTGCCCAGAAAGCCAAAGAGTAGCTCCTAAACATAGGACTGCACCAGCAGCACTGGGAGAAATGCCCATTAGGGGAACCCCTTTTGAACGTGTTGCGGTGGATATTGTTGGACCCCTCACTAGGACCAAGAAGAGAAATGCTTATATCTTAAACTTGGTTGTTACTTGCTCAATGTGGGGAGAAGCTGTAGCCATGGCATCTATTGATTCAAAACATGTGGCAGAGGCATTGTTAGCAATATTCACCAGATTAGGTTTCCCACACCAAATATTGACTGACAATGGTTCTCAGTTTAAGGGAAAGCTAACACAAGAGGTATGCAGGATATTTCAAGCCAGACACTATCATTGTAGCCCTTATCTTGCTCAAGGGAACGGACAAGTAGAACGGTTCAATGGGACCCTTATCTCCATTCTGAGAAAGCTGGCAAGTGAAAAACCTGATACTTGGGATACATACTTACCTGCTGCACTATTTGCATACAGGGAAGTCCCACATAACTCAACTGGATTGGCTCCATCTACTTTGTTGTTTGGTAGACCAATCAAAGGTCCACTGGAAGCATTGCTGCAGACATGGACTGATGAAAAAGCAGAAGAAACAGTGACTTCCTCATACCAATATGTCAATGAGTTAACCTCTAGATTAAAAACTGGTTGGAAACTGGCAAATGAGAACTTAAGACAGGCCAGGAGGAAGCATGCTGCTTACTACAATAAAAAAGATAAGGATAGGGAACTTGAAGTGGGAGAGAAAGTTTTATTACTGTTGCCCAGCAGCAATAATAAATTGCAAATTGGATGGCAAGGACAATATGTCATACTGGAAAAAGTTTCCAGGACCAATTACAAGATTGACAAGAAGGGAAAAGAAAAGGTATATCATGTCAATTTACTTTAAAAGTATTATGACAGGGAAGTTGCAGAGGTTGCACATATCATGACCTTAGCCATTGCAACAGAAATGAAAGATGAACCATTATCTTCTATGGGATATCCATTAACAGCTACAGAGAGTTATGCTCAAGTAAATATTAGTGATCATTTAACTCTTGAGCAGAGGAAGCAAGTTCAGGAAATGTTGGAAACTCATGCTCATGTGCACACCGATAAGCCTGGATGCACACAGTTGTTGGAGTATGATATGACTGTTTCTGACCCCACTCCGGTATGTATGAGAATCTACCCCATTCCTTATGCGAAAGCACAGGCACCCAGAGAAGAGATTGATCATTTATTAAAGGAGAAAATCATCTCAAAGTCAGAATCTCCCTATAGTTCAAGTGTGGTGCTATTAAGCAAACATAGTGGTGAACATAGGTTGTGTATAGATTACAGGAAACTGAATGCTATCACAGAATCTCAGGTGGACCCATTACCTGATACCAACCAGCTGTTCTCTACACTCAGTAAAGCTAGGTATTTTTCCAAAGTACGAACGAACGAACGAACGAACGAACGAACGAACTTTATTTTCGAAGGGTAAAGAATTGGGCGCGCAGGCCCGTCTAACATTCTGCCCTTCCACTCTCATTAATCTTGCATACTATATCCTTTCATTCCCACATGATGCTTTAAGCATTAATTTAAAGGCATGCAACATTATAAAGTTACCATAACAGCATTCATTTACAGTATGCAAGCATAATAATAAAAAAATGAGTAGGGTTTTTTTTTTTGAAACAAACAAGCTAGTAAATGGGGGAAAAAAGTAATAATAAAATAAAATAAATAAAACAATAAATAAAAATAAATAAATTCTGTATACCGACACTCACTCATGCGGTCAATCCGTCTACAATTAATCTGTATTTTTGGTATGCGGGTACATTCTCACGACTCACATTTCTAAAGTACAGTATTATGTGAGTACATTCACACATACATTACATTATATAATAATATTTTAAAGTGAATATAATAATGATATTACATGGATATAAAACAAATTATTCACATACAAAAATGAGCGGAAGAGGAAAAGAAATGTTGACCTATGGATGAGATGTTGACAGGCAAATACTGTTTCTATGGGGGTAGATAATCAGTGTTGAGGAAGTGTTTGAAAAGTGCTTTGTTAAAAGAATATTGTGTAGGTAGGCTTTTTAGGTGGTGTGGAAGGCTGTTCCATAAGTAGGCACCAGAGTAGGCTAGACTCTTTTTGAACAGGTCGATCCTAGGTTTGGGCAGACGTAACTGATGTAATCGTTGTCCCTCCCATCTACTGGTTTGAAACAATGATCTTAGGTACGACGGGGCATTGTTAGATAGAATTGTGTGAGTCAGCTTGGCTTTGTTGTAGAGAAGACGTTTTTTTAGCGACAGTATTTTGGGTTCTTTTCCTGTCCTTGTGTGTGGTGTCGTGCGATTATCGGTGATCAGACGCACTGCTCTCTTTTGCAGGGAGTGCAGTCTCTTCGAGGTGGAAGCAGGGCAACAATCCCATAGTGTAGAGCAGTAATCTAGATGTGTCTGTATATGTGAGGTGTAGAACAATAGTCTAGTGTCTGCGTCTAAGAAGTGTTTTATTTTGGCTAGCTGGTACGTCTTTTGTGCTATGTGTTTGGTTAAATTCCGTACATGGGAGTTCCACGTTAAGTGCTGGTCAATCGTGATCCCCAGAACTTTGTGTTCTGTTACATGTTCAATTTGTATTGATTCCGCGTGTAGCTGTAGCGATCTTTTGGTGCAGCTTAGGAGTTTCTGTCTGGTGGTAATCAACATAGATTTCGTTTTTGTTGTGTTTACTGGCATACGATTCATATTACTCCATTTTGTTAGATTGTCTACATCGCTTTGAAGAGTCATTTCAAGTGCCACGCAGTCATTGTCACTAGTGTAGATAGTACAATCATCTGCAAAGAGGTCACAAGTTGAATATTTTAGATGTAGTGGCAGGTCGTTGATGAACATTGCGAAGAGTAGGGGCCCAAGAATAGAGCCCTGTGGTACTCCTGTAACTACCTTCGAGAAATCTGATGCCGAGTTGTTGTGAAGCACTAACTGTTGTCGATCTGCCAGGAATGATTTGATGATGTTTAGTGGATTAGAGCCTATTCTGAGGGTTTCCAACTTTTGAACCAAGATAGTGTGGTCAATCATGTCAAATGCTTTCTTGAAGTCGACAAAAACAGCACCACATAATTTTCCATCATTTATGTTCGACAGCCAGTTGTCTGCCATTTTGGTGAGCGCTGTGTGACAGGAATGTTTGGGTCTGAAACCTGACTGGCTATCAATGAGCAGTTTGTTTGTTGTTAAGTGTTGAAATGTGGTGTTGTAAATGTGTTTCTCTAGTGGTTTTGAAAGAGATGATAGAAGGGATATTGGTCTGTAGCTGTTGGGATCGCTATGTGAGCCAGATTTATAGAGGGGGTACACTTTGGCAGATTTAAAGGCTGTGGGGAAGTAGTTGTGTGCAATACATTGGTTGTACACATAGGTTAAGGAGTCGCAAATAGTAGATCTAAGCAAGGGATACTACCAAATACCAGTGAAACCCGAAGTTAGGAAAATGCTGGCATTTAGTACATCAGAGGGACACTATGAATTTAATGTACTACCATTTGGGCTGAAAAAATGCTCCAAGTATTTTTTCAAGAATGATGAGGAAATTATTGGAACCTCTAAAAGATTCCCATATCACTAACTTTATGGATGACGTTCTTGTTGCTACCAACACCTTTGGAGAGCATATAAAAGCACTCTCTATGTTATTTGACCGTTTAAGAGAAACAGGATTGACTGCACGACCAACCAAGTGCTATATTGGGTGTAAGGAATTGGAATTCTTAGGTCACACGATTTCTACGGGCCATATGTCTCCTGACCCCAAGAATGTAGAAAAGTTGAGAAAGGCGCTAAGACCTCAAACGAAGAAAGATGTAAGGTCGTTTGTGTCCTTATGTGGGTTCTACCAGAAATATATACCCTATTTCAATTCTTTGTGTGCACCGTTGACCAATTTGACTAAGAAAGGACAGCCGGATAGGATCCAATGGAACGCTGAGTGTGAGAAAGCTTACACCGAGCTAAAAGAAAAACTCACCAGCAAACCCATCCTTACCCTGCCCGATATCACACAAGAATTTGTGTTAAGAACGGACGCAAGCATTGTGGGAATAGGTGCGACCCTATTACAAAAGTCAACAACCCAGCCAGAAGAATTACTACCAGTGGCTTATGCCAGTCGAAAGCTAAATTCAGCAGAATTGAATTATTCAACGATAGAGCGAGAATGTCTTTCTTTGGTCTGGGCCATCGACAAATTTTCCCCTTATCTTTACGGGAAACATTTCATGGTTGAAAGTGATCACCAGCCTTTAACGTTTCTGGCAGTGTCCAAAAAGTTAAACTCCAGGTTGTTAAGGTGAAGTCTTCTTCTAGCTCCTTACTCGTTTACGGTAAAGTACATTCCTGGAAAAGAAAATGTGGGAGCAGACTTTTTAAGTCGACACCAAATTGCTGTGGAAGAAAAGAAAGGAGAGGAATAACTTCAGCGTGTGTTTAAAATAATAAATTGTACACAGCACAATTTAAAAAAGATGGGGCCTATGTAGCAAAGTGTGCAGAAACACGCTTAGTTAATGGGCTGATAGAACACATAACTAAACCCTAGCCAGAAGACCAGTAGAGTGCTGTCTATACTAAGTCAGTTAGCACTGCATGCAGGGTATCATTCTTCGCCAATTACATTCTTCGTAAGAGCTTGGAATAGATCTTAGAGGGTTCTATAGTAAATTGTCAAAACCCTGAAGTCAAGTGGACCTTCGATCCTGCTACCTAACCATAACAGGAGCCCAGAGGTTGAAGTGTTCCATAGCTTTTTCCCCTGATTGCTGGGATTGGATTGAAGTGTGACTTAAGACAAACAGTGTGATGTGTCAACCCATATCTGGACAAGTGCTGATTTAAAAGCTGAGTTTGATAGAGACTATTCCGGTGGCTAATGTGAGACATTCCTCAAATGATAAAAAAAATTAGGGCATAGATTAAAAGAGACAGGCTAATAATATATAAATAACAACAGTGAGAGGACATTTTTTGGTGTACAGTAAATTTAAAGATCCCATGGGGACTATTTTCTTTGTTTAAGTTTAAACTTCTAATTATATTATGAACTTGATGTAAATACATAACCATAATCACCATCGTCCAACACTCACCCTTCATTTCAGAATTAGATAGATGTACATAATAAATTATGAAATTGTACTCAAGAGACTTGTTAAATTTTTAACTGTTTAAGTTGAGTTACTTTTTCTGAATTATTATAATATCACGAGTTACTACAGCTAAGGTGGCAAAGTATATTTCTGAAGCCTTAAACTATTGTCTAGCTCAGAGTATTCGCAGCCGTAGCTCACTTGTGATACCAGTGCTCTTCTCTGACACTGGGACTTCATACATTCTGGAGAGAATTCTATTTCTTCTCTAAACACTATCATCATATGAGAAAAACCTTACGCTACACACACGCATATATATATATATATATATATATATATATATATATATATATATATATATATATATATATATATATATATATATATATATATATATATATATATATATCTGTGTGTGTGTGTGTGTGTGGCAGATTATGATAATTGATTTCATATATCTATTTTCTTTATCTTCAT
>JAMPIV010004333.1:0-70000 GCA_024509875.1 Oreohelix idahoensis | reverse complement strand
CTATCTCAATATTCGTTACTGCATTCTGAAGCATGTCGTATGTGACGACTGGTGCGGCTGGGAATCTCATCACATGAAACACATCGTTACCGAAACAACCACTGCAATAGCATAAAAATGCTTCTTGTCGGCTTGTGATAGACACCAGCCACATTGGTGTTTCCATGCTCCGCCGGGAGCAACCAGAGAAACACATGTCTCAACAAAGGAGTGGCCTCGCGCTCTCCAGAAATCTAAATACATATTCTCACCTCACAGTAACCCATTAAATATACAGTAGAATTATCAATAAACGTGAAATACACTAAATTACTCTTACATAAAGAATACAATATATAATTATTCTCGACTTAAACCAAACTGGAACTAAATACACAACGTGTCACATGGCGTAACATTATAGGTTTACCACGCGGGGCGTGTTATTCGCCGCTTTTTATACAGTCCTCGCCACGTGGCTACAATCTTGCTATTGTTAATCTTATCTACATTCCCGTGAAATAGCTTCATACTATATCTGCCTTTCTGATAACATTTCTGTCCATTTTCATGTATAAAACACTCTCCTACTAAATTTGCCCGGTCTGATGGATGAAATACTTGATACTAAATTCTCACATCTGGATTTAGGCTTTGCGTGCCTAATAAAACCTATCAAACATTATTTTCACTCATCTATCATTCTTCAAGACTAAATCATAATGTCCTAAAAAGACATTTCCTTTGGAAACACATCTATCTATTTCACTAAACATTAAAACAGACTCGTGCTGAATATAATTCTAGAATTATATAAAATTAATTCTAATTTAAATTAACTCACGTGCTCAATGCATTTACAGTTTGGCTCTGTCGTCTGTTCTCTCTGGCGGCTGATACTAGGAAAGGTCCGCTGGTAGCTCGCTATCTCTTTTTATAGGCACTAGGCTAATCACTCACTTTACTGCGCTAGGCGTATTAATCTTGACTACTTAAATATCACACGCGATTATCGCTTAGGAATAGCGAAAACACAAATAAAACCTACAGCTATTTAATATAACACAATTCTACACCACAACTTAATTTAAATGCATTATTATGGCATTTTCATCAATCTTCTACTTCAGATTTTTCACAACCCAGGCTCGCGCCGTCACGTGATCTGACAGTCACGTGGGCCGACCGAAAATATATGGGCGACAAACATGCCTTGAACTGAAGTGGGGGTGGGGCCTCAGGGGTGTCTTCCCGGCCCATCACATATCTCCCTCCTGATTTTGTTGTCGTCCCGACAACATCACCACCTCTGGCGCTTCGATCGTAGCCTCTTAGATCGTTGGTGCTGCGTATGACTCTTTCTCTGCGGCGATGCTTTAGGCTGAGCTTCTGTCATCGGTACAACCCGGCTGGGGACTGTCTTGGTCGACATGTCCCTAGTTGTGCTTTGTCGGGCTGGCAGTTGCTGTGGTCTAGAAGATTCGCCTACTTGTGCCGCGTCGCTGCTGGCTTGTGACATCTGCTTGCCAGTGCATGTAGCTGTCGAATCTGTAGGGGGATCGCTCTTGACGTGTTCTGCACTCATTTTGTGTGGACGGTGGCTTACATTCCCCACAGTCTGCTTTTGATGAGTCTCTGCTGAACCTTGATTTGCACTCCATCCTATCTGCTTAGGACGGGTTTCCTCCCCTAGACGACGCGTAATTTTCTCGGCGCCCTTAGTGTGACAGTTGTCGTGGCCATCTCTTGGCTTGCGCCCTAAAGGCAACCTGGCTGTGGCAGTCCGTCTAGGGAAAGAGCTTCTTGAGGGACAGGCGGCTATCAAATGTTCAGTTGACTTGCATCCAAAGCATCTTTTCAGGAGCGGGCCTTGTGGGCACTTGGCTGCCATGTGGCCTGAGAACTCACCACAATTATAGCACCTTATCTTTCTGGGCTTCCTCTGTGCCATGGGTCGCTTTCTGCTGCCCTTACACTCTTGACCGCCAATGCCGCATACATAAATTGCTTCCATGCCCTGGACCGATGGTTTGCTGTCAAACTCTACTCTCTCATTTCTCGCCAGACTCCGGAATCCCTTTCTGAAGATCTTGGTCTGATGTACAAATACATCAATACCTCCATCATCTGGCGTGATGAATCCCCATCCCCTGCGGACACTGTACCACTTGCAAACTCCTTTTCGCCTTGTCGGTGCAGCTGCACTGGTCGGTACTGTCAGCTCACTGCTTTCGTTAACAACAGCTTGACTCTCACATACCAGAACATGCACCTCCTCGTCGTGCTTTGGCTGTTCCCGCGGACACACCTCCTCGTTGTGCTTTGGCTGCTTCCGCGGTTGGCTTGGTGCTTTTTTTCTCTGCACCTCCTCTTGTGCTGGTGAACTGGCCTCTGACATCTGTGCTATCTGGGACTTTAGGAAGGATAGTTCCGCCCTGAGTGCCTCCTCCTCCTTCTTAACTTCTGCACTTGCTATCTGGACCCGTGTCTCAGGCTTTTTACTTCCACCATAAACAGCATATTCCCAAGGGAAATTCCTGTTCACCTCACTGACTTGTGGTTGCTCGCTGTAGGCTTTTTTTGACAATTTCCAGTAACTTCTCAGGGCTGGCCTTGGCTCCGCCATGTATCCGTAATTCTCTAGATACACATTTCGTCACGTTGTTCCATATCATGTCTATCTTGTCTTCTGCACAAAAAGGCGCCACCTTCCACGCGGCTTCCACATCTCCCACAAACTCTTGCCAAGTGGGCCTCCCCTCTCCACTAAACAACCTTATCTCTGGCTCCTCCACGTACAGTACCTTCATATGCGCATTAGCCATCTTGCTGCAGGAATGCACTGCTGGGTGTTTACACTATTTGTTCGTTCGCTGTTTGCTCGGTGTCACTGTCTGCCTTATCCTGCCGACGACGCCAATTGTGGTAGGGTGGGCGAGATGATGATGATGATGATGTATTGTGATGTGGGATCACTCTCTTTTCTATTCGCACCGACCCGAACAACAATAAAACTCTTGATTCTAGAGACAGGGGCTATATTTATTTTTATAACCCATTCAGTGACCAAGTAAACATTAAACGAATAAACCAAGGAACATAACACCAAACAAAACACCCAACAGTGCCCGATGCTAATCTGAAGAAGCAAACAAAGCACAGAATAGTTAAAATCATAATATAACACTGAATGAGAAACACCACGCTCTCACCTGTCAAACAGTCCTTCCACGTGTACTACCTGACACCCTCAACTATCACACACGCACGCACTCATGCGTGTCATCCAATGCGACTAGTGAGGTGTTGTGCGTGGGGCTGGCAATCTCACCATGTAACACAGGTTGCTACCGAAACCACTACTACAAGAGCACACACTCAGCTATCACACACACACACACTCATGCATGTCGTCCAATGAGACTAGTAAGGTGTTGTGCGTGGGGCTGGCAATCTCACCATGTAACACAGATTGCTACCGAAACACTACTGCTCTAGCATATGAATACTTAATATGAAGGCAAACCACACTGTTGGCCCCATGCTCCCTCAGGAGCGGAGAAGAGAAATATATATCTTGAAGTGAGCCCACGTGCTCTCACAACCATTCCTCACATAACTATAATTAAATAATCATAAAATGGACATAGAATAATATTCAACTGTATGTACAACAAATACTCTCAGTAATGAGAATAAGCTACTACCTCGTAACTGATCTATCTCAATATTCGTTACTGCATTCTGAAGCATGTCGTATGTGACGACTGGTGCGGCTGGGAATCTCATCACATGAAACACATCGTTACCGAAACAACCACTGCAATAGCATAAAAATGCTTCTTGTCGGCTTGTGATAGACACCAGCCACATTGGTGTTTCCATGCTCCGCCGGGAGCAACCAGAGAAACACATGTCTCAACAAAGGAGTGGCCTCGCGCTCTCCAGAAATCTAAATACATATTCTCACCTCACAGTAACCCATTAAATATACAGTAGAATTATCAATAAACGTGAAATACACTAAATTACTCTTACATAAAGAATACAATATAATTATTCTCGACTTAAACCAAACTGGAACTAAATACACAACGTGTCACATGGCGTAACATTATAGGTTTACCACGCGGGGCGTGTTATTCGCCGCTTTTTATACAGTCCTCGCCACGTGGCTACAATCTTGCTATTGTTAATCTTATCTACATTCCCGTGAAATAGCTTCATACTATATCTGCCTTTCTGATAACATTTCTGTCCATTTTCATGTATAAAACACTCTCCTACTAAATTTGCCCGGTCTGATGGATGAAATACTTGATACTAAATTCTCACATCTGGATTTAGGCTTTGCGTGCCTAATAAAACCTATCAAACATTATTTTCACTCATCTATCATTCTTCAAGACTAAATCATAATGTCCTAAAAAGACATTTCCTTTGGAAACACATCTATCTATTTCACTAAACATTAAAACAGACTCGTGCTGAATATAATTCTAGAATTATATAAAATTAATTCTAATTTAAATTAACTCACGTGCTCAATGCATTTACAGTTTGGCTCTGTCGTCTATTCTCTCTGGCGGCTGATACTAGGAAAGGTCCGCTGGTAGCTCGCTATCTCTTTTTATAGGCACTAGGCTAATCACTCACTTTACTGCGCTAGGCGTATTAATCTTGACTACTTAAATATCACACGCGATTATCGCTTAGGAATAGCGAAAACACAAATAAAACCTACAGCTATTTAATATAACACAATTCTACACCACAACTTAATTTAAATGCATTATTATGGCATTTTCATCAATCTTCTACTTCAGATTTTTCACAACCCAGGCTCGCGCCGTCACGTGATCTGACAGTCACGTGGGCCGACCGAAAATATATGGGCGACAAACATGCCTTGAACTGAAGTGGGGGTGGGGCCTCAGGGGTGTCTTCCCGGCCCATCACATATATATATATATATATATATATATATATATATATATATATATATATATATATATATATATATATATATATATATATATATATATATATATATATATATATATATATAAACAGCATAACCATTAATTTATAATCTTATGAAATATTTGTAGAATGTGTTACTGTCTTTGTGTGTATAATTAGGAAAAAGCTGTTTCAACTGTTTAACACATTTGCATTTATAAAATCTGTTAACACGTGAGATGTGAGTTATAACACCTTTGGGTAGGACCGGATTAAGCCAAGATGTGCCTCTAAGCTTTTTGGTGTTTGGGCACCCTTTTACATAATAGACAATAATTTTTCTTTTCAAACCCCTTATCATGATGATATTATTTATGATATTGCCGGGGTGCATTATGTCTTTTAAGCAATTTTTTTTTAAAATATTTTTTTTTACAACGTTTTGAATACGATTGGAAACAGCAAACATTTTCTTGTTATCCATAAATCTATGCATTTTCTTGTTATCCATAAATCTATGAATTTTCTTGTTATCCATAAATCTATGAATTTTCTTTTAACTTATGTACGGGCCCCCAAGAGCTCCGGGCCCCTAAGCTTCAGCTTACGGATAATCCGGCCCTGCCCTTGGGGAGGATGGGGTGGTGGAGGTACTTAACCCCCACATAATTCCATAGCTTTCAATTAATCTGTGTTCTTATTACTCAGATCAGTGGTGGCCAAACTACGGCCCGAGGGCCAGATACGGCCCCCCAACCAGTTTTTGACCGGCCCGCCAACCTGTTTTGGCCGGCCTCTTATTGTTGATTGAAGCCACACTCTTCAGAATGAAATAACACACAAATGTATGTTTGAAATAAATAATTACATGTCATATTACAAATTACAAAACAAATTAAAACAACAGATTCATTATATTTTTTTTTAACAGTAATTTCAGTTCGAAGACTGGTATACATGTCTTGGCAGATGTGCAGTACAGTAGTTTGCCGTTGCTTTCTGTACGTGGTTCATTATATATGTAAAACTAAATATCAGAACGTTATTTTTTAAGGATTTTATAGGTCTGGCCCTCGGGTGTTACCCTTTACCATAATCTGGCTCTCGGCCAACCTTAGCTTGGCCACCACTGACTCAGATCATAATTATGCATCCATGGTAGGCAGGGCTGGATTAACCATTAAGCAAAATAAGCACTTGCTTAGAGCACCAAGGGAAGGGGGCACCACAGAATTTTCCCTTTAGCTATCATGCCCTTAACTCTTATCTCTTTCACTGCCACAGTAGTCTTTAGTCGAATTTTTTGTAATTTTCAATATCTGCCATGTTCGACTTTAATCCGAATTGTTTAAAAAAAAATAATAAACGTTTTCTTTGGTATGGTGAGTGACTGATAGTGTCAAACATAGACCTAGAGTTCAGTATGTTTGCCTGTCTTACCAACGTTTTTTTGCATGAATTTCAGTGGAGTCTGGGTAGGAAGAAAATTGAATTTTCAGCATTTATTGAGTCTTAATGTCTTGTCAGAAAGCAATGAAAGCGCCGGGGAAAGGGGGGGCACAATTGGGGGGGGGCCTTGCTTAGGGCATCAGTTGGCCGTAATCCGGCCCTGATGGTAGACCTACATCAGTATGGCTGTTAAATTCTGAATTTCTGTAACTGTTAATGCTTATGTGGCATATTGATAATACCATTATTGAGTTATGCCATACCAAATGTCCAGAAACGAGTAACTAAATTAGGCTTATTTGCGGCACAGCTTCAAAAGTTCACAGCCATGATCAACATCCCCAATTTAATTCTTCATAACTCCTTTCTCTACATCATCATCGTTAGAAACAGAATTCCACTTAACTCAGTACTCTACGTGTCTGATAATTCTTAAATTCTTTTTTGTTTTATTTCAGTTGTGATAAACGAGCAAAAAATATATTTGTTCTTTCTTGCTACTTTCAACTATCTACATAAGGTACATTGATAACGTATTACTGCACACATGGATAGCCCGCGTCCTGTGAGTGTCCTGTTACGATGATACATAAACCCCATACCAAGCCACCCCCAAAAACTACACGACCAGTTTCCGCCGGTTTAAACCTGTTTATACGGACGTTGACTGTGTGGTTGCCAAATTTACGCAAACAGAAAATTCGATTTTTTTTTTTTAACCTGCCTAGCTCCTAGGAACATCGATATAGAGTTGAAATTAACACCTGTGCTTGCGTGTAGGCTTATATATGTGTGGGAGATAAAACACGCTTAGACCAGCACCTCGTACAAGGAATAGCTAACATTTTCACAAGGACTTTTTGATTATCTTCCACGTCCATCCAGGTATTTCTTTCATCGTCCGTTGAGCTTTCGAGTTTTTTTATTGTTTGGTTCTGTTTATTTGTATCTTTTTTAACTCTCTTGTTTTACTTTTGCTGTGTTGTCATTTTTAATGTTAATGTCAGTTTTTTTGTTTGTTTTTTGGTCTCGTTCTTTAACGCGTTTCGCTTGTGGTTGGGGGAGGAGAGAAGGGGTATTAACATGTGGTGCCTGTTTGTGAACTGTGAAATATGGCCTTTTTTTCATAGCGCGATTTTTGGAGACTGGGTTGTGTGTGTGTGTGTGTGTGACGTTTTCGTACATTGTGGCCTATGTTTTTTTAATATCTTTTTTGGGGGTCGGAGTGGCTAAGATGTATGGCATCCGCCAATAGCTCTAGAGGAACCGGGTTCGATTCCCAGTTGAGGGAATATAATTTATGGAATTTTTTGTTTCAGAACCAGTGGTCATAATGTTGTCATACTTCCCCCTGGTCTCCTGGGTAGTGAGATTGGCTGCCTAAACTTCTCGGATAAGGGCGAAAAATAAGAGGCCCCGTGTGTACGTTGCGCACGTTAAAAATACCACGGCAGTTGGAAATCGTAAAGAGTAGGCCTATCAGGCCGCTGCCCTGGCAAAATTTAAAAATTAGAAACCTACCCACAACAAAAATATTGATAGAATGTGTGATTCCTATATACACACATTGGGATTCTCGCCGGTGCTATGGACTTCGTGCACTGCGCTGAGATCCTCCTTGTGGGATCTAAGTGAGGCGATCGGAGCACTGAATGAGTAGTCCGCGTGGAACGAAGATAGTCCTTCAAACTAAACCAAACCAAACCATTATGTTTTTAAAACAAATTAACTGCTCGATTTATCATAAAATGATATAACCATAACACGAGAAGCTAGCTTTGCTGGAGCACACCAACAAAACATCCCAGTGTATCGACAAATACGTCTTCGTCACTGGACAAACAAGTAGAAATACAATCAAAACTTAAAGCACCGTAATTGTGATTACGGTATCGACACACTCCAGTTCTACCCAGCTGAAAACAGATACTCGACTTTGCTCTTGAGTTAGGGGAGATAAACGGCAGCGAGGAAGGGACCTTGTCACTCTACCTCTCGCGATGCTAGACCTCGTATAGTGAAGTCTCTAACACTTCACTACTCTACGGCAGCATCTACTACGGGACTACCTTTATCGTCTTCTCCCCCCTCCCCACCCTTCCTCAACCCACCTTTGCTCAGTCTTTCCACCACAACCTTGCTGTCGACACACAGCAACAGTGACGTAATCGTCTGCTGTTCACACAACCACAATGTAACCTCAATTTGGTTCTCCCCCCCCCCCCCCCCGTAAGTGTTTGCCTTTTTTTTGTGACGAGCCACGCGTCTTTCAACCATAGACGACGGAAGTCTCTCGGTTATATAATAGCGATGTTGCCAGTCAAAGAGAGAGAGAGAACGAACGAACTTTATTTTCAAAGGGTTAAGAATTGGGCACGCAGGTCCGTCTGACATTCTACCCTTTCTCTCTCTCTCATCATGTATACTGTATCCTTTCATCCTCACATTTCTTCTTCTTCCGTCCTTAGCCACCGACCGTCAAAGCAGTCAGTGGCCATTACGCCTAGTGGCGTCTTAGGGCAACAGCAGATAGGTTTTCTTTGCCACTGTTTCCCATCACGCCTATTGGCGTCTTTAGGGCAACGGCAAATCAATCCATTTGCTGTTGTTTCCGTAATCGAAGTGACTGGCAAACGGGTGATCAGCCCGTTGGTCCTCACATTTACTGCAAGCATTATTTAGGCATTTATCATTAAAAGGAAATATAACATCATTCATTTGCAATATTCATCGTAATCAAAGTATGTTTAAAAAAAAAAATGAGAAAAAACAAAAAACACACAAACAAAACCAAAACAAACAAACAATAAGATTGACAAGAATCGAATTCCTCATACAGTAAATTAGACAGTGATTTGAGGCATAATCAGATGGTGTGTTATAAGAACTCGTGAAACATTCGAACAGTCTGCTACTGAATGACTAGGGACTCCGTGTGTTTTCCAGTGTATGCATTCTTCCTTCCTCTTGCTCATCTTTTGTTACTGTTGCTCAAACATTCTCCAGCGTACTTTTTCTAAGTCCACAGCGCTGAGTTTATATGGTGTACTAGTGAGGGGGCTGCGACTCTGGGGCAACAGGCGATGTATACTATAGGGAGTGTGTCAGGTACAGAATTTCAGTGGCGTGCGGCGCGCAGTGGCTAAGGTTCGTCGGCTGCGCGCTCGTGTCTCAGTGTGTGTCCTTAGTTGTGAAGGGCGACGGAACGAACGGAATAATTTGTCTCTTCTTTGTTACTTTCACAATTGCCCCCACGGCTGGCGTTGTGGATTAAAAGTTGCTACCGTAAGTGAAATGGGTTCATTTTCGATACAAGACAACAGGAAGCTGAGACGCTTGGGAGTCATGACCCAAGTGGGCCCGCCCCCCTTAGAGTGTAAAGGAATAATCGGGCCGAAACACTTGTCAGATGGGGGGACTTCTTCTGATGATCAGATTGCTTCCTGTTGTATCGCTCTGTAAAGAGTTTCCTATCATCATTAATTTAAGGGCAATGAAACATTACAAAGTAGTAAAATAGTATACATTAACAGTACTTGATCACAAAACTAAAAATAATTATATTGTAATGAAAAACTAGATCATCAGAGCCTCCATACAGTATATTAGATACTAATTCGAAACATAACCAGTTAGGGTGGCCTATAATCGGCACTCATAAAGTATTTGAACAGTGTATACGATTGTTTGAGTAAGGACTGTGCGTGTTTTTCAGGTCATTGGGAAGATTGTTCCAAAGATGAGCAGCTGAGTAAGCCAAATTATTCTTAAATAGGTATAGCCTGGGCTTGGGTACCTGTAATTTGTTTAAGCGATGACTACGTCTTTCACTGTATCTGAGAGAGAGAGAGAGAGAACGAACGAACGAACTTTATTTTTAAAGGGTTAAGAATTGAGCGCGCAGTCCCGTCTAACATTCTGCCCTTTCACTCTCACTTATCTTGCTTGCAATATCCTTTCATTCCCAAATGAGAGAGAGAGAGAGAGAGAGAGAGAGAGAGAGAGAGAGAGAGAGAGAGAGAGAGAGTGTGTATCTAAAGTCTAAACACTTTTGCAGAGTTGAATGAATACTCAGCCCTGCAAATGGCATTTCGTGTCCATAAGCTAATATTGCGCTGCCATGAAAAGAAATGCTAGCACGCAGCGACAACTGAAGAGATCCCGTCAATGAATTGACATTTTTTATGTGTACCAGCTGCGGACCAAATTGTATGTGTATAGCAGCACACGTGTTCCCGAGGCAACCGGACCACAATGTGTGCAGTGACAATTGAGTAACATGTTGTGATTTATAATTATTTTCACGTGTTACCATGCCACCGAAACCCCTTGTTATTGCGTAGGTTGAGGATATATATATATATATATATATATATATATATATATATATATATATATATATATATATACACACACACACAGTATATTGACCAAGTACAATGAATGATCTGGTCACGGACTTGAGACATGACGGGTTCACAGCAAAAGTCATAGCTGTTGAGGTAGGTGCAAGAAGTCTAGTGGCTGCCTCGGTGTATGATCTACTGAAACTATTGGGTGTGAAAGGACAGTCAAGAACAAGGGCACTTAAGAGGCTTGATGAAACTGCAGAAAGGGTATTGTGTTGGCTATGGAGTAACCGTAACGGGCTATGGAATTTAGGCGGTAATTAATATACAACATAATGATTACTTTAGCAATTAAATCCAGCTGACAGCATGGATAAAACCAGGAGCGAAGTTAGATCAGATCGCTGTTAAGTCAAAAGGGCAGTAATTCTGAAAATGTTTTTTAGACAAGTTAGATTTTGAGTTGCGCTTGTTTAACAATGATGCTGGATAGAATATTTATATCAAGAAGCTGTTAGCGTATGATCGCTACTCACGGCGTTGAGCCCCGCCTGTGAGGAATTTATCCGTGAGTTGTAGTGAGCTGTTTTTAGCTCGCGGCTATGCTGCATATATGGACAGTCTGTGTTTGGGCGTCGTCCGAGCGGGTCGAGCCCTGCTGAATTTTTGAGGTGTGTGTCTGCGCAGAGCGATGAATATGTCTAGCGATGGTTTTCGCTGTGTTTATGGGATAAGTGGATATTTGATATGTACAGGCCAGTATTCCCTAGTAGAGGATATTTTTGTGAAGATATGATTTAAGAGGCCGTTATTCCACGTGATGACATATTTGATTAACTGCAGTGTAGGCAGTGTTTTGAGTACTAAGGCCATATTTGATTAACTGCAGTGTGGAGATTTGTGAAGCTGTTATGAAGCTATTATAAGTCCAGGATTAGGACAGGCCATATTTGATTAACTGCAGTGTGGAGATTTGTGAAGCTGTTATGAAGCTATTACAAGTCCAGGATTAGAACAGGCCATATTTGATTAACTGTAGTGTGGAGATGTGTGAAGCTGTTATGAAGCTATTATAAGTCCAGGATTGGGACAGGCCATATTATGTATTAACTGCAGTGTGGAGATGTGTGAAGCTGTTATGAAGCTATTATAAGTCCAGGATTGGGACAGGCCATATTATGTATTAACTGCAGTGTGGAGATGTGTGAAGCTGTTATGAAGCTATTATAAGTCCAGGATTGGGACAGGCCATATTATGTATTAACTGCAGTGTGGAGATGTGTGAAGCTGTTATGAAGCTATTATAAGTCCAGGATTAGGACAGGCCATATTTGATTAACTGCAGTGTGGAGATTTGTGAAGCTGTTATGAAGCTATTATAAGTCCAGGATTGGGACAGGCCATATTATGTATTAACTGCATTGTGGAGATGTGTGAAGCTGTTATGAAGCTATTATAAGTCCAGGATTAGGACAGGCCATATTTGATTAACTGCAGTGTGGAGATTTGTGAAGCTGTTATGAAGCTATTATAAGTCCAGGATTAGGACAGGCCATATTTGATTAACTGCAGTGTGGAGATTTGCGAAGCTGTTATGAAGCTATTATAAGTCCAGGATTGGGACAGGCCATATTATGTATTAACTGCGGTGTGGAGATTTGTGAAGCTGTTATGAAGCTATTATAAGTCCAGGATTAGGACAGGCCATATTTGATTAACTGCAGTGTGGAGATTTATGAAGCTGTTATTTATAGCGCTGACATTATTGTTAACTGCCGAGTGTGCAGTCTGTTGAGCGCTGGGGATAGTTTGTACTTTTCACTGTGGACATTATATTTATGCCAACGTGTTCGTGTTGTAATGCAAACTGTACATTAATGTAAACGTGATTGTGCCGTGCCTTAATAAATCGTCATTAAGTGTCACCAGGCGTTTACACCATTCTATGACTATTATGTACGTGCCTTGTGGTGTGAGTGTCTACCCCATCACACACCCACTTGCAACATTCTACACAGTGACAGGAGAACAGTAGCATACCTATTTGTAATCTGCCTGTGTGGCGCATTTGGGAAGCCACGCACGCCTTATCCGTGATGGTATTAAGTTTTATAGCGGTGTCAGTTGACGTTCTGTGTCGTGCTTGTGGAAAACAACAACGTCTATAGTCTACGACATTTGCTATCAGATGTGCAGCGATTACAATTCTGCTTCTGTTGAATGAATTTTTCAAGTAGCGGGCCAGCAGTTTATGAGGTGATCAAACGTCTGAAGGATAGCGTGTGCAAGTTCGGATATATGTGCAATATTACCTGTCATTTTGCACGTATACCACCAGTCAAGAATTACGAATTTGCTGTGTTCCTATTACTGTCATCATGTGCTCCTGTGTAGTGTTCGAGCATTGAAGCAAGGACCTGAAGGGAAGAAAGTCTGTTTCCAGTACCATTCTGCAGTGGAGTTTATCAGAACCTTGTGATATCCAGTGTCTATGCGGAAGGGAACGGGATTATTAACAGATAAGTGGTTTTTTCGTTGTGTAAATTGGGTAACTCCATGTATGTCATCGGGTCTTCCAGTTCTAGACATTGCTTATTCTGTTGTTGTTTATGTCTATAGTGACATATTATTAGAAATTGATGTATAAGTAATTGATGGCCATATGACATATGTTCACTTCTCTGATATGGATATGACCATATAAAGGTTCTTTGAATAGAAATTGATGTGACAGTAATTAGGAATAGTGACAATTTGTTGTAAAGTTATTTAACTGTAAAGAGTAGAAAGTTGATTGATACATATACAGTGATCTCAATAAGTAAGTCACTATGGATGATGACGAAATGGATCCTGATGATATGAGGCCTGTATTGGCTTATTTGTTGGAAGAAGGTAGAGATTTTCAAGGATTAAAAGGCCCAGAGCTTGAGGAACATGTGATAGACAGATTTTTGGTCAATGCGGCAAAAGCCTTAAAATATTTTGCTGAGGAGAATTTTCATTCTGTTTCTCATTTAAGGATGGCTAAAGATTTAGCGGACTTACTGGTTATGGATCTTCGATTGTTTTCGTACAACTTAACTATATGGGTGTTGAGCGCGATCAGATATTGAAGAGTATACGTAAGATGGTGCGCAACGACAATTCTGATGATCGGAAAAAAGAGTTAACAAGTGAGGAACAAATAAAAGTCAACAAACAGAGTGCCCTACAGGAAAGGGACAATTGTTTAAAAAGTACTGCTGAAGTAAGTAAGCTACATAAAACAGTCTCTAAACTTACAGGTGATTTATGTAAATCAAAATAGGAACTTGCTAGTATGCAAGCAAGTTGGGATTCAGAACTATTGAAGGTCAAAGAGTTGAAAGCCCAGATGAAAGTTAACCAAGTTGAGGTGAAAAACCTTACACAAGAGATCCAACGAAGAAAAGAGATGTATGAAAAATTAAAAGCGGAAACCAATGAGCGAGAAAGATTATACATAGAAATGATACATGATGTATGTTTCGATAAACTTGAAGAGAAGAATACTGTATTTCCAGGGGAAGTTGATGAGCTAGCGAATAATAATAATGGTGAGATTGTAACAAAGTTAATAAAGCTAAATAAAGAACAGGATGGAAAAGAGACATTGGTAGAGTTAACGGCTGAGAAAGAAAAGGTGGCTAAGATTGCGAATTTAAATAAGAAACTTAGTGAGGAGATTTCTCATAAAAATATTGAAATTTCAGAAGCCAGAAAACGAGTAGATGGCCTGCTTGACGTCGTCTTGAATAACAAGATGTGGTCTACTGTCAATGTTGACAATGCTAGACAGAAAATTGTTTGCCAACAAGGCACTAAAGCAAAGAGTCAGCCCTGAACACTCATTGCTAATACTTCCACTTATGTCAAACAGGGTAGAGGTAAATCCCTGCGTGGCAGATACAATTTCCCACGTACTGATGGCGTTTCTGCTAATGGTTGTGATTCTTGGCGTCAGACCAACAAAGAGAATTCGAGTACAACAGCCAGTCCTGTTAATCACGAGAACAAAAGTAAGAAAGTGCAGGTTAAAGCTGCTAAGATCAACCAGGTGTTTGCTATTGCTAATTCTGATAAATTTTTAAGAGGGAATAAACATAGTACTACTTTTTCCAGGAATGAAACCCACTATGGGCAGGATCATAAACATTCTAGAGGTCCAGTTTCTTGTCAAACTCAGCACAGTCAGTTTGACAGAACTGGTAAACATATTCCCATAGGTGGAAAGAAGATCAGTGATAGTAAGAGATATAATCCCAAGATTAGACAGTACCAAGAGAATTTATCAAGTGGTAATTTTTATTCTCCAAGGAACTGTAAACAATTTGGTAGATTTCAACATTTTGATCCGAAGAATTCTGTAAATTATAGTAGGAATAACTATAACAAAGACTATCAATCTGGTAATGATTGTGCTGCTAAAAAGCAAGTCCTGTCTACTGGACATTTTTGTCAAAGGAAAGAGAGTAATCACAACGGTGCTAACTTGATTCATAAAGATAACAATGGTCACAATAGAGGAAAGGGTTGTATTTCCTATAGACATAATAAATCCCCAAATCCTGATTCACATCACCAGAGTGACTTTCCTCAACGAAAGCCTAAGATTTTTTATAAGCAAGGTGATAAAAATAATAATGGTCTATTGAATGATACTGCTTGTTCTAATTTTGATGTCGAGAGAGCATCTCGTTCGGTTAGGTATAAAACTTTATTGCAGAATGCAGCAGTGATGACCTTCAGTTAGGGTCAAGTTTAGCCTAAGCATTCTGTGTTGTCTACTGTGTGTCAAGGGAACAGTTGATGGCATCGTGAAGATACCACTACTTTACACAAGCCACAGGGCTAGGTAATTGTCATTTTGACTTCTACGTTTTTTCTCATTAAATTTCACCATTCATTAAAATGGAAATTTTCATTTATATATTTTGACAGAAGCGACTTTGCGACAAGAGTCAATGCCCCTGTGACATATTACCGGTGAGAAAAGTAGGTCAACTTTGCGTCCGGGTGTTCGATCAAGCGTAACCTTTTCAGCGTCTCACTAAGCATCTGAAGTGTTTACCTGTTGAGGGTCAAGAAATGTTGACAACAAAGCGGGAGATTTGCATCTGATTTTTTTAAAAATCAAGATAGTAAATATTTTCTTTTGTATTTGTTAGTATAGTACATGATATGATCTTGTTTTAGAATAACATGTAATTTCATTGAAATATTTGATGCATCATTTGATTGCTATGATTTTTTGTTTCTATTGTTATTTATATTCCATTGTTGAACTTGCAGTTGTTTATTTTGTTTTTTGTTTTTATAGCAGTGTTTGTTAGAATAGTTAGAATAGAATGCACAAACTCATTGGTTGTAATGGTACAATAATTACTTTTAGAAAATTCACGAGTATTCGTTATCCATTACTTAAACTTTTTCTCATGCTCTGATAGCATTAGATTGAAATTGTTATATTATATATTGAAATACATTAGGTTGAAATATATATAAATTTAAAGTTAGATAACTCTAAAACTAAGCTGAACATGATTGTCAGCCAGAAGTAATTTTAAGGTTAAATTGTCTGTATAGGTAGAATTAACAGCGATAGCTGATATTATTTTTTGATTCAAGAATTTGGAGATCTGGTTTAACACTTATTTAACTTACATTATTTTGTTCTTAAATATTTACAAGCTTGTATGTAGATAATAGTGTGTTTTTCTCATGTATTTTTTGTGACGTATTTTTTGAAAAAAACTTACATTTGTTAATGTGCGTCTGTTTAGAGATAGATTGTTTATATGTCCTTCATTTTCTTAAAGTTGATTTCATTGTTAGTTTATTTATTATATCTTCGAATTGGTTGTAAATGAAATACTGTTTTTATGCAACTTAGTATTACGAAACTTTTTTGTATTGAATTTTTGGAAAATGTATCTTTTCGAACATTGTAATATTTTTTCTGCGCCAGCGCTAGACTGTATATTATAGTTAGTAATGTGTAGTGACATTAGTTCCTTGAAATTGTTTTTTTAAAAATTGTTTTGATGTATTTCTCTGTATTTAGCGTGTGACTTTGAGTCAGTGCGAATTTTGTTTTTGAAAGCGTTGTTATTTTTTGGTTCCTGTAATATTTGGTATAATTTATTGTTAATTATGTATAAGTTTTATAACTTAGTTAAAATATTTACTATACTTTGTTTTATCTCAGGGACCCTAAGACGCAGCAACAGAGAATGCAGTCAGCAACCCATAGCTTGACTGCTTGCGTCAGGGTCAGCGAACCAGAGCTGACCAAGACCCTACTTCACCTCCAAGTGGTGGTCCTGGAAACAGGCTGCATCACTGCAGTCTGGCTGAGAGAGTAGGGATCGAAGAGGGAAGGCAAACCCGGTCCCAAAAAATGCCGTGCTGAAGTCGGATGCGTCGGCCGAAAGGCGCAGATATTGCAGACACAACGCAACCAACGTCCTTTTTAGGACGAACGAAGAAGAAGAAGAAGAAGTTTTATCTCAAGTTTTTTTTGTGATGTTAGTTTAGATATACTTTGCCATTTTATCTTATAATTTTTGATCGTAATTGTACTAATTTATACAATATGATGTGTGATTTAAATAGTTATTGTAAAAGGTATTGTTACAACTATTTCTACATGTGCATCTTTACTTTTCATCTGTCTTTGTTGACTATTCGTCATCCCTTTACATCTTTTCTATTGTCTTTTCAGCATGATCTGATATGTTGTTTATACTTCCGTGTTTCATTTTCTTTTCACTTTATGCTTCTTGGATACTTTTTCCTGTTAGGCTACTTAGAGTTTCATTCTTTCTATTGTTCAAGTAATGATGTAACTTTAGATCAGATAATTGGTCCTGATAGTTGTATTTGCTTTACATGACTAGACGTAATTGTTAGATTCTGATGTTACCGGATTTTTCTCATATGCTGATTTCAGGTTTCCCTTCTTTTCGAATTATACTACGTTTGTTTGATATTGTCCTTTTTCTTACTATTGTTTGTTGCTTGTTTGAGTGTTATTGTATATGCTTAGCTTAGTTCTGTAATAGATTAATTTTGAGATACTTAGCTTGGTCTTTTAATAGATTAATTTTAGTACTCTTTCTTGATTACGTTGGATGATTGTTATTTACTTTACATTTACTGCAAATATTTTCGGTAGATATACTATTTTGACTTATCACCAGATGAATTTTGTAAAACATATGTTAGAGTTTCATTATTTTCTAAATTTTTTGGTATTTAATTTTTAAAAAAAAAATGATAGAATCATTTTTTTCCCCCGCGTGTGTGGTAATGTTAAGTCAAAAGGGCAGTAATTCTGAAAATGGTTTTTAGACAAGTTAGAATTTGAGTTGCGCTTGTTTAACTATGATGCTGGATAGAATATTTATATCAAGAAGCTGTTAGCGTATGACCGCTACTCACGGCGTTGAGCCCCGCCTGTGAGGAATTTATCCGTGAGTTGTAGTGAGCTGTTTTTAGCTCGCGGCTATGCTGCATATATGGACAGTCTGTGTTTGGGCGTCGTCCGAGCGGGTCGAGCCCTGCTGAATTTTCGAGGTGTGTGCCTGCGCAGAGCGATGAATATGTCTAGCGATGGTTTTCGCTGTGTTTATGAGATAAGTGGATATTTGATATGTACAGGCCAGTATTCCCTAGTAGAGGATATTTTTGTGAAGATATGATTTAAGAGGCCGTTATTCCACGTGATGACATATTTGATTAACTGCAGTGTAGGCAGTGTTTTGAGTACTAAGGCCATATTTGATTAACTGCAGTGTGGAGATTTGTGAAGCTGTTATGAAGCTATTATAAGTCCAGGATTAGGACAGGCCATATTTGATTAACTGCAGTGTGGAGATTTGTGAAGCTGTTATGAAGCTATTACAAGTCCAGGATTAGAACAGGCCATATTTGATTAACTGTAGTGTGGAGATGTGTGAAGCTGTTATGAAGCTATTATAAGTCCAGGATTGGGACAGGCCATATTATGTATTAACTGCAGTGTGGAGATGTGTGAAGCTGTTATGAAGCTATTATAAGTCCAGGATTGGGACAGGCCATATTATGTATTAACTGCAGTGTGAAGCTGTTATGAAACTATTATAAGTCCAGGATTAGGACAGGCCATATTTATTAACTGCAGTGTGGAGATTTGTGAAGCTGTTATGAAGCTATTATAAGTCCAGGATTAGGACAGGCCATATTTGAATAACTGCAGTTTGGAGATTTGTGAAGCTGTTATGAAGCTATTATAAGTCCAGGATTAGGACAGGCCATATTTGATTAACTGCAGTGTGGAGATTTATGAAGCTGTTAAGAAGCTGTTATTTATAGCGCTGACATTATTGTTAACTGCCGAGTGTGCAGTCTGTTGAGCGCTGGGGATAGTTTGTACTTTTCACTGTGGACTTTATATTTATGCCAACGTGTTCGTGTTGTAATGCAAACTGTACATTGATGTAAACGTGATTGTGCCGTGCCTTAATAAATCGTCATTAAGTGTCACCAGGCGTTTACACCATTCTATGACTATTATGTACGTGCCTTGTGGTGTGAGTGTCTAACCCATCACACACCAACTTGCAACATTCTACACAGTGACAGGAGAACAGTAGCATACCTATTTATAATTAGCCTGTGTGGCTGCAGTAGAGTGTGACTTGAGAGAATATTCAACAGTTGAAAGAATAATATTTATCAGTTGGTGGGCCAGTCATCAAGTTGGAACGAATAGATATGACATTCGCGTGACAAGTGTTTGAGTGAACTTAACTTGATTATAATTAGCCCTGTGTGGGCGTGGCTTGAGTCTCTTGTGCTTTAAAACCGTGACCTAGTTTATAATTAGCCTGTGTGGCTGCAGTAGAGTGTGACTTGAGAGAATATTCAACAGTTGAAAGAATAATATTTATCAATCGCCACACACACACACACACACACACACACACACACACACACACACACACACACACACACACACACACACACACACACACACACACACACACACACACACACACACACACACTCACACATACACACACACACTCACACACACACATAATTACTGTACAGTGTATACCTCAGTTACATTGTAATGCTTCTTCCCACTTGTGCCTCTAAGTGTCACGGGGAGTATCAATTTTGGTTCCCAATACTTTCGTAACATTTCAATATTTCTTTCCTCTTGTGCCTTTAAGTGCTGTAGGGAGAAGTAATTTTTTGGGGGGAGGGGGGCGGTGTTTACTATGTAAGATAATGTTGCTTTGGGAAACGTTGTTCTCTTGCGGTGTATCAAGATCTAATGCTGATGAAGACTTACACTGTTGAGTTAAGGTGACCATATTTTCAAAACCCTAATCCGGGACAAAATAGTAGATTTGACCTGTTTCAATGCAAAAAATCGGGACAAAAGGGTAAAGAAAAGGTCAAAAGTCGGGACACGTCAGGGAAAAATCAAGTTGATGTCAATTTAAAATAATATACATTTTATATATACATTTGAATAACATTGAATAACATACATTTTACTGTATAAGTTTAACTACTTAAACTAATAAGAAAGAAAAACATCAATAATCCTTACTTAAGGTGAAGCTGAGTTACTGTACTTTTCAGATGAGTGGATTTTTATCAATAGCTTCTTCTTTGCAAGCAGCATCTTAAAAAACTCGACACATGTTTCCTCACAGTTCACTTTGGTTGTCAACATAGCTTTCAAAGTTTCAACACCTAGCTGTGTTTTATCACTTGTCCATAAGCTGTTCATCAAAGAAAACATTATTTCTGTGGCAGCATTTGTTCCAGGTAGACAGAAAAAAAACTCTGCCAACTTCAAAATATTTGAAAATGTCACATTTTTGGTTTTGAAGTGGGAAACCATTTCAATCCAACGTTTTGGCGGCAATGTTTTTTTGGCACTCCATTCACTAATTTTCTGAGAAGTAACAAACTGCTTCATATAGACATATTCGTCATAAATTTCAGTTTCTGTAAAGTGGGCTGAAGGTAATGTTTGAATCACTAGTGATGATGATGTCTCAATATCTGCCCAAATTGGTATTCTGTTCAGCGTTACCCAGCTGTAGGATTCTAGGTCTTGAACATTTTTTGCAGCCCATTTATTCAAATAATTGAAAGCTGTTTCATAGAACGAAGAAACGCTAGCATGAAACTTTTTCACATCCTCCTTTGGAAGTCCTTCCATTTCCAGCTTTTCAAGGATTAGCTTAACTCTTGATGGCAAGAAACAGTCTTCCAGTTTGGACTTCAAAATAGTTTTCAACCTGTTGATGCTGTCAATGACTTCAAACACAGTGACCGTCTTTCCCTCTATTTTTTGCACTGCTTCGTGGAATGGAGAGGCCTGACTGTGAACAAAAACAAGCCATGCCTCAGATAGAGGATTTTCAAAGAATGTCTGTATAAAAACTGGGCATCTGTCTTGGGATTGAAAATATGATTTTAGAGGCAGGAACATCTGAAGAACCCTTTCAACAGCAGGCAGCAGAGCAAGCCACCTAGTCTGAGCATAACCTAAGATCATCTGGAAGTCTGTTTCCACAAACTGGCAAAACTCCTTGAGTCTTTCAGCTCGTACTGTGTATGGTTTGAAGAGTAGATACATTTTAGCAATAATCAGCTCGACATCAACAGGCAGTACATCTGCAGCTGTTCGAACAGTGTTGTGGAAAATATGACCTGCACACCCAACTCCTATAAGACCATGTCCAAGGTTTTCTTGCAGTTTTTTTAAAACATTGTTCTGTCCTTTCCTTTCAGCATGTCGTAAAAGGCAATTGGTTTGGTTTGGTTTTAAGGGCTATCTTCATTGCATACGGACTATTCCATCAGTTCTCCGATCGCCTTCCTTAGATCACACAAGGAGGATCTCAGCACAGTGCACGAACTCCGCAGCACCGGTGACAATCCCAATGT
Source organism: Oreohelix idahoensis (assembly GCA_024509875.1). Lineage (NCBI taxonomy): Eukaryota > Metazoa > Mollusca > Gastropoda > Stylommatophora > Oreohelicidae > Oreohelix > Oreohelix idahoensis. Next base: position 48,281 of record JAMPIV010004333.1, on the reverse strand, counting down.
GTGTATATAGGAATCACACATTCTATAAATTATTTTGTGGTGGGTAGGTTTCTAATTTTTAAAATTATGCCAGGGCAGTGGCCTGATAGGCCTACTCTTTACGATTTTCAACTGCCGTGGGATATTTTAACGTGCGCAACTTGCACACGGGACCTCTTATTTTGATGTGCAATCCATAGACCTGAAAGTATGATTGTGTAGCACTGTATGGTATGCAAAGGCACCTTCTATAGCAGCTAATTGCTCTTCTTGGTCACCAATTTTATCAGCTCTGAAGAAAGTGGTTAACGACGAGCTTGATGCAGCTGTAACGACGGCTCTCTTATGTTTCTCACTGCTTATGTGGTTCTTAATATCACCACGTCCACTATGGCTTATCGAAAACCCGGAGGCACATATATTGCATCGTACATTGAAGTTTGATGTACTCTTTTTAATAAACGGATATTCCTTTTGTAAATCTTCATTGAAACTGCATTTACGCTTTGGTACCATTTTCTTACAACAATAACAAAATATGCACAAATAGTTCACCGTTTAAATTAAATAAACGTATACCGTACGCAAAATCGTGGTACTTTACCACTACCTAAAATTTCAAATAACTGCGAATATCACATTGGAACTACAAAACTAATTCGCGGTCCTGACAACCTCTTGTGCTGTTTCGGCGCCAGTTCACTAATAATTAAAAATTCTCTCAAGTCAGCCACGGAAAAGTAATTTTTGTTTTTAATCTGAGATTTATGCCAAATTTGCAAATTCGTCCAAAACCGGGACAAATTAGCGTCCCAGATTGCATCGAAAAAAAGTCGGGACAAATTATCAAAAATGGTCGAAAACCGGGACTGTCCCGGAAAAACCGGGACGTCTGGTCACCTTATGTTGAGTTGGTAATTTATTTCTAGCGTTGTGACAATATGTCCATGCCATTTTATTTTCTGGCTCTCTATATTTACAAGGTATTATAGCTGTTGCATACGGTTGTTGGTTGTTCCCGCAGCGTCTGATTTCGTGATTTATTTATTTCTGTCTCATATGATAACGTTTTTAGATTTTTCTCAGGTATCTTATCTCTGGGGTTTTGTTTGACCTTCCTTTCCTCTGCTTTAGATAATGCCCATGTTTTACACTGGTAGCAAAAAGCGTGTACAAATGTGCTCTTTGTCAGCTATCAATTTTGCAATGCAAAATGTATGTCATTACACGTTTTTCATTAACCAGTTCATTCTTCTTCATTCTAATAACTTTTCAGAAACTAGATCAGACGTCAAAATGGTTTACATACCTCCTGACAGTGATCAACATTTCTCAGATTCTCAACACTTTGCAACAGCTGGTCACCAAGACAACGGCTGTGTCCTGACACGGCATGAGCAGCAGCAGCAAGTCAATGCTGAAATGCCCAACTATTACAACACATGTGATCGCTATGCATCAAATGTTCAGGATCAAGCTACCTATACTATACCTCAGTTCAGTGAAGAGACAGATGGAAGATGCAAAGAATGGAACGAACCAGCACAGTCTACTGCTGAACCTCAAGAGGCAACATATGCTTCAGATGGCTATGTTATTCCTGTAGCATCTCAATTCCAGCTGAACTCCCCAGTGTCTTCATCTAGTTATAATTTACATTCAAACAATCTGCTCAGCATTTGTCAATGTGAATGTGAAAACATCATCTCAACATATCAGTCTGCAAATAATGCCTGTGCATACCTGCAACCCACTCAAAATTATGATACCCTATGTAACCCATTTGTTGAACCTTCTCAAGACTTTACTCAGATGGACCAGTTCTCTTTCACTGCTCATCCCACAGTACCATTCAATGACTTGTTGGATGTTGGATTTGTACAGGACATCAGTATTCTACACAATGATGCAGACCCAAACCATGTGACCAGCAACTTCAAAACTATCACAGACTTTTCCACTGACAGCATGGATTTCAGTCTGCTGTCTACATGTGATCAAGAAGTTTCATCACAACCTTGGAAGAACCAGGCTATACATGACACCTTTCAAGGGAATGTGTATGATAGCTCAATGGAAATTGGTGGCAAGATATTCAATAGTGCCTATACGGACACAGTTTCAAGTGTCACCAGCACACAGTTTCTTATAAAGCCATCATGTACTGATAAAGATTCAGTCATAAGTGGTGAAGAAGTTAAAGAAATCTATTTCAATTGTGGTTATACAGAACAACCTAATCATGACAATGAGCGAAAAGAGGTGAACTTAACCCAAAATGAACCTGGGAAAGAAGTCCAATCTGCCCTGAAATGTGGTGATGTATCTGACAGTGAGCCAACGAATCGATTTGAATCCCAGGAAACTGTAACAGATTCAATAAATCCTTTTCAACACATTCAAGATTTCTTTCATCAGCACTTGATTCCTGTTGCAGAGAACGAGATTCTATCTTTTGATATTCAGGAGATAACACCCTCAGTAACTCCAGTTTTCACTACTTCTTCATACACAAAGATTACAAACAATCTAACAGTGGCTGATGAGTCATTTCTTTTTCAAAGTGAATCAAGTCTATGTGATCAAGACAAGGTAAAGCATGGTAAAATGGCCGGAACAATGCAGAACCTCCATGAGCATTCCAGTTTTATGAATCTGACAAACATTGAGAAGATGGGTCGAGTATGTCAACGGGCGTTGATTTATCTCAAAGATGATTTAACTTTTGGGTCTCTGGCTTCCCTGAACAATATGGCAGCTAAGAACTGCTCAAATCCAGCTCAAGAAGTCAGTTTGATTGATGGTACCCGAAATGTTGATATTATACCAAGCACAAAGCATAGACGGAATGTGATTGCTCTCAGTATCTCAATTACCTTATTATTTATTGCCATGGGATCTGTTCGAAACTTGCAAAGTAGTCTCAACCAAGAGGGTGGTGTTGGAATCATATCCATGGCTGTCAGCTTTGTTGGGTATATGTTGGGAAGCATTTTCAGTTCTTCCATTGTTCAAACCTTTCAGCCTCGTAAATGCATTGTCATTAGCCTGATCCCCAACCTAATCTATGTAGCTGCCAATATCTACCCTACTTTATGGTTAATGACAATTGTGTCCCTGATTCAAGGTATTTCTCTTGCCATTATATGGAATGCAATGAGCACATATATCACATTTTTATCAAGAGGCCAAGCTTTAAAGAAGAATGAAGACTTTGAAAAAGTGTCCAGCAATTTTTTTGGTATATTCTGCCTCATTTATCAGAGCTACCACATCATTGGCAATCTTATTGCCTCTGTGGTATTGATGCCTGGTAGTTCAACAGCCACACTCAATCTTGCTAATTTAACATTTAATAATTTAACAACTAACCTGAGCTCACAAGAGGATACCTTGTTTGAACCCAGTGCACCTTTACCAATGATGTTTGAAGTTGATTCAGTTTCTATGATCAGAAAAAATGCGAGTCATGTGAATGTCAACCATCTTAATCTTTGTGGAGCTGAATTCTGCAACCATTTTGAGATTGGTGGCTCAGGAGTGACAGTCAGCACAAATACCAAGTATATGCTGTTTGGTATTTACATGGGCTGCATTGTTGTTTCTATTGGTATTGCTGCCTTTCTTTTAGAGTCACTCAATCCTCGCCTGTTCCATTCTACTGTCAGCCCTGCTCAGAAAATGAAGCTACAACTTATCTCACTTGCTAAGTTCTCTATAGACAGCCGTTTCCTGCTGCTGTTACCAATACTGATGTATTCCATCATGCAGTTTGGATTCATCTCAGGTGAAGTGACTATGGTGAGTTTTCAACCTTTTATTTTGTTGTTGTTGTAGACTGGCTATACTAGCTTTTGTAGACTGGTAGTACAATCTTAAACTTTTGGTTAGTGATTACCTCATGAAACTGACTTAACCACGAAGCATAACTGTAAATGTAACATTGATATCATCACTTGAAGTTATGTACGTTTTACAAAATTATAGGATATTTATACAAACATTTGTGCCACCAGTGACTGAAATGACAACTCAACTGTATAGTATATTCATGAAATGACAATTGTATAGTATATTAATGAAATGATAACTGTATAGTATATTGTATGATGCTAAGATGTAACCTAATTTTTCATTTAAGTAGCATTTGTTGTGATTTGTCCTCAGGCTTTTGTCACTTGTCCACTTGGTATCCACATGGTAGGCTACACAATGATCTGCTTTGGAGTCACTGCCAGTATATGTTCATACATTAGTGGGATCCTCTGCAAATACACCGGACGTATGCCCCAAATTGTTACAGGTATGTGATTTTCTGAATGGTTGATCAAGTATGCCACATTGTAGTTTTTCCAGGCAATACATACTCACAATTGCCTCCAGATGGCAGAAAATAGGAGTGAATTTGAAAGCTGCAACCAAGGTGGAGTGGGTTCAATTCTCTGCACAAGGCAACAGGAGGCTGACACTTGGGAGTCATGACCCAAGTGAGCCCGCCCCCATTAGAGTGTAAAGGAGATTAAAGGGCCGAAACACTTGATTGACTTATTCTGATGATCAGATTGCCTCCTGTTGTATCGCTCTGTATAGAGTTTTCTATCATCTGTTAAACCTAGTGTTGATTAGTTTATTGATTGGTAAGATATATAAATTTTGTCTATGGAGACTAAAAAAAAACCTAGGCAAAAGGTGACTACTAGTTAAGTGCCCAAGTGTTATGTGACTGAAGAAGATGAAGAATGTTCTAGTGTTACATTATGCTGTTCCTGTCATTGGTTTGGTTTCGTTTGGTTTTAAGGATTGTCTTCAGTGCACACGGACAACTTCATCAGTGCTTTGATCTCCTCCCTTAGATCACACAAAGATGATCTCAGCACAGTGCACGAACTCCGCAGCACCGGCGAGAATCCCAGTGTGTGTTTGTATAGGTTATGTTTCTGTCATGTCAGAGGCTAATGATAATGCACTTAAAGACCGCAGTAAATTAAGGAAGCTTATTAGACACATTAGAGAAGGGTAGTCCACTTTTATTTTGCACATTATAAATTATTTGGACACTTTGTGAGGATAAATCCTAATTGACCATCAGCACAGGCACATAGTCTCTACATGGAAGATATCAGGACAACACAGGAAAAGAAAGACTCAAGGGGTTATAGATCAATTAGAGATACACATCATAACAGCACACTAGCCGCCATGTGTGCGCTACATAAACGAATTGATAGTCAACCATACTGTGCTTCATGGAATAAGCAGCAGATGTTAAATTTAATGGTAATGTTGATATTATGTGAGTAAATTTCAGTTGTTCTTAGCGAATTTTAAAAATAACTGCTAACTAACATGGAAACTTTGCTCTCATTTTCAGTAACATCATTCTGTCATTGTATGTCCAATAACCACATATATATTTTTCTACTTCCTTCTTTATTAACATTCCCTCTTTCGTGTTTTTCTCCTCCTGAGTGTTTAAGCGTGTATTGGTCTCTTTTTATGTAGCCTGTACCCAATAATCTTGCCTCTGCAACTCCCAGTATATCAAGTTTCATATTTGTTGCCTCTAAAATGAGATTATCTATCTTTCCTCCTCCGTTTAGAGTTCTAACGTTCCATGTTCCTATTTTTAGGCTCCTCCTACTAGTTTTTAGGTGGTCTGTCTCAGAATGCTCCCTTTCAAAAGAATTTGAGGAACTACTCGTCATTATGTACTTCCTTACTCATTAGAGGAGTTGCCTCTTCCCTGTTGTTATGTACCCAGTAGATTTCTCCCCAGGGGACCAAGAGTTCTCTACAAATCGTTTCTTTTCTTTTTGTTGCGATTCCACTACATTCTTTAGGACGTACGTAGTAAGGCCCCAATCCCTTCCACGATGGCTAGCCGTTGTCATTTTCTATGTCAGACACGCCTCTAGTGCGCCACACACTTTGCTGACATAAATTCAGATCACAATCCGGTCGTCATCAAAGTAAATATAAAGCTAAAAAGAGCAGGAAACAGAAGAAAGGAGTAACCCAAGATAGAAATATCAGCACTGAAACAACCAGATATAAAACAAAAATATCTTTGCCGATGTCAAAAATAAGTATGAACAGTTACTGACAGAAAGCATGGAACAGTACAGAAGAGAAAACCCAGAAGAAAAAGTAGCCGCAAAATAGGAATGTTTAAAAACAAGCATTCAATCAGCAAATGCAAACTTACCTAAAAAGGAGCCTAATAAAAATCAAATTTGGATGACAGATGACATCTTGAATAAATTGGCAGAAAGAACGAGAGCAAAAAACACTCCAGAACATAAAACAATAGACAAGACAAACGTACTATGTGTAAACAAGCAAAAGAACGGTGGATAAAAACAAAATGCAAGGAAATAGAAGACTTGGAAGCAAAGTACACGACAAGAGATATGCATGAAGAAATATAGAAATTATCAAATAGGTCGCGGTTTGCCCAAGGAGGAGGCTGTATCAAGAACAAAAATGGTGTAATCTTACTTGGCGAGAAAGACATATCAAACAGATGGGCAGAGTACGTAAAAGAACTATTCGAGGACAACAGAGGTAAAAAACCACATCACCAGTGTCCGACGCCTTTTTTGAAGGATTTAAGCAATAGTTTTTAGCGAATTTCCTCTTATAATGGAATAGCTTTGTTTAGAGGTAAATATTTGTCTATATATATGTGTGTATATTAAATATTCTGGCTCATACGTTTGCTTTCATACATGTAATAACTGAATCAACTATGTTTGTTTAGTTTTAAAACAACAGATACCAAATTTAATAATCAAGTAGTATTAACAGTTTAAAATAAAGGAAATGCCTATGAATTTTATATTGGAATCCAGTTTTCTCATCACGGAGATTTAGGGTGAGGATGTAGTTCAGAAAATTATGTCCGGTTCCTGGTGCCTTTTTATAAGCACTTAACTAATATAAGGGGGTCCTGCAGCTGTGGTTTTCGTCACTTCTTGGTGATGAGGGCACTTCTTCACACAACTTGTCCGATTTAGGCGGTTGGTGTGGATTCCCTGCTTTTCACTCAAAACTAGCTTCGTTCCACGAACATTTTAGTCACAATAGAAAAACAAATGCCTTTGCTAAGTACATTTGTGGGCTGCCAATTAACAGGCGCATTCTCGCTGTCCACCACCAATGTTAATCTCTCAGAAGAATTAAATTCCCGAGTATACAGTGTAGCTCAGGGAAGATGATTAAAAGTCACCAATATTCTTCCAGGTATTAAACTGGGAAAATGTGTCTGGACGGCGTGAATAATGAGTTGTCTGAGTTACAACTAACAAAGTGCATATATCTCACAAGATATTATACACTTTAGGCACATGTGATGTAATCATCAGTCATCACTGCTCCATTCGAAGTCTGGGGTCACCTCTGCTGTCGGTTTTCCACACGACTAGCCAGAAAAAATCACCAGCGCTTGCTGTAGTGGTTTATGAATATACTATTTTCGTATGTTGAGGTTGCCAGCCTCATATATAACCACTTAGCAAGAAACATGTCAAATTCACATTTGTAAATGAAAGGTTCACAACTTACCCCAATTGGGTTATACACAATCTCCTCGCACAGTTTAGAATGGACACGACCAATTTAGGTTATATCTCTCGAATCACTTGGTCTGGAAATTTTAAATCCCTTTTATGACGGGTGAATCTGCGAAACACTTGGTCTGGGAAAGTTTCTCTTACGACGGGTGATCCAATTCCTTAGGTATCCAGTCCTAATATTTAAAGTCCTGGTCCCTTAAGTTTTTCAGAGTTTGTATTTATAAAGGCGGGCTTACTTTTTAAGGTTTTAAGTTTCCCAAATACTTCGATCTGTCACTTATGTCACGGGATTGCCTCCCCTTGCTGTGCAGTGGTGGTTCACTGATGGTCACAACGCAAGTGTATCTAAAAGTAGGTCGTCCAAGGTATCTATCTTCGCGCAAGATTACTCTTGGCAAAAATATAGATAGAAGATGAATGTCGTTTCTACCTTAGGGGAGCCTTCATAAGAAATTCCTAGAAGTCAAGAACAAACGCTGCTTAAGGGCTGAGCAAATTTGTTAACTTATTATCTGGTCCGTCGCCTTTTTTGAAGGGGTTATGCAATGATTCTGGCCCGTCAAGCCCCCAGTTAAAGTAATCCAACGAATGCCCTCTTATAATTAATGGCTCTATATTTATAGATATGTATTTATCAAGAAAAACTGGCTCATACTTTGGCTTTCGTACAAATAAACTGAATCAACTATTATTGTTTAGTTTAAAATAACATACAACAAATTTAATAGTCAATTAGTTCAACAAGTTAAAATAAGGATTAAATGAGGTGAAAGTTATAGTAAATTTTTCCTCATTGAGGTTTTGGTAGGGCGTTAACAGTAATGTCCGTATTTTGCTGTAGCCTTTTATATAACACTTAGCTCCAGATGAGTCCTGCAGCTGTGGTTTCCGTCACTTCTTTTAGGTGATGAGCACACTTCTCCACATAATTCGTCCACTGTAGGCGGTTGGTGGTGATACTCTTCTCTCCCACTAAGGGCGTAGGAACTTCAGTACTTAAGTCTGATGTCTTGTAACCACGAACCCAAAATTTTGGGAATACACACTTCTCCTGGCGCAGATTAGAATGGACCCACATCCCTGTATTTAGATGCTGTTTGAATCACTTAAGTCTGAGAAATTCCTCTTATGACGGGTGAAACACTTGGTCTAGAAATCTATAATTCCTCTTATGACGGGTGAAACACTTGGTCTGGAAATCTATAATTCCTCTTATGACGGGTGAAACACTTGGTCTAGAAATCTATAATTCCTTTTATGACGGGTGAAACACTTCGTCTGGAAATCTATAATTCCTCTTATGACGTGTGAAACACTTGGTCTGGAAATCTATAATTCCTCTAATGACTCATTGTGATAAAATTCCCAAGTTTCCAGTCTTGTATTAAAATTGCGGGTGTACTTGTACTTCCAAAGTTGCCCAATACTCGATCTGGTACTTATAGTTGTGGAATGATAAGTCCCATCCTCTTTCCTCTGGCTTGTAGTAGGTGTTTAGTTGCCGCTGCGATGCAGTCTGTCTGTTCTGTGTGTTGTGACTCCGAGTTTGTTAGATTATATCTCACAATCCGGGACCTCAAGATGCAGCAATAGAGACCGCAGTCAGCGACTCATAGCTTGACTGCCTGCGTCAGGACCAGCGAACCAGAGCTGGTCAAGACCGTGCTCCACCTCCACGTGGTGGTCCTGGAAACAGTCTGCAGCAGTGCAGGCTGGCTGAGCGAGCACGGATCGCAATGGGAAGGCAAACCCGGTCCTAAAAAATGCCGTGCAGAAGTCGGATGTGTCGACCGAAAGGTGCAGATATCACAGCTACGTTGTAAACAGACACAACGCAACCACCGTCCTTTTCAGGGCGAACGAGGAAGAAGAAGATATCTCACAATCCTTAGTTTCAAATCCCAGCTGTGTTTCCGCCTAAAGTTCCAATCAAATCATAGTAGATTATGGCGAACCAATCCAATCTATCTAGCACTGTTTGGGTGGGGAAGTTTATCATTACTCATCCCACGTGTATTTGAAAATATTAATTTTAATATCCACGCGTGACCTCTTACAACAGAGATGTCATATCGTTACCTAAGACTTCCGGCGCACCTCTGTTTATTACCTTTATCTGCGTGCCTCCGCCAGACAGATGTCTGGCCAAACCATATTGATTTTTTTCATCGTATCACATACCAGCTTGTGTCAACATGATCAACAGCTTTCCAATGGGGCCAAATGTTTGACCGCCCTGTTTCCACAGGTGGTCAGATAGATTAGGCGATAAAATATTATCGCTGGCCGGGTCACCAAACCAGCAAATACTGCCATAGGGGAGTGGCGTGATAGAGAATTCACCATGCTATGTCCAGCATAGAGCAAAATAGGGAAAATAACGAATGAAAAGGCATGATTTATGCCAAATAAAAGAGATGAATGAGAAAATTGAAAGAAAAAGAAAGGATACTGCCGGAGGGCTGAAGGTGTGCGAGATCACTCAGAAGAGCATGTTCAGACGTTTTGTCTTATAATACAGGAATTTCAAGTCCGATGTCTCACTGGCTACTGGGAGTTGTTCGCTTGACGATGCGATGCAGTATCTGATCTTGGGTTTGCTAGATTATATCTCTCATTCTCAGTTCAAATCCAAAGATTGTACTTCCTGGCAAATTTCCCAATGAGATTCATCGTGTATTCCGGCTCTCACTTCAATCCAATCGTAAGCTTTTTTGCACTATGTGGGTTGGTGTGTTTAAATTCATAATCTATCCCGCGTGTTTAAAATATTACTGTTGCAATGTAGTTATGTAAGTGAATGGTGGAAGGACAATGTTAATTTTATGGCTGATAAATACGATCAGCTCCAGTCGGGCTTACAGATGGCCGACAGATGTGTAATGTGGTATCTACGCGAATGTGTATAGGTTCTTGACTACACATCTACTGCACTCATGCACTACAGCAACACACACGAGTCAGGAAGTGGTAGAACAAGCTGTAACGTTCAACAACATGCGCGGACTCACCGCGTGAGAACTCAACTCAGCCCCAACCGTCTCTTCCCAAAAATCTCACTAGGGACTAGAACAGTTTTTTAACATTTTTAAAAAAACACTAACAACTAGTCAGTTGAGCTGTGTTCAACAATTTACTGCCTACAGCTCCCAACTAAGAAAAAACATCATCATCACCCAAAGCGTGTTTACAAGGGTGATTACTAAAAACTGACCTGTGCATACAAGTCTTTTAACGCTTAACTCCCCTACATTAAAATATGACTTAACAATTACATTTAATATTCCAACGCGTGACCTCTTTCAAATCATGCTGTAATATTTCCGCCGGCATCTTTATGCAACTTCACACACAAATATGTGAACTATCCTGGCTAATGCCTTCCGCCAAGGTTGAATACCCAGATAGACAGGGTCCAGCGGATGCGATAATCTAATTATCACCTGTGGGTGTTAATCACCCAGATTGATTTCTCAGGCATCAAATCTGGCCTTCCTTTGTGTCGATCGGGCGATACCGTGCTTACCCAGGTGGTCAGACTGATTCAGTTGATAAGCGTATCACCCGCTGAGGTCAGTAATTTCCCTGGCGGATTGTAACCAGTCTGGGATCGGCTTCAGAGCACAATGTAAAAGATAAGTTATAGTCTGACAGTAGAGACTTCCGTAGGGAGTTGAGTGTTAGAGACTTCACTCTACTGATCCAACATAGAGAGTAAAAAGAATGAAAAAGGATGATTTATGCCAAATAAAAGCGATTGGTGAGAAAAATGAAGAAAAAGAAATGATACTGCCGTAGTCTAAACAACATCTGGAAGGTGTGAGAGATCACACAAAACAGATGTTCAGACGTTCTGTGACAAATAGGAATGGCCAAAGCTACATTCAACAACATGAAACATATACTGACATCTAAACAATTAACTCACAAATTAAAACTGAGAATCATAGAATGTTACATATATTCTGCACTACTGTATGGTGTAGAAACTTGAACAATGAATACGCAATTGGAAGAACGAATTGAGACTCTTGAGATGTGGATATATAGAAGAACGGGGCATTTCTCATGGGAAGAGAAGAAAACAAATAAGGAGGTCCTAGAAAATCTAGGTATGAAAAGAGAACTAATGAGGGAGATCAAAGTTAGGCAGCTAAAATACTTTGGCCACATAAAAAGGCATAACACCTTGCAGAAGACCATAATAGACGGGAGAGTTGAAGGCAAACGTGCAAGGGGAAGACAACGTTATAAGTGGGAAGATAACATCAAGAGATGGGCATGAAAGAGTCTGTCAGAGTGCACCACCATGACAAGAGACAGAAGAAGTTGGAGATCCATTACAGCCAACCTTCGTTGTGGAGATAGCAGCTGATGATGAACGTGGAACATGGCAGAGTGGTTAGAGTGCTTGCATCTGGCTGCAAAGTTACCAGGATCACATCAGGGTCGTTTCACGCTCCTGTCTACCCAGTTGTAAATGGATCTCTGACTCTGTTCTTGAGTCAGGGAAGGCAAAACAGTGAAGTCTGGAACTGGTCACCCCTCACCCCTCCCGTAAAGCCGTATCTAATATGGTTAAGTCTGTAAACACTTCATTCCCCTAAGGCAGTAACTGCCATTGTAACTGCTATGAGACTACCTTGGGGGTGTTGGGAAGTCAGGTATTGGTAGTACCTCTGGTGAAGGAGCTGTCATGCCCTTTTCAGGGCAGCTCAGCCACCTTTGGTCCAAACCTGGCATCCAGCTCTCACCTGTGGCTCCTCGTAGCTGTCAGCATGCGACAGCGGCCACCCCCGGACAACGGCTTTGACAGGCCGGCTAAACTAGGTGAGGGTAGCCGAATGGTTATAAACCTTCGGTGAGTTAGGGTCTGCCTACCCATGCATGCGAAGACTGGATTCGATAGACTGCGCGGAAGAAACCACCTGTTGGTTCAACGGGCATGACGGCGATTACCAGCAACGCGCTGTGGAGCGTAAGGAGCACGGCGAGGCACGTAGAAAGCCCTGGTCATCCACTGCACCTGACTTCATCTCCAGTCGTCTTGACTTGTCTTGCCACTGGATTGAGATGGACCCAGGCGAGAGAGTGAGGTCGACGAATTGCGCAATTCTTCCTCACTTTAATCCAAATCACCGCGCAAGTCACTCTTTCATCCATTCATCCATTCATCCATCCACTCACAACAAGTCCTGTGGCGATGGGCGAGCGGCGAAGCGGCAGGCGTGGATACGCTGGCAGTCGTAGTCGCAGACCTACACACAGGCGGCTCAGGCCATATGGTCGTCTTCCACTGATCGGAGCAGCAGTGGGATTCGGCAGCCCCCTGAGTGTCTGAGCAGCCCTCTTTAGGAAAGCACTGCTCACCTCCATGGCATGAGGAAGGGGCTAGAAAAGGTGCCCTAAACATTGCCTGCTTCACCCTTACCTAACCAGCTTACCGCGGTTGGTGGGTACCCTACTTCGGCGGTCGACATATAAGAAAAAGAAAGGACAGATTTTTCCCCCTCATTCTAGGCGCATGGAATGTGCGCACTTTACTTGACAAAGACTTTAACGCAAACAGACCTGAGAGACGAACTGCCCTGATTGGGAGAGAACTGGCCAGGTACAACATTGACATAGCAGCACTGAGTGAAACTCGACTTGCAGGCGAGGGCCAACTTTGCGAAAAGGGTGCAGGTTAAACATTCTTTTGGAGCGGAAGAGGAACTGAAGAAAGACGAGAAGCAGGGGTTGGATTTGCAATCAAAACAGCAATTGTCAGCAAGTTAGCGGGGCCCCCAAAGGGAATAAATGACCGACTCATGACGGTCAAGATCCCTCTGTTCTATGGAAGAAAACATGCCACCATCATTAGTGCGTATGCACCAACTATGACAAACCAGGATGATGTCAAGGATAAGTTTTACGAAGAACTACATGCAGTCATTGCATCAGTTCCTAAAGCAGATAAGCTCATCATTCTTGGTGACTTTAATGCAAGAGTAGGCTCAGATAACATCTCCTGGAATGGCACTATTGGTAGGTACGGCGTGGGTCGCTGTAACAGTAATGGACTTCGTCTCCTCCAGACTTGCGCAGAACATGACCTCCTTGTCACCAACACCATTTTTCGACTTCCTACCCGCAACAGGACCTCCTGGATGCACCCTCGCTCAAAGCATTGGCACCTAATTGACTATGTAATTGTTAGGAAGAAGGACAGGCAAGATGTCTGGGTGACCAAGTCCATGTGTAGTGCCGAATGCTGGACTGATCATCGCCTCATTTTATCTAAACTTAAAATTCGTATCCAACCAGCCAGGCGCCCTCAGGGGAAGAAAACTCAAAAGAGGCTGGATGTCACCAAACTAAGGAAGACAAAAATCAAACAGTCATTTACTGACACCTTAGAAGACCGTCTCAAATCTATCTCGCTAGACGGCCAAAGTGTGGAAACAAATTGGGCAGCCCTAAGTGAGCAGATCTACAACACTGCTACAGAGGTCTTGGGTCCTTCCATCAAGAAACAAAATGACTGGTTTGATGAGAACTCAGATGATATAAAGCAGATGTTGGCTGAGAAACACCATCTCCATAAAGCATATTTAAATGATCCAAAATCTACATCCAAGAAAGACGCTTTCAACAACATGCGTAGAATCGTCCAACATAAACTACGCCAGATGCGGGATTCATGGCTGAGTAATAAAGCAGATGAGCTCCAAGGCTTTGCTGACAGCCATGACTTGAAAAACTTTTACCTTGCACTCAAAGCGGTCTATGGTCCAACATCATCAGGATCATTTCCCCTCCTTAATGCAGATGGAAAAACACTAATTACAGACAAGGAAAAAATGCTTCAACGCTGGGCTGAACATTTTAATAATATCTTGAACCAGCCATCATCTATTAACGACGAAGCCATCATCCGCCTGCCCCAAATTCCTATAAATGAAGCATTAGATGATGTACCAACTCTGGAGGAAACTAAAAAAGCGATTCGTCAACTGTCTAGTGGAAAGGCCCCTGGCTCCGATTCAATTCCTGTTGAGGTTTATAAAGATGGCGGTGCAGTTCTGATAGAGAAACTTCATATGATCTTCCAGCAAATGTGGCAGAGTGAAACCATCCCACATGATCTCAAAGATGCCTCAATTATACATCTATATAAACGTAAAGGTAATCGCCAAGACTGCAACAATCATCGAGGCATCTCTCTTTTATCGATCGCTGGGAAGATATTCGCCAGAATCCTTTTGAATCGCTTTACGGCTCATCTTGACAAAGGTCTTTTACCTGAAAGTCAGTGTGGATTCCGGAAAGAACGTGGAACCACAGATATGGTGTTCGCTGCAAGACAGCTACAAGAAAAATGCCAAGAACAGCACTGTGACCTGTACACAGCTTTCATCGACTTGACAAAGGCGTTCGACACGGTCAGTAGAGAGGGTCTATGGAAGATCATGGCAAAATACGGCTGCCCAAAGAAATTTATCACAATAGTGCAGCAACTGCATGATGGAATGCAGGCTAGAGTTCAGGAAAACGGTGAGCTATCAGAGCCTTTCCCCGTCTCAAATGGAGTTAAACAAGGGTGCGTACTTGCACCGACTCTGTTCAGTATCATGTTTTCTGCTATGCTGACTGATGCTTTTAGAGACGGGGACACAGGAATCGACATTAGTTATCGTATTGATGGAAAATTGTTTAACCTTAGGAGGCTTCAAGCAAAAACCAAGGTCAAATCACACACACCATCAGAGATCTTCTGTTTGCTGATGATTGTGCCCTCAATGCTGGCTCAGAGGCTGATCTGCAGCATAGTGTGGATAGATTCTCCGAAGCCTGCGCCAACTTTGGGCTTACCATCAACACGAAGAAAACAGAAATCATGTACCAACCAGCTCCTGGCACAGTTTATACTGAGCCAGTCATCAAGGTTAATGGTGAGAAACTGAATGTTGTGAACAGATTCACATACCTTGGTAGCACACTATCCCAGAACATTGTCATTGATGATGAGGTGAACACCAGGATCTCCAAAGCCAGCAACACATTTCGCAGACTATACACCAACGTTTGGCATCGAAGTGGCATTAGTCTACAGACAAAGCTGAAGGTGTACAGAGCTGCGGTGCTTCCAGTGCTGCTATATGCATGTGAAACATGGACTGTATACAGGCGCCACGTAAAGAAGCTAAACCACTTCCATACAGTCTGTCTCAGGAAGATAATGAACATCAAATGGCAAGACAAGTTTCCGGATACTGCCGTTCTTGACAGAGCTGGTATCCCTAGTATTGATACTATTCTGATGCAGTCACAAATTCGCTGGGCAGGTCATGTAGTCCGCATGCCAGACCATCGACTGCCAAAGATACTCTTTTATGGTGAGATGCTGAAGGGTAAACGCTCCCATGGTGGCCAAAAGAAGCGCTTCAAAGACACGTTAAAGACGTCATTGAAAACCTTTGACATAAACCCAGACACATGGGAAGCTGCTGCGCAAGACCGAACTGCTTGGCGCACATCTCTTCGTAAAGGTGCAGCAGCATGCGAATCATCCAGAAGAGCAGCAGCGGAACAGCGGAGACAAGCTAGAAAGGACCGTGAAATAAAACCTTCACATGAAGCAAACATTCCCTGCCCACACTGTCCAAGATCTTTCCAGGCCCGCATCGGTCTCTTCAGTCACCTTCGTACCCATAGACTAACCTAACATATTCTTAAATAATTGGATGAACAGAGTGGTCTTCATCACCCGTGATGGACGAACAACCAACCACCTTGACCTAAAGTAACCCAGATATTATTCAACATTGTTTAGGTATCCCTAACATTTTGAGATGGCAGGGAGAAAAAAGATTCTCAAAGTTCTTTCTTTCTTTAGAACCGGCAGTGTGTACTTTTGCATAAAAGCTTTGATGTACAACCGCTACAGCTCTATGATTGTAAATAAAAACATTGAAACTAAGACCCTGAGAATTAATGTATACGTAATACCCATCTTACTTATTTATGCATGGAGGCATATCTGGAGTCATCCTTATATGACCACCAGTTAAGCACAGTGCTACAGTATACAGAAGTGGAAGTGAACTTCTGTCTGTAAGGCTTATTACACCCTCATTGACTTTTGAAATCACCTACCCACTTCTATGGATTCCCTCCGTGGTGAAACATGTGGAGAACCCAGCATTGCACACTAAGCTTGGCTTTTACCTGGTATGCTGCGTGCAAGGAGGATCTCACTTTGTACCCATGATAGGCAGGGGGAAGCTGAGACGTTGCTCTGTGTAGGA
This sequence comes from Oreohelix idahoensis, assembly GCA_024509875.1. NCBI lineage: Eukaryota > Metazoa > Mollusca > Gastropoda > Stylommatophora > Oreohelicidae > Oreohelix > Oreohelix idahoensis. Next base: position 31,438 of record JAMPIV010004333.1, on the reverse strand, counting down.
CGTGACAATTCCTTGGGAGAGCCCAAAAAATGTAAAAAAAATGTAACATCAAATTGACAAAAAGCGTGGGGCGTTTAAGCGCTTACCATATATTTTATCCATAATGTCTAATGAAGTACAAAGCAGTAGTTCATTTCATGCAGAATCAGCGCCCCACGCTTTTTGTCAATTTGATGTTACATTTTTTGACTGCAAGCTATAAACTCCTTGAAAAATTATGTTTGGGTTTTTAGTGCATTAAAAGCGTGTGTTTACAATATTTTTTAAATATCTTTTATTTCTTTCAAACTTTTGCTAAATAGAGAATATAGATTATTGTAACATTCACTCAATGGTTGCAATATATTGCATAGATGTATTAAAATCCTGAATCTAGGGCTACAAAATATTTCAGTGGATGAGAAGCTAAACATTTTCTACTGGCTGGGTAGACACATCCTGTTCTAGTGGATACAGCTTTTTCCTTTCTTATGGGACTTCTGCCTATATGAACCCATCCAGCCTTAGTCATCTTGTGACAAAGAACTTCATCAAGCATGACAGACCCATGTGAAGTGCATACAACTGTACATGAAATTAGGGCATTGATTCAGCCCATATTTTGAGAGAAAAATAAATGTTTTATAATCCTCATTATTCACAACCTGTGACTCAATAACCTGCAACATGCCTTTTGCATGTTATTAGGTGTTCACATAATTATCTGCCATAACTTTAGCCTTGAAAAGCAACTGTATAATGAAAGGGGTAATGTCCTAATACTCGTGCTGTTTTGCTCCGCACAGAATATGTTTAGTTATGTGTTGTTTCGTAGCATTTACAATTAGGGTTGGGGTTAGGGTTAACCCTAACCCCAACCCTAACCCGAAACAACACATAACTACACATATTCTGTGCGGAGCAAATGCTACGAAACAACACATAACTACACATATTCTGTGCGGAGCAAATGCTACGAAACAACACATAACTACACATATTCTGTGCGGAGCAAATGCTACGAAACAACACATAACTACACATATTCTGTGCGGAGCAAATGCTACGAAACAACACATAACTACACATATTCTGTGCGGAGCAAAAAAGCATGAGTATTAGGAAATTACCATGAAAGGTAAAGGTAGTCACATAGCAGATACTGCCACAAGGGAGTGAAGTGTTAAAGATTTAACCATACTAGGTTCAGCTCTTCTTTAAGCTGGGTGTGCAGTTCCCTTCCTCGCTGCCTTTGCCTTCTCTGACTCAAAAACAGAATCAGGTATTCATTTACAGCTGGGTAGACTGGAGTGTGAGGCTTGCAGGTTTTGATCCATTAAGTCAGTAACTGTGCATTAAAGGAAAATTCTCTAACCGCTTAGCCTATCAGATGTTCAACTGCACAATGTTAATTTAATTTGAAACTTGATAAAAATTTGTTTTTATAGCTGTAAAAGAGGTGTCAGACAAGGTTGTGTGCTATCTCCCTGCCTATTTAATTTATACACCGAAAAAATTTTCAAACAGATACAGGAAATACCAGGACTGAACATCAGTGGAAGGTCAATCCTCATCATCAGTTGCCATCTCCACAACGAAGGTTGGCTGAAATGGATCTCCAACGTCTTCTGTCTCTTGTCTTGGTGGTGCACTCTGATAGACTCTTTCCTGTCCATCTCTTGATGTTATCTTCCCACTTATAGCGCTGTCTTCCCCTTGCACGTTTGCCTTCAACTCTCCCTTCTGTTATGGTCTTCTGCAAGGTGTTATGCCTTTTTATGTGGCCAAAGTATTTTAGCTGCCGAACTTTGACCTCCCTCATTAGTTCTCTTTTCATATCTAGATTTTCTAGGACCTCCTTATTTGTTTTCATCTCTTCCCAATAAACAACCTTAGATATGCAGATGATATCGTGTTGTTAGCTGAAAGCGAACAGGAGTTACAAGAACTAGTGAAGCAAGTGAACAGTATAAGTCGTGAATATGGACTCGACATTAATATTGAGAAAACAAAAACTATGATAATTAGCAAAACAGACGATAAACCCACATTAAAGATAAGCGTAAATGGGAAAATCCTGGAACAAGTCAAGAGCTACGTATATCTTGGTCATATAATAACAGAAGATGGCAGATGTGAAACAGAAATCAAGAAGAGAAGAGGAATGGCCAAAGCTACATTCAACAACATGAAACATATACTGACATCCAAACAGTTATCTCACAAATTAAAACTGAGAATCATAAAGTGTTATATATATTCTGCATTTCTGTATGGTGCAGAAACATGGACGATGAATAAGCATTTGGAAGAAAGAATTGATGCTCTTGAAATGTGGATATATAGAAGAATGGGGCGTATCTCATGGAAAGAGAAGAAAACAAATAAGGAGGTCCTAGAAAATCTAGGTATGAAAAGAGAACTAATGAGGGAGGTCAAAGTTCGGCAGCTAAAATACTTTGGCCACATAAAAAGGCATAACACCTTGCAGAAGACCATAACAGAAGGGAGAGTCGAAGGCAAACGTGCAAGGGGAAGACAGCGCTATAAGTGGGAAGATAACATCAAGAGATGGACAGGAAAGAGTCTATCAGAGTGCACCACCAAGACAAGAGACAGAAGACGTTGGAGATCCATTACAGCCAGCCTTCGTTGTGGAGATGGCAACTGATGATGATGATGAAATTTTAAACTCTTTTTCTTGTTACTTTTTGCTCGTTAAGGAGCAAGAACTGCATTGCAGTTGGTTGTCTTGCAGGGAGTCTTTGCCAGCGCAATCTTTGTGCCTTTGTTGTGGTGGTTTTTGTAGCAATTTATTTTACACTAGTGTAAAAGCCCGTCATAAGACGGGAATTAAATTCAAAAGCACCAATACTTAACGGCAACAAAAGTATTTAAAAAAAACCACTGTGCATCACCACAGTATACGAACTACGTAGCAGCAGCGAAGATCCCAATTTGTGTAGACGTGATCACACATTCTATAACTATTTTTGTGCACACCTTCATTTGCGCATTCTTCTTTAGTAAGTGTTACTATTTTCGGGAGAGTACATGTGAGGGAAACTATACAATTAATGTCTAACTTTCAACCAAAGTTGCTTCCCTTGGCGTTATGTACTGACAGAAAAAGGTGGGATTTTATATATAGGATGATGAGGTTGTAAGTCCCATGCACAGCTGTTCTGAGTTACTTTAATTACATGGTTGGTAGAATGTGGTGATCCTTTTCTTTGCTTCCAAATATTGAGCCTCGCATTCAGCATGAGTAAGAAAACTTTTATGGAAAATGAATATATTATACCTTGAAACTCCCAATATTTGGTAAGAGCAAGTTTTTGTTTTTGTTATTTTGGTCACTGTTTAGAGTAGGGCAGACTTGCCTTATTGGAGCATACCAAACTATATAATATTTCATTGTCTGTTTGTTACCATATATATAACAAAAAATTTGACAGAAAACTGCCCAACATGAATATCGTGCAGATGTTAACAGGATGCTGTTTTTATTTCTTGATGCAGCTGCAGCCCTCAACCTTGCAGTTCTTGTGTTTATGACTCAGTGGCAACCCAGTTTAAGCAATGTCATCCCCTATTTTTGTGTTATGGGCTTATGGGGCGTGAGTGATGGTATCTGGAACTGCCACGTCAATAGTAAGTAGAACTCATTTTCTGCAGTGTTTTATATTCTAAGAATATAAAATACATAAATTGTTAATTATCACTAATAAAATTTGAAATGAAATAGATTATTCTACAAAATTTATTTTCTTTCACATTTTCAGAATGAACTGCTGATAACACTTGCTACTCATCATGCAGAAGAGTATTCTTATCATTATATAAACGCAGACAAAATCAAGAGATATCTTACATAGCAGAGAAGCTGATATACCTTATGCACCACAGACATTAAGAAACACCATAACATGCCAGAGAATTTGCAGCCTGAAAAAAGAAAAACAGTACATGTACTTACTACTACATAAAATACAGAACAATATGTACCAAAATGATAACCCATATGGGGTTGAACCAGATATTCTGTGTACAGGATAAACACCAGTTTTCTTGTGCTTGAGGAAAAAAATCAGTCAGTTAAATTAGTGCTCTATAAAACTTATCACTTTAGACATATTGTATTTGATACGAAACTAGTATTGTGCAGCTGTAGTTTCTATAGCTAGGATATGTGCGATTGTATAAACAGGCTGTGTATGATTGTGATTGATATGTTGTTGCTTGCGTTTGCTCAGCTATATCTCACTCTTACATGCTGGCCTTTTTTGAGCGGTATGTACGTTGTGTTGTAGTTTACAGCTGAGCTTCCATATATGCGCCTATTGGCCTGACACATCCGATTTCAGCACACACTTTTTATGGGTTTGCTTTCCTTGCCACTTCACGTCTATATGTATGATTTACCTCATGTCCATATAATAGTGCAGTGAAATGACTGCAACTCTGTCTCATCACCCGTACTGGGAGGCTCCCTTTCTGGGGAAACCACACACAGCCATGTGAAGCAGCATTCGTCAGTTGAAGGTGATTGATATTAAAGTTACAGAACAATGGCACAAGCTATACAGTCATACATATCATGGTTTTCTTAAGAGCCAGCATAAGCAACCATAGCAGAACTTTCATAATAAACCTTACCTATCATTATGAATGATTAATCTGTAGAATGAGTGAATATCAAATTAAATGCTACCATTTGGTTAACGCCCTCTGTGATGTTCAGACAGGAGTCTCAGTATATAAAAGAAAATAACTAGTGCTACACCTAACATGTCATAAGAAGCATTAAAGTGAAGCTGTGAATAGGGCTAGTAAGCCCATTGTGTGCAACTGTTGCACCTGGTGTATCATAAAAAGCATTAAAGTGAAGCTGTGAATAGGGCTAGTAAGCCCATTGTGTGCAACTGTTGCACCTGGTGTATCATAAAAAGCATTAAAGTGAAGCTGTGAATAGGGCTAGTAAGCCCATTGTGTGCAACTGTTACACCTGGTGTATCATAAAAAGCATTAAAGTGAAGTTGTGAATAGGGCTAGTAAGCCCATTGTGTGCAACTGTTACACCTGGTGTATCATAAAAAGCATTAAAGTGAAGTTGTGAATAGGGCTAGTAAGCCCATTGTGTGCAACTGTTACACCTGGTGTATCATAAAAAGCATTAAAGTGAAGTTGTGAATAGGGCTAGTAAGCCCATTGTGTGCAACTGTTGCACCTGGTGTATCATAAAAAGCATTAAAGTGAAGCTGTGAATAGGGCTAGTAAGCCCATTGTGTGCAACTGTTACACCTGGTGTATCATAAAAAGCATTAAAGTGAAGCTGTGAATAGGGCTAGTAAGCCCATTGTGTGCAACTGTTACACCTGGCGTATCATAAGAAGCATTAAAGTGAAGCTGTGAATAGGGCTAGTAAGCCCATTGTGTGCAACTGTTACACCTGGCGTATCATAAAAAGCATTAAAGTGAAGCTGTGAATAGGGCTAGTAAGCCCATTGTGTGCAACTGTTACACCTGGCGTATCATAAAAAGCATTAAAGTGAAGCTGTGAATAGGGCTAGTAAGCCCATTGTGTGCAACTGTTACACCTGGTGTATCATAAAAAGCATTAAAGTGAAGCTGTGAATAGGGCTAGTAAGCCCATTGTGTGCAACTGTTGCACCTGGTGTATCATAAAAAGCATTAAAGTGAAGCTGTGAATAGGGCTAGTAAGCCCATTGTGTGCAACTGTTACACCTGGTGTATCATAAAAAGCATTAAAGTGAAGCTGTGAATAGGGCTAGTAAGCCCATTGTGTGCAACTGTTACACCTGGCGTATCATAAAAAGCATTAAAGTGAAGCTGTGAATAGGGCTAGTAAGCCCATTGTGTGCAACTGTTACACCTGGCGTATCATAAAAAGCATTAAAGTGAAGCTGTGAATAGGGCTAGTAAGCCCATTGTGTGCAACTGTTACACCTGGTGTATCATAAAAAGCATTAAAGTGAAGCTGTGAATAGGGCTAGTAAGCCCATTGTGTGCAACTGTTGCACCTGGTGTATCATAAAAAGCATTAAAGTGAAGCTGTGAATAGGGCTAGTAAGCCCATTGTGTGCAACTGTTACACCTGGTGTATCATAAAAAGCATTAAAGTGAAGCTGTGAATAGGGCTAGTAAGCCCATTGTGTGCAACTGTTACACCTGGCGTATCATAAAAAGCATTAAAGTGAAGCTGTGAATAGGGCTAGTAAGCCCATTGTGTGCAACTGTTGCACCTGGTGTATCATAAAAAAGCATTAAAGTGAAGCTGTGAATAGGGCTAGTAAGCCCATTGTGTGCAACTGTTGCACCTGGTGTATCATAAAAAGCATTAAAGTGAAGCTGTGAATAGGGCTAGTAAGCCCATTGTGTGCAACTGTTACACCTGGTGTATCATAAAAAGCATTAAAGTGAAGCTGTGAATAGGGCTAGTAAGCCCATTGTGTGCAACTGTTACACCTGGCGTATCATAAAAAGCATTAAAGTGAAGCTGTGAATAGGGCTAGTAAGCCCATTGTGTGCAACTGTTACACCTGGCGTATCATAAAAAGCATTAAAGTGAAGCTGTGAATAGGGCTAGTAAGCCCATTGTGTGCAACTGTTGCACCTGGCGTATCATAAAAAGCATTAAAGTGAAGCTGTGAATAGGGCTAGTAAGCCCATTGTGTGCAACTGTTACACCTGGCACATCATAAAAAGCATTAAGATGAAGTTGTGCATAGCCTTGCAAGCACATTATGTGCAACGATCTACATAGGGCAAGCAAACTTATAATGTACAAAGGGTTAGCAAGCTTATGATGTTCATGGGACTAGCAAGTTCATCATGTACATAGGGCTAGGAAGCTTATGATGTGAAACAATTTATACAGGGCTAGCAAGCTTATGATGTTCAACAATGTATAGGCATACCTCAGATTTATTGCAGTGGTTTGGTTCCAGACCACTGCAATAAATCGAATACTGCAATAAAGTGGGTCACACTCATTTTTTTTTTGGCTTCCTAGTGCATATAAAATCATGTTTACACTATGTCTATTAAGTGCACAATAGCATTAGGTCTAAAAAGAACAATGTACTGTAAAATTAAAAATACTTTATTGCTAAAAAATAAATGCTAATCTTCATCATCTGAGCCTTCAGCGAATCGTAATCTTTTCGCTGGTGGAGAGCCAAAATCTTTCGGAAGAAGATCATCATCATCAGTTGCCATCTCCACAACGGAGGTTGGCTGTAATGGATCTCCAACGTCTTCTGTCTCTTGTCTTGGTGGTACACTCTGATAGACTCTTTCCCGTCCATCTCTTGATGTTATCTTCCCACTTATAGCGCTGTCTTCCCCTTGCACGTTTACCTTCAACTCTCCCTTCTGTTATGGTCTTCTGCAAGGTGTTATGCCTTTTTATGTGGCCAAAGTATTTTAGCTGCCGAACTTTGACCTCTCTCATTAGTTCTCTTTTCATACCTAGATTTTCTAGGACCTCCTTATTTGTTTTCATCTCTTTCCATGAGATACGCCCCATTCTTCTATATATCCACATTTCAAGAGCCTCAATTCTTTCTTCCAAATGCTTATTCATCGTCCATGTTTCTGCACCATACAGAAATGCAGAATATATATAACACTTTATGATTCTCAGTTTTAATTTATGAGATAACTGTTTGGATGTCAGTATATGTTTCATGTTGTTGAATGTAGCTTTGGCCATTCCTATTCTCTTCTTGATTTCTGTTTCACATCTGCCATCTTCTGTTATTATATGACCAAGATATACGTAGCTCTTGACTTGTTCCAGGATTTTCCCATTTACGCTTACCTTTAATGTGGGTTTATCGTCTGTTTTGCTAATTATCATAGTTTTAGTTTTCTCAATTTCGGAAGAAGAAGGCACGTTCTAATAAAAAAAAACATAAATAATTTGAAAAAAGAGGGCAGTATCTGCAAAACGCAATAAAGCAAAGCGCAATAAAGCAAGGTATACCTGTATTTAAGGCTAGCAACATTACGATGTGCAACAATGTATATAGTGCTAGCAAGCTTATGATGTTCATGGGACTAGCAAATGTATCATGTACACAATGACTAGCAAGCTTATGATGTGCAACAGTGTGTATTAAGGCTAGCAAGCAAATCATGTGCAACAATGTGCATAGGGCTAGGCATTATGTGCAACAAACTGCTACAGAACTGACCACTGCAAGAATACATGATGTGATTTAGCAAAGGCTTCCTGTATGGGAACCAGCTGTGTCTGGTGGTGCCATGCTCATTTCAGGAGCAATAAAGGGACATTCATTTATTTCTTGAAAATCTGGGATCTAACATTTTTGGATATGATCAGTGGTTGAAAGATCAAACTGTTAGGTTAACTTACAAAATTAACCAAAATATTTGCATACTGAGGAGTTAGTACTAAAATGTCAAGATTTGTTAATGCAAAATTAGAAGTCAAACACCCGCAGCTAATTTCTCTATAATGTGAAATATGTAAAATTAATATTTTAAAAATTTAGTTGCAAAATGTATGTATAATTAGTAAAACTGTTGTGGCTAAATTTCTTTATAATGTGATATATTGTGAAATTAGTATTAAAACTCCAGTATATACATTTCTATGTAACAATGAACTTTTTTGCAGGCCTGATGGGTGTGGTTTTTCGAGATAAATATGAGGAGGCCTATGCTGGTCTGCGCGTTGCCCAGGGTTTGGGAGTAGCCATCTTGTTCAGTTACTCCAACCTCGTCTGCATGGCTGTCAAAATATACATCATTGCTGCAATCTGTGTCTTTGCACTTTTGTGCTACTTGATCATGGAGGGGATACTCAGATACAGGATGATGGGGAGACAGATACTAGTGAAGCAGACATCAGTTTAAACTGATTCATTTAATTTTGACAAATGAGCGTTTGACTGACAAACTTTTATTCACACCCTCACTCCAATTATTGTGGCTGTTATTAAATAATATTATGACAAACAAACAGTAGAACACGTACTCTAAAACTGTCGGCTCCATGAGAGAAGCAGAGTGGTAGCACAACCTTCTCCAATTCAGTTGAGGGAGAAACTTTATTGTGATTAGAGAAAGCTGAGATGGACTACCAGCTTTATTAGACAGATAGGTGTGGTTATTTGAGAACGATGAAGACGAACAGAAGAAATAATATTACATTGATGTTAAAAAAAAAAATAAAGAAAGAAAGAAAGAGGCCCTTCTAGTTTCAGGAGTGTTCTTGTCTTTATCACATGGATAAAAACCTAATCTTTTATGACTGTAATAATAAACATTGGTGCCTTGTATTTTTCTGACCATGTTGACAAACCATACTCATATTATTCATGAGCTTTCATGAATTGTTTGATGCCTCTGTGGAAAACCTTTTTGTTTTTGTTTGTTTTTTTAATTTATAGAAATGAGTAAAGATGAGCAAAACGTAAGCAGTTGATAAACAATACTGCTATATACTGAATGTGAAATATTTTTATATTAAAATAAAAAACTATTTTATTAGTAAGCTTATTTACAGCTAAAATTTTGTGAATAGTGCAACATGGGCATTTCAGCCATGGTATACCATTTATGTAACAAATTTGACTGCATGAAATAGCAGTATACAATTTCTTTGTGAAAACATGCTGACTAATTTGTGAATACTATATACACAGGTGATGTGGGTTTTGGACCATGTTAATACTGCTCTACATTTGTCCTATGTCTTCCAGGAATACAACTGTGTATTATGTGTCATATTTAGAGACATGTATGTATTTTCTCTGACTAAATTTGTTTATGACTCACATGTTATGCATAACAAAAATCAAGCCAATGATTCTTTGTACATAAGACTCATTATACATGAGTCTAAATATTTTATTTCTTATAGCAGTTTATTACATGCAGAGTAGAAAGTTTCAGAAAGACTGCAAATAAGGAATATGTAGATATATATATATATATAAACATTTGTTAACATCTCTTTGATCTTTCTTCCATACATTTTAGCTTCCTTTTTGGATTACATATTTTTGTTTGTTTGGCTTATGTTAATCTTGTACATGAGTGAAATCCCTTATAATTTATAACTTATGAATGTCTCAATGGGTGGTAGGTGTGATTTCTTTTTTTTTTTTCTTTTTCAGGAATCACGATAGTCTACACCATATTTAATTCTGTGTTAATGTTTGACATTCCAGTGTTTAAATTTGTCACTACGAAATGTACCGTTTGTCTTTGAAATTAGTTTGTTGCGGACATTTCATTAATTACATTCTAAATATGTTATCTGGCCATTAAGTACAGCTTAGTTTATCTGGCCACTTTTACTTAACATGAACTCAGATACATCATCCTACCCAACTGAAATATTATAGTGTTATATTACCTATTAATATGTGACAACGCAACGATATTCAGTGCAATTAGCATTATTACAGCCTGTTAAGTTTAAGAAAATATGACTTGTCCTACTTATCGTAAGAGTAATCATATTTTACTGCTGTTGTATAAATATTGCAATGCTTGAAAAAATAAATACAACATGAGCATTTGTTGTCTTTCAACGTTTCTATTAAACTATTGTGTTTTTGTTCCTACTGTTTTTTGATGAATATAATGTTTCTAGACCTTCTTGACACATTTTACATTTTGAGAGTTTTCTTTACACAGGTTGAATCTCACTGAGAATTATAAGTTTATAAACCGCTCAGCATTTCTGAAATTTTGAGTTTAAAGAAAACATTATCATATATTTATGCTCATGCTTTTTTTAAAAAGCATTGATTACTGTTTAAGAAATAAAGAAATATAATAAATAAACATGACAGTTCTAAGTGTTGTTATATCCTATTTATTTGTTCTTGCTGTTGTTACCAGAGCTGCAGAAAAAGTGGGGTTGGGGGGGGGGGGGGGGGGGGGCGGTTGTCCTAAATGCTGAAAGGAGGTGCAGACAAGATAAAAGTATACCAGGTGAAGACAATCCTGGAACCAAGGCACCACCTAAGATGAATGATCTATAGCAGAGCTGTGGAGCTCTCTGTCAAGGCACCACCTAAGATGAATGATCTATAGCAGAGCTGTGGAGCTCTCTGTCAAGGCACCACCTAAGATGAATGATCTATAGCAGAGCTGTGGAGCTCTCTGTCAAGGCACCACCTAAGATGAATGATCTATAGCAGAGCTGTGGAGCTCTCTGTCAAGGCACCACTTAAAACACATATAGCATGTGCTCGGTGATGACAATGTGAAGGGCTAGGTCGCAGCATCAGTGTCCCAGTCACCACCTTAAACAGTCTTGTACCTAGTGTAGATACTTACTTGACTGTAGGCCTAGTTATTTGTTGTGCACCACATCAGCAATGGCACTGTATTTATCCTTTGTATACCTTTTCTGATTTCATTTGAAGTACTGAAAAGCTTAAATAAGCTTAAATTGAAGAACAATTGATCTGTAGTTTTATGAAAAATTGAAAGTTCAAAAGATGACTGTTCAATTGTGGTAAAACAGTAAACAAGTCTTTCTTATTGGCCTTTTTTCTTCTCAGTATTTTCTGTCACATTACTCTCCTTAATGTTTACACCACAACCTTGGTATTTCATGGAAGGAAAAAGTGACAATTGTCGAGGTGCTGTCATGCGCTGGCCTAACAAAGCATCTATACACTGCTTAAATAGCACAGACTATGCTGGCTTGGCCATGTCCACCGAAAGGAAGATAGTCGCATCCCCAAAAGATATATTCTACGGACAACTAACAGATGGTAAAAGGGCAGCTGGACTACCGCAGCTGAGGTTCAAAGATGTGTGCAAGAGAGACATGAGGGCACTTGACAAAAATACAGCAACCTTGGAGAATGAAGCTGCCAATCGCACCACGTGGTGATACATCTTATGGCGCCACCTTAGATTGAGCAAAAAGAAGCTCTCTCAACAAGCAGAAGAGAAAAAAAACTTGAAAGGACTTCTGCTTCTTCTTCTTCCGTCCTTAGCCAAAGACCGACCAAGCAGTCAGAGGCCATCACGCCTTGTGGCGTCTTAAGGGCAACAGCAGACTGATTTTCTCTGTTGTAGTTTCCCATCACGCCTAGTGGCGTCTTTAGGGCAACAACAAATAGATCCATCTGCCGTTGTTTCCGTAATCGGTGTGACAAGCCAACGGGTGATCAGCCCATTGGGCTTGAAAGGACTACCAGGGAAAAAAAGTAGTTGAGGGCTATCATCCTAGGGTGCATCATTCCCATAGTCAGTAATGACAGAAGGAGGCTTTTACTATTACTCCTTTAAATTTATATTTGGCTCCATCCTTCCCACTCACATGATCACGATATTGTTGATAAAACAAAAATATCTTTGATGGTAAAAATATATTCCTCCATGCAGATTACGACAAAAGTCACTGAAAAAAAGTACATACTAAAAATAGCTCTTATACAAAATTATAATGTATTCAGCTGCACTATTTCTTATTTCTTTTTTTTTTTTTTAATCTACCAAAATTTTTTCTATTTTTAAAGACTATCCATAAATCTTAATCCAATAACATGATTCTGTTACAGGTGATTGCCTGGGCTGACTAATACCATAGCATAAGCGAAGAACAATCCTTCCTAAAATTCATGAGAGTTGATATATTCATGAATAATAAATGCACTCGCTGTGATAGTTCTTGCTTTAGTCTGTAACAATTCTCAGCTGGCATTTTATTCAGTGTAGACATTGTTAAAATGTCTCATTGATGGCATGAAAATATACGTTATATTCTCAAGATGAAACTCTTGCAACTAGTAATTAGCTCCTGCATCTTTTGTCAGATTTTTAGAGATGAGATATCTTCCTTAGTAATTCCTATCCCTAAATTATTCTATTTTAATATGCTCATGCATCAGTTATGTCGTACAAGGTGACTAATATGAAGTTGTGCACGGGGCTGGCAACTTCACCATATAAAACAAATCACAGAAACCACCGCTGCAAGAGCATGTGACTTCTTGGTGCAGGCTTCCTGTAAGGGGACCACTTGTAGTGGTGGCTCCATGCTCCATACGGAGTGCAAAGGAAAATGATGATGCATCAGTTAGCAACTACACTACCACATTACATACAGGCTTGTGTTTATTTTTATAAATTACGTCATTATGCCACGTTTTATTTTACATGAAACACTGACAGTAGATAGTCTTACCATCTTTGTCACATGGAATTGATGTCAAAACTGAGGGATGACAATGATCTACAAGAGAAAAATGGATGGAACCATCCACGATCACACACACAAATCAGAGTTATGCATTCAAATGTCAAGCCAGTTGCTTGGCTCTGAAACAACAACCAAAAAGCTACAGACTTTCGTAAATGGGTGCTTGAATAGAATATTACAGTTGAAGTGGTAGACCAAGATCATTACTCTGGAAGTGGTGACAAGAACCAGACAAGTGCCAGTGTGGACAAGAGATTAGAAGAAGACGCTGGAGATGGATAGGAAACACACTAAGGAAAACTGTTGATAGTAATACCAGGCAGTCCTTGTTCTGGAATCCCCAAGGTAAGACAGATGAACACCAAGGAACACATGGAGATGGGAATACCAAGGAACACATGGAGATGGGAATTGGAGACAGACATGAAGAAATGGAAAGCCCTTGAGTTGATGGCACAAGACAGGAAGACTTGGCATATGTTTGTTGAAGGCCTATGTTCCTTGGGACATTAAAGATAATGATTACCCACAAGAACCATGCTGCAATATGAGAGTAAAGAAATGGGAATGGTAAAATAAGACATTTGGGGACAGTGCCGGACAAACCAGACCATGTAACAACCAAGAAAACAATAGAACCGCATTTTGATGACCGTGGTAGGTAACAGTGACAAACCACCTAGCTGGAAATTGTGTCTTGATGGCATGGGTGGGTTCAATCTAACTTTACTTGTTTCAGTATCTTGTGTCTTGATGGCATGGGTGGGTTCAATCTAACTTGACTTTTTTTTTTAGTATCTCGCTATTCGTCATTCTTATGTTCAATATTGGCATTTCCTCTATTCTGCTAGTTATCCTCAGCGTTGCCACTCTGCATTAAAAAAAAAAACCTAGATATCGGCGACTGGGACGATTTTGGGGGCTATTTTGACCGATTATTGGCGAAATCTAGGTGGCGTTCCTCAACTAATGAAGGATCATGACACCTAGACGGGACCAAATAAAGCCTAGATCTAGGTAAATCCACCTACGAGTGGCAACGCTTGTTATCATATTTTTAAAATTATTTTTCAAGTTTTATTAATATCCAATCAAAACTAACAGATTCTGCTTTTTATGTTTTATGCTTTCAACCAATAATACTGCATCATCTGCACATCTAAGGTTGTTCGTTATTTGTCTATCGATGTTTTGTTCTGGAATTTCATTGGTCTGTTTGAAATTTTTGTCCTCCCTGTTTAAATGTTAATTAGGTCACCCTTTTATGCCTCATATAAGCTTTAGTGTAGATTATATACACGCATGCTATTAGCCAATAACTGTAGAACAGGTGTTGAGAACAGGGAGTTGCACAATATAGTAAAACGGTACTTAACAAGAAGAAAAATGTATATATGGTTAGGGAGGGAATGGTGGAAATGTACAGGGATAATAAGGTTCTGGTAATATACAGCACTGATGTCAGATTATGAGTAAATTAACGATAGGAAACTCTATACAGAGTGTTACTACAGGAGGCAATCTGATTATCAGAAGTAGTCTACCTGTCGGACACGTGTTTCTGGCCTTTTACATCCTTTACACTCAAATGGGTGGGGGAGGGAGCACTTTGATCATGGCTCCAATAGTCTCATCCTCCTGTTGTCATTTTCCTGCCTGCGCTGGGAATTGTACCCTATCCACCTTGGTTGTGACTTCTTATTTCACTCCTGGTTTTATCTATGCTACCAGCTTGGGGCTATTATGAAAGTAACCATTACGTTGTATATAACATACTGCCTTGAATTCTATAGCACACTGTGATGGCTCGACAGCCAGCATGATGCCCTTCGCGCATTTTCAACAAGCCTCTTAAGTGTCCTTGTTCTTGACTGTCCTTTCACACCCAATAGCTTCAGTAGATCATACACTGAGGCAGCCACCAGACTTCTTGCACCTACCTCTACAGCTATGACTTTTGCCATGAACCAGTCATGTCTTTAGTCCATGGCCAGATGATTATATTTGGCCAGTCTGAATGAGTGTACACTTCTAGTCTAAATTCAATTGGCACTGTCAGCTCAATAATTCTTATTTGGCGTGACGATGAGGAGTGTAGCACTATATCTTGTGGCTTTGTGACGGTATTGCCTCCCCTGCTTTGCAGTAGTGGTCCAACAGTGGCCAAAACTCAAGAGTATCTATTATAGGCTTCAATGGAGTCTATCTTTACACAAGATTACTCTTGGCAGAAATGTCGATAGAAGAGAAATAAAGCTTCTATCACAGGGGAGTCTTCATAAGATATTCAGATAAGCGAAAACAATGCTGACTGTTTCTGAGAACGTTAATTCTATAATCTGCCAGCACGTTTATGAAGAATTTAGCAATAGTTTATTCTAGCTCATTCTGTGCCCCCCCCCGCCCCCCCCCCCCTGAGATTAATCAGTGAATTTAATCAGTGGATTTATTATATAATATATATATATATATATATTATATATATATATATATCTATATATATATATATATATATATATATATATATTATAACATATATAGCTCTGTTTAGAGTGTGTGTTTAGTAACTTTGACTGAGACAAACATGTAGTACATTTAAAAGGAGTGAATCGAAGTTAAATTTGTAACATTACAAATAACAAAATTTAATAATCACTTTCAGTTTAACAGTTGGAAAATAATTTGAATAGTTATGGAAAAGGTTACATCACTTGGATGGAATTTAACTGAATAAAGGAGGTCACTTTTGGCAGCGGATATTGCCACTTAGCTGCCAATGGTAGTTTCTTCTCCTGCTGGGTCAGTTCCTTTCCCCTCTGCTTTCGCTCGTCTCTGGTCAAAGTTCAGGAGCAGCACACTCCCAGAACGTTCAAGGAGTAACGGCTAAGTTGGTTCTCCGTCTGTCTATAAGACCCTCTTATGATGGCGTCTCGCAAAACTTCTACCTTCACTTGGTTCCAGCGATAGTACTTTCTGCTGGTACCACCAATAACTGGTAATAGAAATAGAAACGAAACGCTCTTCTGAGTATGGCGTTTTTTTCCGACACAGTTATGTGGTTCTCTCCCCCCCCCCCCCCCCCCCCCCCCCCCCCCCCTCCCCCCCCCCCCCCCACCCACCCCCCTCCCCCCCCCCCCCCCCCCCTCTTCTATTCTACCATCCCATGTCATAATTTACCAACGGGCTGATCACCCGTTTGCCAGACACTTCGATTACGGAAACAACAGCAAATGGATTGATTTGCCATTGCCCTAAAGACGCCACTAGGCGTGATGGGAAACAATGGCAAAGAAAACCTATCTGCTGTTGCCCTAAGACGCCACTAGGCGTAATGGCCACTGACTGCTTTGACGGTCGGTGGCTAAGGACGGAAGAAGAAGAAGAAATGTCATAATTTACCCTCGATGAGAATTAAATTTAATCCATCGGGATAAAACTTCCTTTACATTTAAACTGAATAGCTTTAGCTTTACATTACATTAAATGAAAAGGTTAAACGTACAGATATAATATGTTTTACATTTACATCTCCACTGTTTGAAAAGTGTTCACAATATAAATTCATTTATTTTCCATTTATATTTACACTTATGGAAAAGTTTGAAACTTCTATTAATTTAAAATGAAAATTTTCACATAGACATTTATAATGGTTTAAAGCTTGAAAACTTACATTAATTTTAAAGTGAATATGTTTATAGGGACATTTACACTGCTTTGAAAATGTAAGTATTATTATGAATGTACATCATTTCTTTCATCTTTCCCTCCCTTCTCCATAGGGAACCTGGAAATACTCTATGCTTTTAGGTCTCTTTACGAAATTATCAATAAAGCAATCAACAGCCCGTGCAATGATGGTTCATGAATATCGTTTTTGATACTGAAGTTGCCTGCCCCAAATGACTTTGACATCGAATAGCGAGTTTCACACATTAAACTTCACATGGTAATATATACATATATATATATATGTTAGTTCATGTTAGGGCTTATGGAATTCCAAGCTGCATAGTGTCAATCGTAAAAAGCCTCTATGCCAACTTTACGTGCAGCGTTGGGCAGAGCAACCTAACCTTTGAGGTGAAGACAGGAGTACGACAGGGATGCCCCTTATCAACCACTCTATTTTCAACAGTCATAGACTGGGTGATGCGCCAAACAACAGAGGGCAGTCCAAGAGGAATAAGATGGACTACATTTTCTACATTGGAAGATCTGGAATATGCAGATGACATTGAACTACTAGCACATTCACATCAACACATCAAGGAAAAAACGGATAGACTTAATAAGTATAGCCAGCAGGTGGGCTTGAACATCAATCTAAAGAAGTCAGAGGTCATGACGCTCAATGTGAGCAGCCCTGAGCCCATTACAGTAAGGAATCAGCTACTGGAACAGACAGACACCTTCACATATCTAGGATGCATAGTAACACCAGACGGCGGAGCACGCAAAGACATCAACAACAGAATGAACAAAGCAAGAACAGCCTTTTTTAGTCTAAACAACATCTGGAAGTCCTCTCAGTACAGCACAAGCACAAAATTAAGATTATATCAGATCTGTGTGCTTTCTGTGCTTCTCTATGGTGCGGAATGCTGGAGACAGAGAAGGAAATGTCGAAATTGTCATCTTTTCACACAACATGCCTAAGAAAAATTCACCGAATCTTTTGGCCGAATACCATCACCAACCAAGATCTGCTTACTCGAAGCAAGCAAGAGGACATGCACACCATCATAGCTGGCAGATGCTGGAGCTGGGTTGGCCATGTCCTCAGAAGAGACCCCGATGCCATCACAAGAACAGCTATGCTATGGACCCCTGAAGGAAAACGAAAGAGAGGCCGACCAAAAACAACTTGGCGGAGGACTGTGGAGGCTGAGATGCAAAGAATGAACCAGAGTTGGGGCACTGTACGAAGGATGGCCGCTGACCGAGCAAAGTGGAATCAATTTGTCTTTGCCCTACAAGACGCCACAAGGCGTGATGGCCACTGACTGCTTTGACGGTCGGCGGTTAAGGATCAAAGAAGAAGAATATGTTTGTAATAAAATATGAAATGTAAATCACAACTTACGCCAATCCTGGCTACAGACTTGTTTGCTCAGATGAATGAAAGAGACGAATTGTTCTCTTACACGCGTCTGGGATGTCTTTAATTTTACAATAGACTCCGTGTTTTTTCAGTTTCCTAGTCCCGATGTTCCTTATGAAAATTTGAAAGAGATATCCTGTGCTTTGCAAGTCTTATCTGGTTCTCCAATAAAAGGTCCGGTTAACAAATAGGAATTATGAATCTAGTCTTCACTCTGGTGGTGTCTGAGGTCTTGGCGAGCTTGAAATTCAAAGTGAGATAAAACTGCGAAATGGTCAGCCTATATTCCCCCTCAATGTTGTTATGAATCTAATCAGAAAGATCCAATCATTTCAAACATGTCGGGTGTGACACTTTCAAAATATTTCCTACATGGAAAAATTTTGCAAAAGGTCACGTCTCCCATATATGGTAATATGATGTCTTGCATACACTCTCACAAACACATTTGCAGACTCATATTGTCTAAAATGTAATAAATCCATGATTACTTTCAACCAAGTGAACGGAAACGATTATATCACACTTGTCTGCCCACAGGTGTCACAGAGACAGTAATCTCGTTATCTGTCGTATGAGTACGCAAACTCCGTGTCTTATCGGAGATTGAAGCCGATAGCGCTGACTGATGTATGTGTTAATCTGCCGCGCATATAACCACAAATCTAGGTAGCACTCCTTGCAAATGTGATATTTATCACCTACAGGGTGATTTGATAAAATCAAATATCTGCTACTTAGAAGAAAAATAAAGAAAAAAGAAGGAAAGAAAGACAGAAAAGTGCGATAGTTGACAGCACATAATAAAAATCAGTACCACAGATGTACCGATACTGCCGGAGAGAACCAAAGATCGATAGAGGTCGTCCATTTCGTCACAGGCTTTCAAGATTTCCAAATGATTTCTGTGTATGTTTCTCACCCAGGTAGATATACTGCCATCTCCCAGTCATTTTATTAATCAAGAATAGATGGTAAACTGATATTTGGTTTGGGATGAGCTGACTTTCGTGCTCTCATAAAAGAATGTATTTGTGATATTCGGTATGATTGTGCTGTTCCTCTTCAACCTTGCCAGGCCTGTTATAGCAGACAGCTCATGTAGAACTCTCTTGTGGCGCCAAGTGTATCGCTCTTGTCCTAACGACACCAGGACCTTGCAAGCTGAAAGCACAAGTTCCAGTGTCTGCTTCTCTTGGCATGGGGAAGGGGGGGGGGGGGGGGGGAGAACTGAGCATCTTTGGACTTTCCTCATCCTACACGATTTGCAGATGATATCAGAAGATCATACATTGATCTGTTAATTGAGTCTAATAGGTGCCTTAAGTTTATACGTCATCCCATATCAAGGACCTCTGAAGAGCTCTTTCACATGTAATCCATTTGACCGTGTTGGACTTGCTGCATTGCTTTTTGCATCCTCTTATAGTTCTCAGCTTCTTTGATTTTCCGAAGAACCATATCTCAGCATTTCTTGTTTGATGCTTTAGACCACCAGCGAATGTTAGCATGGCCAAAATATCAACCAAAGTATCCCAATTTTTAAAACACTACTAAAAAAATAATATTTTTAAAAAACCACACAAACATAACATAACAAGTATGAAGAGCCTACCATTTTAAGAAACAGGGAGAAATCACACACACAATTTTCAGTGTTATTTACCCTTATTATATACAATTATTGGCCTAGAAAGATGATGACATAAGCAAATAACGGCAATTGAACATCTTCTTCTTGGATACTTGGCCCCTGACTGACAAAGCAGACAGTGGTCGTCACGCCTAGTGGCGTCTTGTAGGACAGCAACACGCTGTCCCCATTTTGCTCAGTTGGTGGCCATCCTTCGTACTGTGCCCCAACTCTAGTTCATGCTTTGCATCTCAGCGTCCACTGTTCTCTGTCAGGTTGTCTTTGTTCTGCCTCTCTTTCACCGTCCTTCTGGTGTCCATAGCATAGCAGTTCTGGTGATGGTGTCAGGGTCTCTTCTGAGGACATGGCCAACCCAGTTTCAGTGTCTGCCTGCAATGATGGCGTGCATACCTTAATGACTGCACCGTGAAAGTAGTTCCTGGTTGGAGATGGTATTCGGCAAAACAATTTGAAAAATGTTCATTAAAAGGTTGTGTGGATCATGGAGATGTCATCAAGGCATGTAAGGAGAGAACAAGAAAGAATTCAGTGGGGTACTGGAAGATGAGACAGGTCTGTATTTCAGAGCTGGCATTTGCTGATGATGTTGCCCGGATTGCTAAATCAGAGGGACATCTCCAATCCAACCTGCAAGTCTGGAAGGAAGAGCTGGAGAAGAGAGGGATGGTCATATGCAGCTCTAAAACAAAATCCATGGTGATATCACGAGAAGAAAGAAGACATCAGATTAAGCTGGGAGAACAGGTCCTGGAGCAGGTCGACCACTTTAAATACCTCTGAGCTATTATAGACCGAAAGGGAGGCATCAAAGAAGAGTTGGCGACTCGAAAAGCAGCAGCTGTGAGACTTTTTCAGGCCATAAATCGAGGATTCCTCAGCAAGAGAGAGGTTGGTAAGAAAACGAAGATGGCTGTATACCGCTCCACCTATGTCCCAGTCTTGACATATGGATGCGATTCATGAGTGTGGTGGATTAACACCGGGGAGATTATTGATGGTAAATAAATGAATCTATAAGTGTCAACATCGTGAGGTCAAGCTATGTAAGACACTGAGTCTAATAGTTGAAAATGGTGTTGATGAGTTCTCAGGAGACCTAACGCTACCTCCCTCAGATCTCACGCTGTGCAATATTTTTTTTCAAGTGGCACTTATGCTTAGCAAAGCGTTCGTTTTATCCCCTCTCTTCCTAGACTAACCTCAACCAATCAAATCAAGTTAAGCCAATTTGACTTTCCTTCAAAAAACGCGTTAAAAAATGTAACCTCCGAAGATTTTCAAAGTTGAGCGGTTACCACTGTGTATGTCTGTCTGTCTTCAATTTTTATTTTCTTCGATATCTCCGTTATTATTGAAGTGATTTTAAAAATTGAAAGGGATTATTAACCGGACAATTGTCCTTTATCTAGCCAGTATGTTTTCATTTACTTCTTTATCCTAGTTTTTATCTTCGTACTTTTTCTTATTTATTTATTCAGAACAACATACTTTTACTCTAAGGCAAGATAACATATTATAAGGATTAATATGGTATTGAATAAAAAATATTATCGTTATCGTTCCAAACATCCCTTTCCTTGTATAGCCTTTTCTTTATTTCCGAAGAAATAATTATCTAAGTTTTTCTTGTCCTTTCTCTGCCCTGCACACATTTGGTTTGTTAGTTTCAGTTTCACAATACCCAAGTTAGGTTAGATTTTTTTCCATGTAAATTCCCCCTTTTTTCTCTCTCTCGCCCGTTTTTTGAAAATGAAACAACGCGTTGGCCGGCTGCCAAACTGTCTAATGGTCGTTTTAAATTTTAGGACGGGTAACGAAAAAGCTTGTGGTTTTGGGGGGTGGGTATCATACGCTTGGCATTAGTTAATTCAAATCGTGGACAAGCGATGGCCTTGGGCAAAAAAAATTTCAAACATGTTGTAGTTATTTATAGTTACAACCTGTCTCTAAATAATAGGGCGGGTGTCTATGCGGTTTCTGGGGGATAGGTACCCTCTTCCAACTTATGGTAAAAAAAAAATCAAGGAGTGTCCAATTCTAAGCTGAAAGTTTGACCTTTGTCCTTAACATTTTCAAATATAATAGTGGGGTTAAAAGTTGTAAAACTACGTTACTAGATTTCGAATCGAGGAATTGAGCGGGAGGGGGAATACGGAGTAACTTTATCACAATGGGCAATGACTACAACCCACAAAAGCCAGACCATAACCTCAGAAATGAGGTATCTGAGGACGGTGGTTGAAGTAACAAGAAGAGTCATGGTCCGCAACCAGACGATACGTCAAGGCCTAAGATCCCACCCCCTGCAGACCCAAGTAGAACAGTCCCAACTAAGATGGTTTGGCCATGTCTGCAGAATGGGAGAAGATCGGCTACCACGACAAACATGGGAAACAAAGACCCAGGGATCCAGACCCCCAGAGTCCGCTGGGAAGACAACATTAGACAATCTTTGAAGGACCGAGGACTAGAATGGAACCAGGCCAGAAGGAAGACAGCCGATAGGATAGTCTGGCGCTCTGTCTCTTCCAAACCTCTACACCTCACGGTAGAAGGGGAACGACTAAGTAAGTAAGGTTGTGTGGAAAGATGATAATTTGGACATTTCCTTTTCTGTTTCTCCCCAGCACGCCATGCCATACAAAAGTACAGACAGTACGCAACTCTCATAAAATCTTTATTTGGTGTTTGTGCTGTACGGTACTGAAAAGATTTCCAGATGTTTATATTTGCAAAGGCTGTTCTGGCTTTATTCGTCCTGTTATTGATGTCCCTGCTCGTTACGCCGTCTGGTGTTACTATGCTTCATAAAAATGTAAATGTATTTTTTTGTTCCAGCTTTTGGGTCCTTATTTTTATGGGCTTAGGATTTATTACATTGAGTGTCATAATTTCTGTCTTCTTCCTATTGATTTTCAATCCCACTTGTATTTATTCAGTCTGTCTGTTTTTTTTTTATTGGATGTGCTGATGTGAATGTGAGGGTAGTGCAATATCGTCTGCGTATTCTACATCTTCCAGTGTGGTGAACGTTGTCCATCTTATTCCTCAAGGAGTATATCCACGCAATCTATGACAGTTAACAATAGCATGGTTGGCAAGGGGCAATCCTGTCGTATACCTGCTTTCACTTCAAAAGTAAGGTTGCTCATCCCAACACTGCATGTAAAGTTAGCATAGAGACTTTTTATGATGGAAACAATACACATAGAGATCCCGTAAGCCCTTCGTGCTTTTCAAAAGGCATCCCTGTGTATGCTGTAAAAATTGACAGTTTATATATAGTTGTCTTTGCCATTCTGAGCACTACTCTATTACGTTCCTGAAGATGAAGATATGAACGCAGTTGAACATATTATTTAAAATTATAGACATTATAAAGTTCTTCTTCTTCAGTTACCATGTATAGTGGCTTAGGAGATCATGTATCTCCACAACTTCCTGTCTCCAGTACAATTTATCAATTCTGCTGTTTACTTCTTTCTATGCCACGATGTCAAACTGTCCAGTACCTGCTCTCTTTGTCTTCCTCTATCTCTTTGTCCTTCAACCTTACCTGTTGTTCTGATATATTCACTTACCTGTTGTTACGATATATTCTAGCTTTCCTTTTTTCATGACATGCTCAAGGAAAGTGGATTGTTTCTTTCTAACTAGTGAAATAAGTTTCCTTTGCGCATTGGACTCTTTCAGGACATTTTCAATACTCTCCATGGTATTTTTAATATTCTTCTGTAAAACCATATCTCTGTGGTCTCTGGTATTTTCCCTACTTGTTTACTTATTGTCCACGGCTCACTCCCTTTTGTCAGGATTGGTTCTAGATGACACGAAAGAACTCTCATTCTTACTTCCATATTACAGAAAGCTGGTTTTGCATGAGCTATTCTGCTCTTCACTAATTCTGAGGTGCATCTTCCATCCGATGTTATTGATGCACCCAGGTATTTGAATCTATTGACCTGTTCTAAAGCTGTTCCATTAAATTTGATAGTGCATTCTGGGGATGTCGTTTTCTTTGAGACGGCAATTACGTTTCTCTTTTTGCTATTAAGGCTTAGACATTTATCTTCACTTTCCGTCGTTAATGTATCAACAATTTATTTCCTGCAACTCCTATAAAGTCCTTCCTTAATTATAAACTATCAGAAGTTCAACGGGATATGTTTCATCATTGATTAAAACAGGGTGCCTCTTGCACACAGATGACCTTAGAGTGGGCCCCCAAAACCGCCATACCCACCGCAGTTTCGATGACTGCAGTTAATATTATGATAAGTGTTACAATAATTTTGTTATGATTTAGAAATATCCTAGGCCTATAGGATGCGAAAAAAAGCAAGAAATTACGGCCTAGTCTCCCTTTGTCAAGATGGCGACTTAAATATTGACGTTAACGAAAACCTACTTTAAAAACAACAAGAAAATATCGACTCATCTGTTACTGGTTTAATTAGACACATTTTGGTACGTCATATTTTATATCCTAGTTTGTTTCTAAAATGCTTCACAGAATGTAATTTGATCGCACGCGTCGCGGTTTGGTACAAAGAATTTAGGCTATTACGAATTACACTTGCCATTGACGGGCCTCAATTGACTGACTTAGTTGAAATGAAAGACAGTGGGCCGTGTGTTTGATACGGCCTCAAAGAAAAAAAAAAAAAATCAGAGACGTAGTAATACGGGTTAGGGTCCTAAACCCTAACCTTAATTCTAACCCTAACGACGTCGTCGACTTATTTGTGTGACATTAAAGAACGCGACTCACTGTTCATCATTTTAACCCATTGACTTGATTATAGCCTACTGTAGCCTAACATTTGTCAGTTCTTTCTCACTTTTACCATTATAAAGATTCTTCTTCTTCTTTCTTGCAGCAACATGTGGAACATAGATCTTCACCCAGTTCTCTTGTCTTGGATAATCTGTTCAGATTATGTCCATATATCTTTTTTATCTTGACTTCCAAGTCCTATGCATGTCTCCATTTCTCTTTTCTCTGTCAGATGATGAATGGTGATGTGCAGATTCAGTCGAGGCATTTCTTCAAACAATTAGGTCATCCACAAGGCTAGTAAACATATGAAATCTTTGTTTTAACTCATTCCTACCCACGAGCCGTATGGTGCACCAAGTTACCCTATAGATCTGCCCACGGGTGCATGATGCACCCGCTTGATACAAGTTCTAAATTTGAGCTATAAATTAGAAAATACGTGGTCTTTGCTCGTTCAAATCATTCAAACACTTCCTGTGGACCATGTGTTTTGAACTGGTAGCGAAATATGTATTCTGGTGCTTAATTTTTGCATACTTTTATCAATTAATGATGTCATTAGGCAGTGTGTTTACAAGTACTATGGTCACATACATAGAAATCATAAATTATCAACAGATTAACAGCAATAGATTATTTCTAAATGAATTTTATCGATAGCAATGATTACCTATTTTCGATTCCAAGAAGGACATTTAACAAATTTGATATTTTTAAGTAATAAAGTAATTAAATTGCATGGGAAAGGACTGTGTAAGTAAGATTCCAGTTCAGCCATATGTGACTTAACAACAAAAATCATAAAAATTAGAATTTTCATTTGTTTTTTCTATCAAATTTATTGAATTAATTTTCAGTTGGATATACGTTTTGATTCCTAGATTGTTATGGCCAAGGAGTTAAGTAGAGTTGAAATATTTACATGTAAGTGCACAATTTTGATCATTTTTTGTGTTTTTATTTTTTATGGTGTCTGTACTTCACAAGACATAACAAACAATTATTACATCACATAAGAACTCAACATTTTGTTTCTCAACATTCTTCAGCCAGTTTCCTAAAGTTTGATGCATAATACATATATCTGCTGAGTTAATATAAATGTCTACTGAATGTTTTTAAAACATCACTTGTAGAGATAAAAAATAACTCCATTTTAGGGCCTGGGTAAAACCAGAAAACTGCCTGGGTTAGAATGAGTTAAATATAATGACACATATCATTCCCCCACCCGCCCCCCCCCCCCCCCCCCCCCGCCCCCCCCCCCCCCCCCCCCCCACCCCCCCAATTTCCCTGAATTACATTTAAAAAACTATAAATAGCACTTTTGTTTGTACACTTCTTCTTTGATCCTTAGCCGCCGACCGTCAAAGCAGTCAGTGGTCATCACGCTTGGTGGCGTCTTGATTCCACCTTTGCTCGGTCTGTGACCATCCTTTGTACAGTGCCCCAACTCTGGTTCATTCTTTGCATCTCAGCCTCCACAGTCCTCTGCCAAGTTGTTTTTGGTCGGCCTCTCTTTCGTTTTCCTTCAGGGGTCCATAGCATAGCTATTCTTGTGATTTCATCGGGGTATCTTCTGAGGACATGGCCAACCCAGCTCCAGCGTCTGCCAGCTATGATGGTGTGCATGTCGTCTTGCTTGCTCTGAGTAAGCAGATATTTGTTGGTGATGGTATTCGGCCAAAAGATTCTGAGAATTTTTCTTAGGCATATTGTGTGAAAAGAGGACAATTTCGACATTTCCTTCTCTGTAACTCTCCAGCATTCCGCACCATAGAGAAGCACAGAAAGCACACAGCTCTGATATAATCTTAATTTTGTGCTTGTGCTGTACTGAGAGGACTTCCAGATGTTATTTAGACTAAAAAAGGCTGTTCTTGCTTTGTTCATTCTGTTGTTGATGTCTTTGGAAGTTAAACGCCAAACCCGAGCCAACAAAAGGAATTTCCTAGACGATCTTGCAAGACAGGCAGAAGAGGCAGCACTGAGAAATGAACAAAGCACAGTATACAAAATAACTAAAATCGTCAGCGGAAAATGAGGTGCAAACAAAATTACATCAGTAAGAGATAAGCAAGGAAATCTCATCACGACAGCAGAGGGACAGGAAACAAGATGGGCAGAGCATTTCAGAGAAACTCTGAACAAGGAACCACCAGAGACACATTTGATTGTTCCGAGGCTGAAAACGATCTCGATATTAATACAGACATTCCACGAAAAGAAGAAATCATCACAGCAATCAAAGGGTTAAAGAATGGAAAAGCTCATGGCCATGATAACTTAAATGCAGAGCTATTTAAGACATACCCTGAGCTAGCAGCAGAACTATTAGAACCACTATTTGCACAAGTCTGGAAAACAGGGACAACACCAACGGAGTGGAACATCATCATCAAGGAATAATTGTCAAATTGCCCAAGAAGGGAGATCTTGCAGACTGCAATAATTGGAGAGGAATCACTCTTCTCTCAGTTCCCAGCAAAATACTAGGCAGGATAATTATACAGAGAATTTCAAAAGCAGCAGACCACAAACTGAGGAAAGAACAAGCAGGATTTAGAAAGAACAGAAGATGTGTAGATCATATATTTACCCTCAGGAACATTATAGAGCAGTGCTCAGAATGGCAAAGACAGCTGTACATTAATTTCGTTGATTTTGAAAAGGCTTTTGACAGTATACATAGGGACAGTTTATGGAAAATACTGAGGGCTTATGGAATTCCAAGCTGCATAGTGTCAATCATAAAAAGCCTCTATGCCAACTTTACGTGTAGCATTGGGCAGAGCAACCTAACCTTTGAGGTGAAGACAGCAGTACGACAGGGATGTCCCTTATCAACCACTCTATTTTTAACAGTCATAGACTGGGTGATGCGCCAGACAACAGAGGGCAGTCCAAGAGGAATAAGATGGACTACATTTTCTACATTGGAAGATCTGGAATATGCAGATGATGTGATAGGACAGTACTCTCTTAGGTTGACTGTACTTATGGCCACGTCATCTAATTTCTAGACTCGCTTACGCAAGAGATGGTGTTTCTTAGTTGATATATATTTAACCCAGGTTTTTCTTGCAGCTCATATATGATGGAAACCTTTAATGGAGGGAACACCATATACTTTTCTTATTTACTACAGGCACCCTGTTTTTCTGACATACGGCTTGTAGCCCAGTTTATTCTTATTCAATGTAGGCAGTACTACTGTTTTTCTGATGTCTCATGTACTCCATTAAGTTGTTCTGATACATGACAGAACTGTCTATTCATTTGTGCTGGTTCAGATATCGTATGCCTACACATGACCCACTTACTTCGACTGGAAGACGGGAAAGCGTGCCTGTGTTCAGTGACCCAAATTTTGACCTGTCAGAAGGTTACCTGTTCTTTCATTCTTTTGTCCATACAAACTGTTCAACACATTATTAAGTTTACAAGTATACTATTTAATACACTATGTATGTCTCTAGGTAACTAACATCCAAGGAATTATCTCTGATAAACTTAAACTTTCTAGCTACGAATCTTAACAACACCAAGTATAACAACCTTCTCGCTTCGTCCTCAAACCAAACCAGCCCCGACTTCACTCCCCTTTCTTTTTTCCTTCCGGTCCTAGCCGTTTTATTGTCCCACACCAGATTTGATGACGTCATTTGTTCAATACTAGTGCTAAAGTAGCTAGCTAGCCTGTTATACAATATTCTACTCAATAGTAGCGCTATTCACGCTAAAGTAGTAGGAATAGGCCTACCTGTCACATACATCCCGGGGCTACCAAAATGTACCCCTGGGGGAGACATTTTCATCCTAGAAAAAAACTAAAACCTGAGAAAAAAACTAAAACCCGAGAAAAAAACTAAAACCTTGAGACGAGAAAAAATGAACACCATTAATATAAATTGAATGGCATTAACACATTCATAACGCATCATAGATGCGCTGTAAATATGGCTTACATCTCAAAACACTTGATATGAAAATAAATTACCGGGTACATTCAGTAACCTAACTGCCGTGCTAACGTACACATGCTCAAGAAAAAAATACGGCCTACTAGAGCCTTAAAGAACTAGGCATAATGCGGGTGATCATGGACAACATCGTAGGTATGGAATGAATAAATGAAGAAGCACTGCTTTAATACAAACATAATTGCTAACAATTTAACTAAACGTTATAATTATCAACTCAAAATGATTAGAAACGATAAAATAAAATGGGGAAAAAATTCATCAAAGGGAATAACAAAGTCAGGAAGTATTCATTTTAAGTAAGCTAAACGCTCGTCAATGGATGTTGTCTGGCTAATACGCAGCTAGTAGTATATTGCAAAATGTTAGGAACTACACACATGCCAATGTGCAGGGTTTGGTTTTGTAATCAAGGGGCTAAAGCATAGGGTTAGTAGCAAAGGGGAATAAAGTAGGAGGGGGAGCAGAAGGAATAGTGAATGACAAGGATTGAAGGATGGTAGACAGAAAGAGACTTCCAAACAAGAAAGGAGTAAAAGAAAAAAAATTAGACATGAACAATGGGCATCTATCATGATTGAGCAGACACAAGAATAGAATATGTAGGGCGGGCATGATTAAATGTAAGCACATAAGGAGTAAGCATAAAAGACAAGTCATTAGGTTAATACCGACATTAGGGAGATGATGAAAATTTACAAACGTTGCTTTATTCATTCATTAAATGAAAATAAATAGAAAAAAAACAAAAAAATACATGGCGACTTCAACATGGTAATCAGAATGCAAGAGAATATCGACCTTCTGGACAATAATACTGGAAAGTCATGAGATGAATGACTGGGAAAAAATTTTAAAACATTACAATTTTTTTTCCGCGACCTGTTGGGACGCATAATCGTGGATCGTAAACATTGAGGCGAGATAAGGAGATGAGACAGTGTGGACGACATGAGGGGATGGAAACAGGACGGGAAGGACTAGGATGGAGTGGAGAGTGGGAATGGGTTGGAGGACGGGTGTTTGGAGGTTCATGGAGATGGGACTGGAGGACAGACCTGGAGGACGGACTGGGAAAGGTACGTTGAAGGAGGAGGATGACAACTAACTGTTAGGGTTCGAACCGGACTACGGGAAACGAAGTTTTTGTTTGAGAGTGTGGAAGGCATTACGCCAGAGTAGGAGACAAACTGAGTCTAGTCTGCCGCATGGAACTAAGAGGCTGACGTTTTACACGGGGCTTTGGATGAACGAGTAGTAATAAAGGGCGGACATTGTTCCTTGTGGCCACCATCGAAATCCACTTGGGGTTGGGGTGGAGAATCATCAGAGGTATTAGACAGATGCCTCTTGAAAGGATGGCGAAACAAGAGAGAAGAAATGACTGTCTTCAGCGTTTTCGCTGGCGATAGAGGCGTTGCGGAACTCTAAGTCATTAATCCAATGGAGGGCCAAAAAAACCGGGAAGGCACAGAGGGATGGCGCCGATGAGCGGGAATAGAGCAGGAGGCACCAAAGGAATGTTGTTCTAGATGATGTTAGCTGTAGTAGGGTGGAGGAAGAATAGCATGATGAAGGTAGGACAGGGTAGAGGTGAAGGCATGTGTAGTCAGCGGGCAGGTGGCCCTGATGTGAGGGGAGGAAGCGAAGCCCGATAAACATCCACGAGGACCGAAGCCGAATGAAGAACTTCAAGGGGGATAGGAACATCATCTTCCGAAGTAGGAAGAATCTACGAAATTGACGTTGAAGATCAATCGCGGCGGTATGCAGGAGGTTGGGCGTGGGGAGGGTGGATTTCATCAAGATGAGATGAAAGGGAAAGAGTCATTCAGGGAGTGATGAGGAAGAAGAGAAAAGATTGAAGGAGTGGAGTTGAAGAGTGGCCTTATGAAACAGAAACGGCGGCTGGACAAAAATGTGTTAGTGGCAGTATACTTGGACGTTGAACATTCTAGGCGTTAATGAGAGCGTGAGCCTTCGTGTCCGGTGGTTAATCTTCAGTGCCAAATCCACGAAGTTGAAGGAGAGTTTTTTGGATGATTTTATATCCATCAACCCAATGATCGTCAATTTAGAATTAGCTGTCGTTTGGGAAATACACGAGGTCTCCGATTGCAAATGTGCAGAGTGCACGTTTGGACTGTAGACGCTTGTTGTCGTTTATGAAATGCTTTTATATGCATACGTTTTTCAAACTTTTATCAACTCTATTTATCTCAATCTTTTCACCAATGTACAACTACCTAAAAATTTCCTTTATTGTTTATATCCATTATTACCCATTCTTTATACACGATTAACCGATAATCCACTCTTCTATTCTTCGCTCTCTATCTTAAATCATTATTTTCCCCCACACCATTAACCTCAACTCGCCCACCAATTGCCACCTCGAGATAACTTTACGCTCTATCCCTATGGTCATTCCATATTCATATATTAAACCAAATATGCATACAACCTCTAAAAAATCCACCATCGAAATAAATTCTAAATAATCCCCAATTCCCTCCATACACCTTTCACAACATGACTTCTCCAACCTCACCAACAAAACCCTACAAACCCCCCACAACCACCCAACACAACACAAACCAAAAACCAACCCCCACCCCCCCCCCCCCCCCCCCCCTTATATCCAAATATAATTTATTATTCATATCCTATACCCCCACCATTTTCCCCCCATTCCCTTAACTCCCCTCATACC
>JAMPIV010004332.1:0-48034 GCA_024509875.1 Oreohelix idahoensis | reverse complement strand
CACAATACATCACAAACATTGAGTTCAGAGCGTTAGGCCAACTGTCAGCTTCATCTGAAATACTTTATACCAGTATTTACCTCCTTAATGGTTACCACGCCTCTGCACTTCCAGCATTATTTCTGTCTATTCAATCATCCAGGTGTCAGTGTACTATTTGGCCATTCCATGCCGTTTTACTTCCCTCCGACACCCTCTGTTCAGGCTGGAGCATTATAGGCTTTATCTGCTGTTTGCCACTGAACTACACATATATATACAGGCATAAATTAACAATTTACATTCAATTTTCATTAAAAGATACTGAATGGTTCAAGCTTACCACAATTTCATGGAAATAAACACAGATACGTTGATTAGCAATGAATTCTGGCACAATTACTGGCACAAATTCCCATCTGCTTATGTTCCAGGCTTTTATTTAACACAAATATGAGCTGGCTTCAACGCACTGTTGCTTTATCAAGATTATTTGCACTAGTGGTCTCGAACTAACGCTCCTAAGTGAGTATATCAGCGAGTCTAGCCAATGAGGCCACGTTTCGACAAGTGTTTGAAAAAAATGTTACCTTTTCACGTCTCCCCTAACAACGAAAGATAGTATTTATAGCCCGACCAATCGTGGTTAGTCTTTCATTTGTTGCGCTCCAATCAATTTGGAGTTTACATGGTAGGCTAATTCTGTAACGTAAGATTTTTTTCAAACACGTTATAAAAAAATTTTATGAGCAGAAATGATTCCATGTTGTCAGGCATCCCCACTATTTTATTTTGGTTATAATTTATTAATTCCTGGACTATTTGCGTAACGTTTTACATATTCTTGGTCAGCAAGCCCTAAGGAACCCAAATATCCAAATTTAAAAGAGCTACGTGGCTGCGTTCAAAATATGTATTTTCTACCTCCTGTTTCGAAGATGTGCTGTCTGGGTACTGTTATGTTTTCAACCGTAAACCCATCTAATGTTATCTTTTCTAATAAGAGTTTTTCAGGATTTATAAACCTAACTCTGGGATGGGTAATGTATTTTATCACTGTCCGTCTGAAAAAAAAGTTAGTGCATGTAGTCTTACACGCGTGATAGTAGTAATTGTGTATCGCGCGACGCGTGTTTAGTGTTCGGCTTTCTGCCTCTCCCTTCTCGCTATCCTTTTGTCCATCTGTCTTTTGATCTTGGTAACATAGTGTAGAAAAAGACATGAATGGAATTTAAAATTTAGGTCAACTTGCATATTTCAAGGTTTTTCTTAGAAAGGCAGCACGTTTTATTGTGTGTTTGGGAAACGCGTGTATGTTGCAGAAGGCCTTTAATATCAACGTGAAACGTTACAATTTGCATACGCAGTAGAAAACAAGGGGATTTCGAGTACAGTCATTGTGACAGCACTGTTCTTTACCATTCTTCTTCCTTTATTTATTATATGTATTTATTAGGCTTTATATTTACCTAATAATTTATATATGTGGATTAGAATATTCCACGACACCATGTATCACGAATTTCATGGATGATATTCTTCGTCGCCACAGAGACATTTGAAGAACACATTGACGCTCTAAAAATGTTATTTAATAGGCTTAGGGAGGCGAACTTAACTGCTAGGCCAACAAAATGTTGTATTGGATGCAAAGAGTTGGAATTCTTGGGACACACTGTATATCAGGGTAACATGACCCCTGATCCCAAGAACTTGGAGAAACTGCAGAGAGCACCTAGACCACAAACAAAAAAGGTCGTGCGATCATTCGTGTCGTTATGCGGATTTTATCAAAAATACATCAAAAATTTTAACTCTATTTGTGCTCCTCTGACTGATCTGACTCGCAAGGGACTTCCAGATAAAATTATTTGGACTGCGCAATGTGAATTAGCTTTCCAAGAATTAAAGGAAAAACTCACTAGCAAGCCTATTCTCAAATTGCCTGATTTGACACAGGACTTTGTGGTGAGAACAGATGCAAGAAATGTAGGCCTCGGGGCAGCCTTGTTGCAGAGGTCATCTTCACCCGATGGGGAACTGAGCCCAGTCGCTTATGCAAGCCGCAAATTGAATAAAGCGGAACAAGGATATTCTACAAGCGAAAAGGAATGTTTAGCGTTAATCTGGGCAATAAAGAAGTTCCAAATCTATCTGTATGGTAGGACTTTTGTGGTCCAGACGGATCATCAGCCCCTCGTATTCTTATCTCAGGCTAAGCATGAAAACGCAAGATTGTTGAGGTGGTCTTTATTACTGCAACCTTATCAGTTTATTATCGAATACATCCCAGGGTCATTGAATGTCGGTGCAGATTTCCTCAGTCGGCACCCCTGTGATCAAGATTAGAGTAGTGGTAGGCGTGAGGAGAGATTTTATCTATGTGCATCACCGGTTTTGGAACTTGCCGTAGTGCATGTTCTCAGGTGGGGACATGTGTGATGATGTCACCATGATACAACGTTAAAATATCTCCAAAATTAACGATGAAATGTAGGGTTAAAAATAATGCGTAAGATACTAGGAGACATGCTCGCCCATGCCAGCCTTTCCCACCGCCATTTAAAACTAACGAGTTAGAAGTGCAGACGAAACGTTTACCCTTTGTAGACGGGAGAGAACGGAGGACACCAAAAGGAAAAATATGACTGAACACGTGTTTGAAGTTCGAACGGCAAAAAGACGCAATTGGGGGTGAAAGGAAAAAAATTCACGTCCCGAGTTGACATAAAGTAAGGAAATGGACAAGAAAAGGACCTTAGCTCTTATTCGAGACAGTCACTTCTTGGACGTTTTTCGATACTTGGTCTTTATTTGAATGCCGCGGCAAAACACATGAGAGGAGGTTCTCGAATAAATTTCAAAAACTAAACTTGAAAAAAAAATATGTTTTTTCTTAATAATAGAGTTATGAAAATAAAACCTAGCTAGTTTGATAGCCCATCTTGAGCAGAGAAATAATATGCTTTCAATTATACAGACGGATAGATAATAAGGAAGATATTGACAAAAGACTGTATTGTTCATATCAGACGAGCGACTGCACTGTTAACCAATGTCACTAAAAGTTTCCAAAATCTTGGCCTTGAGTCTGCAAATGTAAAAATCGAGCTGTAATTAAAGAGAGGGGAAAAGGTGGAGAATTGTAGCTAAAAATAACTTAGGAGGCAGAATCGTGTAGGAAATGCATGTAGAACCAAGCGTGTTTTTATGAAAAAACAAGTAGAGACAGACGGACTAACAGACCGTAATACATACTTGACTGAGATTTGACTGAAGTGACTTTTGGTTGTAGATTTGAAAGCAAGGGGGGAAGTCGGCGATTGGTCAACGCATTTTATAGTAGCGGGACAGAGAGGTGAAATTTTGCCATGTGACATAAGTCTGTTCAGAGACGCAGTTTAAATTAATAAGTGGTGTTGATTCCAGAAGAATACAAATATATAGTGGGACGCCATCATACAGCCAGCAGCTCAGCTGAGTTTTGCTAGAAAATTTAACTGTGTTCTCAATTCTGAATTCTGGTAAGAATGAACAATATTTATTTTGTATATTTTAATAATTCGAGTGATTGATACTGCCATATCATAAAAATGATTACGACAAGTAAGTGTTCGCTCTAGATCCCCAGCCCCAGTTCAGGGTCTAGAGACATACATACAAAGAAAATATATAGGAACGCCTAAATAAAACTATGAAAAAGGATCTAGTGTTGAGATCAGTGGAACATATCACCTATCTTATTCAATAGCAGGAAGCTATTGAACATATCTCAGATGTAATGTAGTCTTGGGGAACTAGTACTATGTGAAACCAACTGGGTAAGATGTGCTGTGTGGTCAGAGAGATCTGACCCAGTCTGTGTGGTGTTGTTGTGTAATGTTGTGTGCAGAAGTGGCTCAGGAGGTAGAGTTCTGACACATAACCAATACTTTTGTTTCAGAATTGTGAGTTTCTGTTTGGCACCAAAGCGGTGTCAAATGCTGTAGTGTTATACACAAGTGTGGACCAGTGCAGGCTATCATTGTGTCAGAGCAGCCGTATATTGCCCCCAGCACGGAGAGGTGGGGCCACAAGACTCTTGTACAGGATCGACGCAGGCGAGATAAGTGATATCTGGCCTGCTGGACATTCACCAACGAAATTTTCAACTAATTTATCTCTAATTCACCATCAAATAAAGACATACCATTGTGGGAAATTAAACTATGTATTCATCCCTTAAGTCAATGGACAATGTTTGGTAGTCATAGACTGGGAGTGATGACACCACCCCAACAGCATATCTAGTAATAAGTTCTCCTGGGACTATCTTAATATAATTATTATTAACCAGTCATTTGAAATAATTAGGTACACATTTTCCATTTTATTATGTCATACAATTATGCATTCCATTTATAACTCCATAATATTTCTTATGTTCTGACCAACTAAACATTTGGTTCAGAACAAAATAAATTTATCAAAAGATTTAACTTTTAAAACTAAAACAGCCTGAGTTAGTTCAGTGTGTTATAAATTTTATTAATATTATTAGACTTCTTAAATATCTGTGTGTGTGTGTGTGTAATCTACCACAACACATTACATATCAGTACCCTAGACTTTTAACGTAGCCACATTCATTCATAAAAAAGATATGTGTGAGGTCGTAAGTGGTAGTAAGAAGGGCCTTCTGTAATTCACATCTACATTTATCTCAGGAGCCTTCACAGCTGACCTCATACATCACACTAGGTAACATCAACCATACAATACCATCAAAATCCACTACAGTAGGTTTCCTAATTTTTAATTTTGCCAGAGCTGCGGCCGTACGGCTATCTCTTTACGATTTCTAACTGCCGAGGGATTTTTAATGTACGCAACTTGCACATGGGACGTCCTATTTTTCGCCCTTATCCGAGAAGACTTGGCATCCGATTTCACCACCCAGGAGATCATTGTGAACATCATTAGGAACCACTGTTTCTAGAAAAAGAATTTCCAGAAATTATAGTCCCAGTACTGAGAGCGAACTCGGTACCTTTAGAATTAGAGGCGGGCGCCATACCTCTGAGCCACTCCGACCCCCTTTATCATTTTCCCCACACTATTTTTTTTTCGTACGCCCGCTAATACTCGAGGCGAAATCTCAGGTTATTATTAATGTCTAACCTGACATTGATTTTTACGTGAGTACCCCTTTTCTTGTACAGAGACAGGTGTCCCTCGCCATTCAGGCAGATACTCGCCGATTTCGGAGGTACCCATTAGAGCTGGGTCGGCTCAGGAGTCGCCAATCCCTGGTCGACGACACTTCTTCTCGCCAGGTCTCGAGTTAATCCAGTCCAATTCCCGGTCGACGAAAAATCCTCAAATGCCGTCGCCCGGGATTGATCCTGAATCACCCGGCCGCCAGAGCGGTGTTGTAACCACTACGCTAGCGCGGCTCCTCCCACACTATTTAAAGATAATAATAATATGGTCACTTAGTACTAGAGCTTGGTCAGTAATAAAAAATGCAAGGTTGAAAACGTTAAAAACGTGAAAGTTTTATGTCAGTAACTGCAATCCGTTAGGAAGATATTTAAGGGAGCAATGACCATTAAAAGAAATACCAAACACAACAGCAGACGTAGGTTATGTACAAATTAAATGTGAAAAGATAAGAACAGTAGATACGCTTATCATATCATCATCTCATCTCAACCCGCAACCCGTCATGGGTCGTAGAGATGTCATGGTGGAAGCATCAGCAGACAGGGTCCTACACTGCTCTCTATCCTCAGAAATGCGTACAAGTGTGGAAAAACCGTGCCCTGCCCATTCTTAGATGTTATCAGCCCAGGATTTTCTTTGCCTTCCTCTTCTCCGTTTACCTTCGACTGTTCCCTGGAGGATCGTTTTCGAAAGGGAGTCATGAAACATGCCCAAACCAGGCAAGCTTTCGACGTCTCACTACTGACAAAAGTGGTTCTTGGTGGCCTGCATATGTGTTTATTTTCTCTATACGCTTATCATATAAGTATAAACAAATTACGTTTACATGACGTAAAAAGACACACGGGAACTGATGTGGAATCAGATTACCAACTTGTTAGCCAAAGTAAAACTGGCATTCAGAAGACACTGAGCAGCGCACAGCTAGAGACAGATGTTTCATCATAACCCTCCACTCCCAAAGGAGCATAGGCCTTCAACAAACATATGCCAAGTCCTCCTGTCACGTGCCATCATCTCAAGTTCTTTCCACGTTCTCCTCATCAGATGTTTACTTTGGAATATCTCAGAAATCTACGCATAAAACCAGATAGGTAATTCTATAGAGCGATACAACAGGAGGCAATCTGATCATCAGAAATAGTTCCCCCGTCGATCAAGTGTTTCGGCCCCTTTACACACTAAGGGGGGCGGGCCCACTTGGATCGGGAATCCCAAGTGTCAGCCTCCTGGTCTTGTGCAGAGAACTGAACCCACTAACCTTGGTTGCAGATTTAAAATTCACTCCTATTTTCTGCCAGCTGGAGGCAATTGTGAAAGTAACCCCTAAGTTGAAAACAAATTACTGTCCGAGTTCCATTGCCCGTTGCGGTTGTTCCACAGCCAGCACCATGCTCTGTCCGTAGTTTCGCTGAGCCTCTTAAGTGCCCTTGTTCTTGACTGTCCCCCCAACTCCCAACAGTTTCAGTAGATCATACACTGAGGCAGCCACGAGACAAAATTCAGCGCCATAATTTCCATTAAGTTCAAAGTGCGTCAACAAAAAGAAGACGGAACAAATACATTACTGGCAACAGATCAAAAATATACGGAATGCGATGGGAAGAAGTAAAAAGAAACATTATAAGACACATAAAAATGACTTGTAAAAATATGTATTAAAAATATATGAGAGCTGCATAATTTCTGTACTTCTGTACGGTGCAGAATGCTGGAGTTTTACAGAAAAGGAAATGTCCTAATTGTCCTTTTTCCACACAACCTACCTAAGGAAAATTCTTCAAATTTTCTGGCCAAACACCATCACCAACCAAGAAGACGTGCACGCCATCATAGCGGGTAGACGATGGAATTGAATTGGCCACATCCTCAGAAGAGACACACCTGAACTGCCATGCTATGGACTCCAGAATGAAAGCGAGGCCAGCCAAAAACACCTGGCGGAGCACTACAATGGCAGAAATATAAAGAGTGAACCCAGAGCTGGGTCACCACGCGAAGAATGGCTGCCGACCGAGCAAAGTGGAGACAGTGTGTTGCTGCCCTACAAGACGCCACCAGGCGTGATGGTCACCGACTGCGTTGTCCGTCAGCGGCCAAGGACCAAAGACCAATAAAAAGGCATATAAAGTTTCTAAGTGAACTGCGAGCCTAGATGTAATTCCAGCGGCGGTAATCAAAAGAAAAACAGACTCATCTACAGGTTTTATACGGTTGGATGAAAGAAGAAATACCAGGTGACGGGAAGGAAGGATATTCCAGGTGTTTCATTATATGACAGATTCTAAGTGTGAAGGATGACAACGCAAAATGTAGATCGTTTCTGAGATTTAGTTCGTTTCTATGTTGTGTGGTTGCTATTAAATAAAGCTGAAGAACCACTTTCACGTAGATTTATGAAAGACAAAAAAAAAAAAAAAAAAACACACACAATTACGGCAATAACTATGCGAGTGTTAGCGTAATAATGTGTGCGTATTAATGTGTGCGTATTAATATACAGTGTGGCCGCTTTAGTGTAGTTTCCAAGGGTCTCTGATAAGACACAGAAAGAATAACACTAAGGCATGTCGTACAAGGTGATTAACATGAGGATAAGCATGGGGTTAGCAACCTCATACTGTAAAACAAACTGCTATAGAAACCACGACTACAAAATACATGTAATGTTATATAGCCAGGTGTATGCTTGGGAGCCGCGGTAGCGTAGTGGTTAGTGCACTGGCTTCCTAGCTCGGTGGTCCATGGTTCGATCCCCAGTTGAGGTGGAATTTTTGTAGACCGTTTGCCCGCAAACGGCTCCGGGGTCGACCAAGCCTTATGAATTGGGTATCAGAGCAACTCAAGGAGGGTTAAGGAGGCCGGCGTGATTTTGACCACATCACCCCTAGTGTGCCGATGGTCAAGAAAATATGAGCCGATTCCCAATATGCCTCAAAGGGCGTGTAACGGGATACTTTACTTTTCTTGGTGTAAACAATTATGGGGACCTTCATGCAAGGGGACCATGACAGTGATGGTTCTATGATCAACATGCAGCGGAAAATAAAATAGTGATGTTGATGGGGTTGCGTGTACTAAACACTCAGATCAAGGTTCTTTTAAAACAGAATAAAAATGTAAAAAAAAAAAAAACATTTTTAACCAACAAAGAAACAAACCAAAAAAATAAACTCAGAAATGTTGATATGATCTTTGAAAGACAATTTTTTTGCTATGTATTTTTTCCTCTCTCAATTTCACGCCTCCTCTCCCCCACCGCCACCACTTGAAATTTCCTAACGCTCTTCACTTTGGAGGGGAAGGGATGTTTGCCCCCATTCTAGGTATAACGGTTGTAAAAGGGGCACTCCAACTGTAAAACATGCTCCTTAACGATAGGGCACTGTTCAGAGATGAGATAACCGGATGTAACCATTAGAAGATACAAGACATGAAAGTCACAACAAGCCCTGGCGATATAAACTTGGCAAAACAATCACATGAATATAAACATGTATTGTATGCCATTCGTACGTATTTAACATATTCCCAGGTCTGTCATCAAAGATTTAAGGATGTGTACATTGACTTTAGTTCAGTTAGGGAAGGAAAAAGCAGCGAGGAAAGGAACTGGTCACCTCACCTCTCGATGCTGGAACTAGTAGAGTGAAGTCTCTAACACTTCATTCCCCTACGGCAGTAAATGCTATGGGACTACCGTTACCGTTTAACCTTGACATTGTACATGGTAGAATAGCCCAGGCACAAGCAGCATTCTATAAAATGAGAAGTAATGTATGCAACAACTCCTTGTCAATGGAAGTAAGAAAGAGAGTTCTTCAGTACTATATAGAACCAATCCAGACATATGGAAGAGAGTCATGGACAATTGGTAAACAACTAGGAAAATGACTAGAGACCATAGAGATGTGGTTTTACAGAAGAATGTTAAAATATACCACGGACAGCTAAAAAGAGTAATGAGAATGTCTTGAAAGAGGCCAATGCGCAAAGGAAGCTTATTCCTCATGTTAGAAGGAAACAATCAACTTTCTTTGGGCATTTCATGGGAAGAAGGAAGCTGGAGCATATCGTGACAACAGGAAAGATAGAATGAAAAAGAGACAGAGGGCGGAAAAGAGAGAAGATGCTGGACAGTTTGCACCGTGGCATGGAAAGAAGTCAACATAAATGATAAATACTTGTAGTACTGTAGGAAGTTGTGGAGAGACGTGATTGCCTACGCCACAAGGCATGGTACATGAAAATAGAGGACAAGACATTGTACATTTCACGTATTCCCAAATATGTCATTCACAGCTTTAACGACGTGTACATTATACACGTGTACTGTATACACATATTTCACATATTCTCAGATTTGTCATTCATAACTTTAACGTTATGTACACAGTACACGTTGTTGCATATAGTATTGTTAATGTAGATAATATGACCAAGTTCATTCTAGGGTATGAGTTTGTCCAACGATTAATGAACACTTGCAACAGTAACGGGTTGAATTAATACAGATAAATACTGTAGACATCTCACAAGGTTTATTTACAATGCATACAAACGAGCAGCTCCACATAAATAGAATGGTTCATAGTTATACATTGTCCATCGGGCCAACTCTACTGGGCCATAATTCCAAGTCCGTTACACTACAACAGTAATGGTGCATTCAACACCTCTCCGTAAAGTTCGTCGAGTTACTGTCCGCGACATAATTATATAATTTCTCAATATTCTCAGCATACTCATCTACTTTATAAGAATCTCCAGGCATCGATAGGTACAAACTCTTTCCTTATACACAAGTATAATGACGGACATAGCGGCAGCAAGAGAACACACATATAGCGCAGCCTGTTCCGCTGGCAACACCTCCAAAAGTCAACTGTCGTTGTTCTGCACGCGCAATTACGTAATACTTTATTCTACGTCATTCTAATCTTAGCAATCCTCTTGTTGAGCACCGCAAAGTTTCAATATAATGAACACGTTTTGGTGTGCAAAACGAGGTGCAACACGTGTACATACATATTTCCCATATTCCCAGACCTAACATTCCCAACGATGTGTACAACGATGTGTACAACGATGTGTACATTATGCCCGAGTATATAAATATTTCACACATTCTCAGATTTGTCATTCACAACCTTAACGTTATGTACACAGTACACGTTTTTATACATACTTCCCTTATTCCCAGACCTGACATTCACAACTTTAACGATGCATACATTGTTCATAAATGTTTCTTGCTGTAGATACATAACCAAACAGTAAAACAAAGACAACTGGGTACAAAGCATGCGTGCCATGTCACAGGTTCATGTTTCAATATGCGGATTCAGTGGTTTAACTTACATCCGGGTAACTGCAGTATATTCTCGCCCTAACATAAATAATATTCCTCCATCTCCTCCTTGCTTTTCCTCTACTTCCTCTTCTTCTTCTTTTTAATTTGTTCGCTCTCATATAATCACATCTGTTTCGGCCAAAAAGTTGGTGGGTTGTCTCAGGCTTAGCTAGTCTCCATAAATGTTTGATAACCAGGTTGTGAAGGTCATAATGTCGACTTTTTCCTGTCACAGAGCCAGCTCTAGAGCATTCGGCGCTCCGGTGCGAGTGGTTTGACATGCGCCCCTCCTCCCACACTTCTAGCCTTGAAAGCGAAACTCTAAATTATGTAAGATTATTGGATACAACTTCACATCTGTTTTAGACAGTTATTACTTACAGAACAGAAAACACAAATAACAATTTAAATGAGAATGTTAATCATGTGTCACGCCTTGGTTTCAGTGTTGTCAAATAAGAGATTTAACACTGCATAGGTTGGCCTGGGCAAATTGTGTCATTTTTGTTGTTCTTCAGAATCGACATTATTGCACTCCGGGCAAACCCATAGGTGCTCGGTCTCCCTCAACAAACGCCGAAAAGTATGAATGCTAATTGTTCCTGTTGCGCGCTGGTTATATATACGCCAGATGCATCCTCTCATACGTTCATCCCTGCTAGTCTTACGCCTAACGCCAAACTCGACCAATTTTAGCCTTGATGATTAATCGATTGCAGTGTCATTGTGACGGTATTGCCTCCCCTGCTTTGCAGTAGTGGTCCAACAGTGGCCAAAACTCAAGAGCATCTGTTATAGGCTTCAATGGAGTCTATTTTTACACAAGATTACTCTTGGCAGAAATGTCGATAGAAGAGTAGTAAAGCTTCTATCACATGGGAGTCTTCATAAGATGTTCAGATAAGCGAAAACAACGCTGACTGTCGCTGAGCACGTTAATTCTATAATCTGCAGACACTTTTATGAAGAATTTAGCAATGGTTTATTCTAGCTCGTTAATTGCTGATCGCTTTGAAACCATTTGCTGAACAGATCGATCTAAGGATGAGCTCTAATGTTAAATAACATAGTATATTACACAACTGAATGGCAGTTAACCGTCTTTATTGTGATATTTGCTTCATATACATTAATTGGATAGGAGTGAGGTAATAACAATTTAAAAATGGAAAGTAATTTTTCAATCACCCCAATGATACATTGTGTCCCAGTTCATGAGCGAGGTTATCGAACTTTTAAGTGAAGGGTTTGAAGTTATCTAAATTCTACTCTAATAAAAGTTTTAAAATATAATTATGAGCGTCCTTTCCCACTTTGGCGCTCATACCTGAACAAAGAAAAAAAGTCTTGGTGAACTGAAATATAGGATTAAAATCCAACATGGCCACCGTTTCCTTGACAACCAATAACATTTTATCACAACATACGTTTATATCGTAGTCCTGCAGTTATTTATGAACATAGTCTTTTACTGTATCTCCACCCCTTCAGAACTGGCAAAATGTAATGT
The DNA here is from genome assembly GCA_024509875.1 of Oreohelix idahoensis. Classification (NCBI taxonomy): domain Eukaryota; kingdom Metazoa; phylum Mollusca; class Gastropoda; order Stylommatophora; family Oreohelicidae; genus Oreohelix; species Oreohelix idahoensis. The sequence continues at coordinate 35,987 of JAMPIV010004332.1, read as the reverse complement.
AATATTTTGTGTAGTATACGGTGCCCAGTCCTGCGTAGTTCCCTGGGGTGGGAGCAGAGGCGACGCTAGGTGTTTTATTCAAGGTGGAGCGAGTTCTCGTTTTGGCGCCCCCACCCCTTCTTTGTCGCACTGTATTGTTCTCTTATGAGGGCCAATGTCATACTATTGATTTTCAACACACTATAATGCTGCACTTTGTTTTTAAATTTCAGCGCTCCCTTGCAGACGGCGTCCGGTCGGGTCTCCCAAGAGCCAGTTCTTGGTAACAGGGTGTCAAACAATTGCGGGCGTTTCCTCGGGCACGTCGAAACAGGTGTGTAATATGAAGTTGCACATGAGGCTTGCAGCATCTTCATCATAGAACAAGGTAATCTTAACCTTTAGACTAGTAAATTACTGAATGAGGTATTGCTAGTTTTGACCTTTGTAAATATTACGGCCTATTACTCCAAGGGGATGTAATTTTTAAATTTACTAGTCTAAAAGTAAAGATCACCCATAAATACTTGCTACAGAAACCACTTATGCAAGAGTATATGAAAGTTTTGGTACAAGCTTCTTGCATAAGGGGCCAGATACTGTGGCTGCGACATGCTCGTCGTGGAGCGAAAGTAGAAATGAATGAATTAATACAGAGGTCACGTCAGAATTCATGCATAACCCTCCACTCCCAAAGGAGCATAGGCCTTCAACAAACACATGCCAAGTCCTCCTGTCACATGCCATCATCTCAAGTTCTTTCCACGTTCTCATCATCATTTTCACCTCTGTTTCCAGCTCCCTTCTCCATGTGCTTCTTGGTCTACCTCTGCCTCTCTTGCCCTGGGAATTCCAGAACAAGGACTGCCTTGTAATACTATCAACAGGTTTCCTCAGCGTATGTCCTATCCATCGCCATCGTCGTCTTCTCATCTCTTGTTCCACTGGCACTTGTTTAGTTCTTGTCATCAGTTCCACGTTGGTAACCTTATCATACCATTTTAATCCCTCTATTCTACGCAAGCACCCATTTATGAAAGTCTGTAGCTTTTTGGTTGTTGTCTTTGTTGTTCTCCATGTCTCAGAGCCATACAATAGGACTGACTTCACATTTGAGTTGAAGATTCTTATTTTCGTGTTGGATCCGATTTCTCTTGATCTCCATATATTGCCCAATGCAATGAAAGCTCCTCTTGCTTTTTGTATTCTTATTTTGATATCACTGTCTGTCTCTCCAACTTTGTCTATATTGCTGCCAAGATATGTGAACGATTCTACATCTTGTATTGGTGTATCTTCAAGTTCAACCTTGTTATCATTACCTGCATTTATTCTCATTATCTTTGTCTTTTCCATGTGTATTTTCAGACCCAATTGCTGTGACTTCTCATCGAGTGTTTTCAATTTGTCCTGCATCTGATTACGATTATGGGACAGAAGAGCCAAGTCATCAGCAAAATCCAGATCATCCAACTGCTTAGTCAGAGTCCACTGGATTCCATTTCTGTTGTGTGTTGTCGATGTTCTCATAACCCAGTCTATTGCTAGTAAGAAAAGAAATGGAGACAAGAGGCATCCCTGTCGAACTCCTGTTCTTATCCCAAACGGTTCTGTAAGCTGTCCTTCATGAAGAACTCTGCATGTCATGTCTTCATATGTATTCTTTATTAAATTAATGATCTTCAGGGGAACTCCATAATGCCTCATCAATTTCCAAAGTGATTTTCTGTCCACACTGTCAAATGCCTTTTCGTAGTCCACAAATCCGATGTATAGTGGTGAATTCCATTCCAGACTTTGTTCAACTATTATTCTCAAAGTGGCTATCTGGTCTGTATAGGATCTGTTTTGTCGAAAACCTGCTTGTTCATCTCTTAGTTTCTTGTCTATGGACTCTTTTAATCTCTCGAGGATAATCCTGTTTAATACTTTTCCTGGCACTGATAGTAACATTATTCCTCTATAATTTGTGCACACTTGTAAATTCCCCTTCAGAATTACGCAACCCAATTTTTCTTTAGCATTTGTTTAGAAAGGCTGTTAAGCGTTGTCTGACAACTGGCAAAATTAATGGACTCAGGCAGTGGTTCTCAGACTATTTGGCCGAAGTACTCCATTGGAGGGTCGGCCAGGTCCTCCAGTACCCAAACGATTATCGTAGGCATATAACGATAAAACAGGGGTGTTTAGCGGTTTGTCTGTTTGTTGTTTTTTGTTGTTCCATGTACGTATGTACTGTATTATACTGGAACCAATAATAATAATAATAATACTAATAATAATAACAATCTCCACTCTTACAATACGTTCAAAATACATAAATACAAACTTACTCAATGAATCTTATATGAGACCATGTCACGGGCTGCCTCCCCTTAGCTCTGCAGTAGTGGTCCAACAGTGGCCAAAACCTAGAGTAACTAATGTGGGTCTTCAAAGGTGTCTACCTTCGCACAAGATTACTCTTGGCAGAGATGCAGATAGAAGGATGATGATGCTTCTACCTCGAGGGAGTGTCCACAAGATATTTAAGAAATCGAGAACAATGCTGAATGGGTCTGAGCACGTTAACTCTTTATCTTTCCCGCCGCCTTTTGTGGGGAGATATAATAATTAAGCACCCAACTGGATTAACAGTAAAATTCCTTTGCTTATTATTATTATTATTATTATTGCTCGTATTGGCTCTTTAGATGTAGATATAACTTTATATATATATATATATATATATATATATATATATATATATATATATATATATATATATATATATATATATATATATATATATATAATTATATATATATATATTAGAATACTTATTCACACGTGTGCACCTCTATGTACTAATTAATTCAACTATGAATTTGTAAAACGACATATACAAATTTAATTATCAATTACTTTAACACTTGTAAATAAATAAGAACTGGTGATTAATAAAAGTCATGGAATATATCGGCTTTCGTAAGCTTAATTTTAGAAAAGAAAGTTCTTTGTTTGGCCGGCTAAAAATGGGACTTGCCAAAATGCTAAAGTGCCGATGCTGCTAGTTCCGTAGATTCGTCTGTGTGGTGAGGACATGTTTAGAGATCAGTCAGGAAGTAACCGCTTCTGGTCAAGGCAAGAATCTTCACAACCCATGCAATGTAGGTTTCCAAGTGTCAATTACAAGCTTTGAGCCAAGGAATGGTAGCAAAGCAAATTGTCTCTTCGGGTCGTACCACAAATAGTCGGGTCGCCTCGTGCTGGTACTACAAACTTTAGAGGGCATAAAAGAACAAATTCCGCTGCTAAGTCTTTGTTTTCCTGGTGTTAATCAGGCTCCTTCCACGCTGTCCGTCAGCCGTTTGTTTTCTCAGATCGTTTACTCTCTCTGAGCGTATATCGTATCACTCAGGGCATGTGATGAAAAATCACCAGTGTGTCAGTTAATTTAATGAAAAATTTGTGACTGGGCAGCAGCAGTGGCTTGTGCCTGAAGGAACATATTATGTTTACATACATTGACAAAATGATAATATACAACTATGCACAGGTTGATGTAATCGTCTCACTCCCTGCTCCTTTTGGAGTCTGTGGTTACTGTCGCATGAAAATATAATTAATAGTAGGTAAGCTTGACAGCTGTATAGGCGTGATGGACAATAGTGCACACGGACGTGTGATAGTGGTGCGCAAGAGAGATAGGCAGAAGGCACAGGCTGAGTCAGTGAGTTCTTCACTAAGAAAACCACACACACAGCTCTTCTTGTTTTCTCTGGCGACAATATTACTCTTTTGCACACACTGTGTCACTCACAAATAGTAGGGTAAAGAAGTAAAGTTAGATTGAGGATTTGGTAGTCTGAACTGAACGAACAATCCTATCGAGGTTAACTCAATTTATTTCAATTTAGAAATGTAAATAAATCAATAAGGATTTTACAACACATAATAATAAAGATTATCACGAGAAAACAAACTCACAACAATTTTGATGATTTTAAAGAAGAAAAAAATTATTACACCAATAGTGAAAACAAGGATTAAGAATGAATTGTGTTAGTAAAGTTCCCGGCAGGCCTGATAGGCTTTTGCTGGAAAATAGGTGAAATACTGTTTGTGTGTAAATGAATGTTTGTTCCTTTGGTGTGAATGTTGGAAACAACTTATATCCTGGGGTTCTCTTGGGAAAATATATCGTAATCCAATGCTTGAAATTAACTTCACTGTTCGAATAAGGTATCCACAAAGGGGCACATAATCTGAACCCGATGGTATAAATCCAAGATTGGGGTAACGACTTCACTGTTCGAATAAGGTATCCACAAAGGGCACAGAATCTGAACACGATTTTATAAATCCAAGAAAGGTGTAACGTATCCACAGTTGATGCGATATCCACAGATAACGAATTTGCTTCCAAAGGTGGGATGGAGGGTTAAAATGGGTGGAGTATGGTAGGGTGATGGTTGTTAAGGGTAATATCTGGTGTTGAGAATCGTTGCAATAATTGCAGTAATTGAAGTAATTGAAATGATTGAAGGGAATTATTGTGACTGGTGGACGAGGACTATATGGCCACTGGCCAAAGGTAACCTCTTTTCAGCAATACGAGACAAGACTTTGCACTGCATAAATCTGTTAGACAAAACAAAAATACATGTGTAACTACTCTTCTGCTGCAACATGCAGATTACAACAGAAACAATTTAAGCAGTGTCCAGCGTCGGCATGTTGATATCCATGCATGCGTCTCGTTCCTAAAATAGGTCAGTCCATTCTTAAACATTCCTGTCTGCTGTGAATGAATTAGCGGGCCAGTCCAGGTACATACACAATAACAAGACTTGCTTCCTCCCCTGTCAGACAAAGTTACATGAGGGTCCGCTAGAGAATCCTCCTGTGCTTTCCACCGTTCATTCCTTTCCGCATTCATAATAATATGCTCATACATTAATGTTACAAACATTGAAAAGTAAAATGATCATTGAAATTATGAATGATACAAACATTGTAACATAACATCGCTTTAAATTACAAGCAGTGAAAATAAATGAATTTTCGTAAGCATTTATGATACATACATGATAAAGGAAACCCGTTTATATAATACACTTAGACTTTCACCATGATAGTAATATATTTCATTAGACTTTCACCATGATAGTAATATATTTCATATCTATATATTTGAGCTAATTTCCTATATACTGGAAAAACGAATACATACCCGCTCCGGAATAAATAGTCTGTTAAGTTAAACTAGAGGGCACTTTGTGTGTTTAACTCAAGTCTCCCTGTGCATAGTTTTTACTTTACAAGGCTAAGACGTGCGTCTCTCTCTTACAGTATGCTATCACCAAGTGAAGTCTAAACTAGTTTCTTAAAGACAGAAAGAAAGAAAGAATTATTTTCGATTTACCCGCTACATTTTTAAAAGTTCCCACGATAGCAAAAGTCTCGCTGCAAGTTAGTTTGCATATTGAATGTCACTAGTACGTGCTGTGGTTCCGAGCTCAGAAGTTTTAACAATGAGGAAGAAGACAGGCCATAAATTTCTAGACAGCCGAGTCTGGAAATTCCTAACGAACGTGAACGGGTTGACCGAAGCTTCACCTGGGTTAAGGTGGGGAAAAGGCAAGTGCGTGAGAAACATTTTTTCGGAAACTTAGGATAGACAGAAAATAAAGCAATGTACAGGATGGACAGAAAATTTCAAATAGGCAAATTATCTTCACTCTGCGACAGTTACCTCTGCTTTTGGTTCTTCCGTGAGAACTCGCATGAAGCAATCACCAGCGGGCGCTTTCTGGCTCAGTTCCCAGCCTACTATGAATCTTTAACACCATTAGCAAGTATAAACATGTCAAATTCAAAGTATAAGAAATATATTACAACTTACCGTAGTAACTAGGAATGTTAGACTGCTTGCTCAGGTAAATAGTCTTGGCAAATTGATATAGATACCGAGAACACACGTCGGGGTATTTAGTTCTAGTAAAATCCCTCTGCGACTTTGTGCGTAAGTCCTGTATTAGTCCGGTTTTTGTATGAATAACTTAGGGTTTCCTTGCTGTAGTGTTCAGAAGTATTCCACTAAGTCCGGTCCTATTTAAAGTCAGAATCTTTACTTCTATTGTTCCCTGGCTTCAGTCCGAGCCGTCTACTTTGCGATTTCGGGAACGCAGTGTGGTCTGGCCGAAATGTGCTAAGTTATATTCGCAGCTTCCTGTCCGCGCTCACATGTTGGTTACTTCAAGGCATTTTCAACAGCCTTCCAATGAGAATGAATGTATATCGGCCTCTCAAATGTGACATTAAAAAAGTGCTAGTTATGACAGAATACTCCTTATGAATTATTTTATCCGTGACACCGAAGTAGTGAATTGAAACGTCACTTTATGGAATTGTGATTTCCGCATATTTCTTTTATTACATTTGCAACATCACTTTACGAATATCTCCCAAGTTTGAGATTCCCATTATGGTATCTCACGTAATTTCGGAAGTCTGGGTGTCTGGCTTATCAGATATTTCCGCTCATTTGTATCAAATGGCTTGTCGCAAATCCGACTGCCTGTCTAGACAAATCATAGTTTACACAATTAAACCCCTATTTCAAGTCCATTTTACTGTCGGATCGGAAGTGATTACGCAATCTTGAGCAAACATTTCATGCTCGCATTTCTTGGAGTCAATGTGGTATTATCTCGTTTAGTGATTCGATTAATCTCTCGGGATAGGCAATACGCTTGTCTGGACATAAGAAGTGAAGTGTGACAAATGGAAACAATGAATATAGTACGGAGTTCTGTGCAGCTAAAATGAGAAATAATAGAGAGGGGGAGAGAGAGGAAAATGGAAGAAAAATTGAACAGTCCAATTCCGCGACAGACCAGCTGCAACAGATTTTCAACTATTTTGTTAAAATTAGTGATCACAACTAATGAGCGATATGCAATTTCTGTGGCAGCATCAAATCTGTTTTATTTTTCCCTTTAATTTGAATCACAATATTTGGCAAACCCACATTCATTTAAATACGTTGACACCAATGGTGCAATTTTACGAACCGCTTTGTCTGCTATATTGAAAAAAAAAAAAATTACAAAAACACACAAATAGTAACACGTCTTACATAGAGAAAGGACAAGAAAAACCTACGTTGCGGCTACAAGGCCTTCGTCAAAGACAGACAAACTGTCTCTTGTTTGTCTGTCACTGACGAACGCCTTGTGGCCGAAACGTAGGTTTTTCTTGTTCTTTCTCTCTGTAAGACGTATTACTATGTGTGTGTTTTTGTAATATTTTTTTTTTGTCACTCTAACGTGTTACCCCTGTCTTACGACAGTTCTCCTCATATACTCATGTCTGCTATATTAGGTATTTAGCCTAACCAAACTAACCCAGATTTTATTAACAAGGGCCGGTATTGTGTCGAGAATTTCAGTCCATGCTTCGGAAGATCCAGAATGGATGCTACGGAATGAATGGAAACCCTACACTGAAACCTCGAATCTTCAGGAAGAGGTGTGGATCTACTGTCATGATCATGCAGGGGTACGCGACAACGAAAGAGCTGACAGACTAGCTTCTAGAGCAACCATAGTGGGTGCATTGGATATGGATAAGGGAGACATACTGAGGGCAATTAATGATCGCCTCTTAGAGAATGTCACTGCAATCGATGAATCATCAAGGTTAAGATTGCTAAAATTCGGCATCAAATGCAAGACTAGCAGAAATGGGCGTATCAGAGGATGCATCCATCGTGTATATAACCAGCGCTCAACAGGAGCAATTAGCATTCATATCCTTCGACATCTGCTGAGCGTGACTGAACATCTATGGGTTTGGCAGAGTGCAATGATGTCGATTATAATCAACAATAACCGAGAACGGAAAATAGCACCACATTAAACGGCACTTTTAAAAGAAAAAACGTTTCTTGGGCAGAAGTATCACAGCAGATATCGATCAACTATTCTATTTCTTATGTGGGTAGAATTAAGGGAATAAAGTTCTTGTAGAAAGTTACTAAACATCCTACTAACACTCGAAAATCAGCCATTTTCAATAAACGCCCGAGTTACCTCTAGTACGCGCCCCCACCCTCACACTGAAAATCATGGGGAGACGGTAAACGGTAAAGGTAGCCTCATAACATCTACTGCAGTAAGGGAGTGAAGTGAGACTGAATATACTAGGTCTCCGCTTTATGAGGTGGACTGACCAGTTCCTGGCTTCACTGTCTTTGCCTTCCCTAACTTAACAGCAGAGCCAAGTACTCATTTTTTTTACAGACGGATAGACTAAGCGTGCTGCGACCTGGTTTTTTTTCGAACAATGGGAATAATAAAAACGGAAGGAAGGGGAAATCCTAACAAGTCTGAGTAAAAATTATCACAGAGAATATCTGGGGCTGAAGTTACGATGAAACATAATCGCCCATGCCAGTTAGATGATATTGCCCTCAGTATTCCTCATATCTGCACTCATCTCCTTTTTAACTCTATCAATTATTGAGCCACCACAGCAACTGACTTCCCTCGCAGGAGGGCCTGCATTGAGCACACGCTCCGCGAGCAGGTGTGGGTTGAATAACAGTTTATTGTACATCACCATACTTGTCGCAGATAGAGTCAGGTGTAGGTTAAATTACAGTTTACTGCACATCGCCATACTTGTCGCAGATAGAGTCAGGTGTAGGTTAAATTACAGTTTACTTCACATCGCCATACTTGTCGCAGATAGAGTCAGGTATATGTTAAATTACAGTTTACTGCACATCGCCATACTTGTCGCAGATAGAGCCAGGTGTAGGTTAAATTACAGTTTACTGCACATCGCCATACTTGTCGCAGATAGAGTCAGGTGTAGGTTGAATTACAGTCTACTTCACATCGCCATACTTGTCGCAGATAGAGTCAGGTGTTGGATGAATTACAGTTTACTGTACATCGCCATACGTGTCGCAGATAGAGTCAGGTGTTGGATGAATTACAGTTTACTGTACATCGCCATACGTGTCGCAGATAGGGTCAGGTGTAGGTTGAATTACAGTTTACTTCACATCGCCATACTTGTCGCAGATAGAGTCAGGTGTTGGATGAATTACAGTTTACAGTACATCGCCATACTTGTCGCAGATAGGGCCAGGTGTTGGATGAATTACAGTTTACTGTACATCGCCATACTTGTCGCAGATAAAGTCAGGTGTAGGTTAAATTACAGTTTACTGTACATCGCCATACTTGTCGCAGATAGGGTCATGTGTTGGATGAATTACAGTTTACTGTACATCGCCATACTTGTCGCAGATAAAGTCAGGTGTAGGTTAAATTACAGTTTACTGTACATCGCCATACTTGTCGCAGATAGGGTCAGGTGTAAGTTGAATTACATTTTACTTCACATCGCCTTACTTGTCGCAGATAGGGTCAGGTGTTGGATGAATTACAGTTTACTGTACATCGCCATACTTGTCGCAGATAAAGTCAGGTGTAGGTTAAATTACAGTTTACTGTACATCGCCATACTTGTCGCAGATAGGGTCAGGTGTAGGTTGAATTACATTTTACTTCACATCGCCATACTTGTCGTAGATAGGGTCAGGTGTTGGATGAATTACAGGTTACTGCACATCGCCATACTTGTCGCAGATAGGATCAGGTGTAGGTTGAATTACATTTTACTTCACATCGCCATACTTGTCGCAGTTAGGGTCAGGTGTTGGATGAATTACAGTTTACTGTACATCGCCATACTTGTCGCAGATAGGGTCAGGTTTGGGTTAACGTTTTTTGTTTGTTCAATTTCGTCTACAATTATTTGGTTTGGTTTTGGTTTTCACACAAGGAGGATCTCAGTAGAGTGCACGAACTCCGTAGCACCGGCGAGGATCTCAGTAGAGTGCACGAACTCCGTAGCACCGGCGAGGATCTCAGTAGAGTGCACGAACTCCGTAGCACCGGCGAGGATCTCAGTAGAGTGCACGAACTCCGTAGCACCGGCGAGGATCTCAGTAGAGTGCACGAACTCCGTAGCACCGACGAGAATCTCAGTAGAGTGCACGAACTCCGTAGCACCGGCGAGGATCTCAGTAGAGTGCACGAACTCCGTAGCACCGGCAAGGATCTCAGTAGAGTGCACGAACTCCGTAGCACCGGCGAGGATCTCAGTAGAGTGCACGAACTCCGTAGCACCGGCGAGGATCTCAGTAGAGTGTACGAACTCCGTAGCACCGGCGAGGATCTCAGTAGAGTGCACGAACTCCGTAGCACCGGTGAGAATCTCAGTAGAGTGCACGAACTCCGTAGCACCCGCGAGGATCTCAATGTTGCAATTATTAAATGTGCAGTAAATTGTGAGTGCTGTTAACTCAAAAGGATGTAGTGGTATTCCCAATTGTAATGGTGGTCCCATAGCAGATACTGCCATAGGGGAGTGTGGTGTTAGAGACTTATAATAAAAATAGCCCCTTCACTCATAACTGACTATGGGAATGCGCCCCTGATGTGACAGCTGCTTATTTTCCTGGTATTCCTTTCTTTCCGACGTTTTCTCCTGTCTTCTGCTTGCCGTGAGAGTTTCTTTTCGCACAATCTGAGGTGGCGCTGTAGAGAATATCGCCACTTGGTGCGATCGGCAGCTTCATCTTCTCAGGTTGCTGGATTTATGTCCAGTACCCTCATGTCTCTCTTGCACACATCTTTGAACCTCAACTGCTCTCGCCCAACTGCTCTGTTGCCATCTGTCAGTTGTCCGTAGAAGATATCTTTGGTGTTAGAGACTTCACCATATGTCGTAGATTTTCGATAGGAGAATTAAGACTAGGTTTGGTCCCTTCTGAATAGGTTTGAATAGGTGATAGACTCAGTGAGAGTTAGTGAAAGGTAATAGAATTTCCACACACGTGAGATGATAGATTTTGATATAGTGGCTGTCTCTGAAAGCGAAAAGAATTCTTCTCTCTCTCACCTATCTTCTACAACAGTTGTTACCGCGTCAGACAGACTACACCAATATACATATTACGTATATTTCTATCACTCACGGCACGCACATACACGTGACGACAGGTAAACACACAGACGTGGGAAAACTATAAAAATGATATATATATTATCTAGAACGAGCTGACCAAACACGATTATTAAGTTCAAGAGCGATTTTAATATCAGGAAAAATCGGCTCACAACATCAAAGAAAGTACATCAAGGAAAATACATATACACATAGTCATAAAAATTCAAGGAAATGTTGCAAGGATGATAGCCCCGTTATAGTGTTAACTCTAGGTTTAGCCCGGCCCCGTTAAGAAAACAGATGATGGCGCCAGAGTCACAGATACATAGGGTTTGATTCTAAGAGTTTTCGTTGTTTTATCTCGTAATATATGCACAGAGTTTGAAAAAAAAAATCTGATTTAACCTAAGACAGAAAACACAAGAACTCTAGCGTTAGCAACAAATTATGCAGATTGAAAAAAAAAAATTAGGACAGCAACAGGGTGTCATAGATATAATAGTGAAAATATCACTCAAACCAGTGTACACTCATTCATTCCGCCATGGCCTCTCATACATGTACTCACGACTTGGCTCGCTGCCTCTTGGAACACACTGATTTTAGATCTTCACACAGACTCAAAAAAATGCAGTCTTCTGCCAAGAAGTCCCCAGTTCCAAAAGACGTATTTAACTTGGAGTCTCCGGGAACGACTACTTGGGTGTGCAAATTTGTTCAAATGTCTGATTAAGTCACCTAAAATTATTCCAGGCGCGGGAGTTAGCAGAGCACAGTGTCAATAGCGTAGGTTTCTAGAAATGATGAATGTCAGGTCGGTGCCTTCCCTCAGTATAGGATTCACTTTAGTCACACCACAGATTTGTCCACAAAAATATATATATATATATATAGTCGGGAAATGTTAGTTAATACTTGAAGTATTTCGCGCCACCAGGCAGAAAAATTACGTAGAGTTTTCTAGAAGAAATTAAGATCTGGCTCCAAGGTCCAGTATTTATCATTACAGTCTTTGAAAACCCGTTATTGGGAGATAGTATTTCTGGCTAACTCGGGTTGCATATGCACTGTTAGACCAGTGGTACTTAAGAAACCCACGTGGTTCAAAATAAGGACTGTCTATTTCTTCACAAGTATGGAAACTACTACTAGGTGCTGGTAAAGTTAGGGTCACCCCAAAACTTTCACTGTGTGGAGGAAAAATAACACATATAATATAATAAACAGAATATGTACTGGTTATAACTTACATTTAAACTTGCAAGCAGAGAGCTTTGCTTATCATTTAAACTTCCCGTGACGTAAGTTATATTTAAAAATCAGCAATCCTCATGAATTAGGAACACGTGCGTATTCCGTCACCATTCATGAGGCTCGATTCTAGAGTTTATACGTTAGTTTAGAAAAATACACTCGACTGAGTATTAGCGGTTAAATTAAATTCATAAATAGCTACAATTGCCGTTATAAGCTAGAAATTTTAATTTTATTCTGCTTTCCACTGAATGCTTCCCTAGAAAATATAATAGCCTACCACTTTATTTCTCTTCTGCGCTAAAGAAATAGATTAAAATGAATTAAGCGATTAAACACTTTAACACTCACACAATCTATATATCTATCATATTAATTACCTCAACCACAGAATTACAGGTAGTCGCACAACTTAAGAATAAAAATGCTGAAAATATTTCTGGAAGTCTAGAAGTTCGACAAATTGCCGAAACAAACTGAGATCTTCGCTAACAGCTATTCTGTTTACGAGCAACCTATCTACTGTGAGTCTATGAGCGAGAATGAAATTAAAGTTTCAAACTTGGCCAATATCTTTAAAATCGGACACAGGATCCTAATCTTATTTCGCCAAGCGAAATAGTCTCCCCTGTCCGTATAACACCTTCGTCCGCTTATCGCGTGACGTAACAGCCATCAGTGGCCGAGGGCTTGCATGAGTTGCAAATCTCAGACCACCGTCTGCAGTGCGGAGTGGATTTTCACGCTAAGCCGGGTTTTTCCTGACGAAAAACCTCATGCGTTTACTGAAATGCAGACTCTCTGTCTACTTTCCATGTCCCTCGGGTGAATTTTCACGCCCCCAGGCCAGAGACCCTCAGACGAATGTCTAGCGAATGCTGTAAATTCACGCCTATCGTCCGACCAGCGCGACTGACATGTACGCAATACCACCCAGGTGCGATTCTCAGTTTTAGAGAAAGGAAAACAGGTAAAGTTTGCGAATTATATGAAAATAATATTCGCAAAACGAATGGATGAAAAATATACAGGAAAAAAAAAGGAAATACAGAGATAATAAAAGAGAGAAATCGGGTGAAAGAATAGGAAGAAGATGTAGGAAATTAAATGAATATAAACCCTACGTGACAGAGCCTCCCCCCTTTAAGATATGGAAGCACTCCATGTCTACGTTATGGAGTTTAATTTCCTATAACCGTAGCTTCGGGGTGTCTGTCTTCTCCCTCTCCTCTTCCCCCTCCATCTCTGTCCAATTCCTACTCAAGTCCACTCCTCAAAGTTTCCTTCCCCTGGAATGTCTCATATGCGCGCTTGAAAGAGCGTCGCCGCTTCTGACATTTTTGAAAGATTTCCTCTGATAGCGGTGGAATATCCCTGCCACTATCGTCATCTTCGTCAGTTTTGGCGATCGTCAGGAGATGGTCGGAGGTTGGCACTGGTTTTTCCAAGTATCTCTTTAAGAGATTTAAATGGAAAACCTTCTCCTTTCCTTCAATAGAGATCTGGTAGTTAGCCTTAGAAATCTTTTTCAGGACGGTAAACGGCCCTTGCCATCCGATCTTCAGTTGGTTGTTCTCGGTAGGGAGCAACACCAAAACTTTCTCTCCTGCTTCCAGTTCTCTCTCTTCCGCGACTTTCCTGTATCGGTTAGCGTGCTTGGTGCGTGCTCGCTTAAAGTTAGTCGTTGCTAGGTCCCACCCTAGTTTCAACCGTTCCTTTAAAACCGACACATATTTACTGGCTGAGACAACTGTCTCATCAGCCTTCTCGTCTGTCAGAGACTGAAGTAAGGCTTCAAGCGGGCCCTTAATGGGTCTGCCGAATAAGAGTGTAGCTGGCGGAAATCCTGTGGAAGTATGAGGAGATTCTCTGTAGCCAAATAATGCTGCAGGAATACAGAGATCCCAATCTTCAGGTTTCACTTGTGCCAGCTTACTTAGCATCATGGTGAGGTTTCCATTAGCACGTTCCACGAGCCCATTTCCGGCCGGAGTATATGGCTTAGTGTGGATGTGCTGGGTCCTCAAGATCTTAACGATCTCATCCATCAACAGGTTTCGGTATGGAGATCCATTATCCGTCAACACTTGCTGAGGGAATCCCAACCGAGTGAAAATCTGCACGAGGGCTTCTGCGACATGCTTGGCATCTGCGCATGTTAGCGGGATAGCTTCTGCCCATAAAGTGCATGTATCGACTAAGGTCAGGATGAACCTGTTCCTTCTTTTAGTCCTTTCGAAAGGCCCTAAAATGTCGATCACAACCCGTTCGAATGGTGTTCCCATTATTGGCATTTCACCCATGTGGACTGGGGGTGTCCGTTGCTTGGGTGGTACCCGTTGGCACTGGGCACAGGATTTGACGTACCTGATAATATCAGTGTTTACTCCTGGCCACCAATAATGAGTGGTTATACGTTGGTTTGTGGCGTTCTGTCCCATATGTCCGCTGAAGGGAAGAGAGTGCCCCATTTCTAGGATTTGGCTTCTGTACTGTTTCGGTACTAGGAGCTGGTTGTAACCTTGGTCAGGCTTGCCCGTTCTCCGATAAAGTACGCCATCCTCAGAAAAAATGTCCCCGTGCTGTTTGGGTTCCTTAGCAATGGGCAGTTTCCTAAAGCAGGGTGCCAAGGTAGGGTCCTTGTATTGCGCTTCTTTAAGTTCCATGGGTAACAAATTAGGCGCAGGCTCCCGTTCCTTCTTGGTTTGCCCTCTTATAGTTACTGCTGCCACAATCGGCTCTTCCGGTTTCCCAATACACACGTATCTCCCGCCAAGTATGACTGGGTAGATGGGATCATCCATAACAGCCGCTTTGATCACACCTCTGACAAAGTCAGAGTGTATCTCCACCAATGCGATGGGAAGCGCTGTAGGTGCATCACTCTTACGAACTCCACAAAGTTTGACGGTCTCTCCTGTCTCTTGACCGGGTTTAACCAGGTTTCTGGCAACAATGCAATCGTAAGAAAGCCCCGTGTCAAATAAGCAAGAAGTTTGAGAACCGTTCAAAATAACAATACCTCGCGTTGAGGGTCTATCCCCAACAGGTTGGGAATCACTGTCAATAATTCCGCCTTGCGAGACTGTCAATAAGCATCCGATGCGTTTTGGCTCGGTGTGCTCGGTCTGATCATATGTCCCGTGCTCGGGGGTTCTCCCTTTGCCACCTTGTCCTTTCTGGCTACGCTGCCATGTAGGGCGGTCGGGTTGATCGGACTGTTTGGGGTGGTTGGGGTACTTGTTCTTGTAGAACTTGGATTTCTCAGGAGGGGGGTTTTGAGGTCCAGTTTCTCTGTGGTTATTTAGGTTAGAAGCCTGAGAAGATTGCTCTAGGTTATGTTTTCGAAAATGCTCCTCTGTCGGTTTCCGCTTTGTGGCCGGTAGTTCAGCCAGCGCATTGTGATAACGCTCAGACTTTTCCAAAATGTCTTCAAGTTTTTCTGCCCCCTGCTCAGCGAGAAATCTCCGGGTATCAGCAGACAAAGTGTTCTTTATTTGTTCAGTTAGAACAAGTTCCTCAAGACCTTCATAGGTAGAGGGGAGCTGCGAAAGCTCAAGGCACTTTGTTAGATATCCCTTAAGACGAGATGAGAACTGGTGAAAAGTTTCAGAATTCTCTTTCCGGCTGTTGCGAAACAGTTGCAAAAACTTGCGAGCGTTCATTTCAAAGCGCTCCAGTAACGCTTTCTTCAACACATCGTAGTCGTCTTGTTGGCTACTTTCCAGCTTAGAATAAACATCATAAGCAGAACCTTTTAGGGCCTGGGAAAGTTTCATGTTCCAACGCGACCTCTCTAAACCGTACAGAGTTGCAATTTTCTCAAATTTTTCTAGCCAAGTGTCAATCTTCTCATTAGGACAAGGGAAAGACTCTAGCGGAAAAGACACAGCACTGAGGTGAAGAGATTGAGTATTAGAAGGATCAGTTAAGGAAGAATGAGGAGAAGACTCTCCATTGCTGGAGGTAGAGGCAGCACCACGGCTTTGGAACTCTAGAGTCTTAAGCGCCAGCTCATGCTGTCGTCGTTGCTCATTTTCTCTTTCCTCATGCTGTCTCTCCTTCTCTCGTTCGTTCGCCCTGCGAATTTCCATTTCTTCCTCAATCTTCTTCTGCTGTAATAGCCGGTCTTCCGCTTCTTTCCTCCTAGCTTCTTCTGCTTTCCTCTCCGCATCATATCTCTCAAGTTCGTCCCTGACAAAAGCTTTCGCTTCCTCTCCTTCCAGTCCCTCCTCTCTCGCTTCGTCCCTGAGAAGTTGTCTAAGCTTTGCCCTCTCGGCCATATTATGTCAGTGACTGAGACTAGTGGAGAACGAAAATAGGAAAAAGGATACACTGGTTCCTACCACTTACGAGAAAAAAAATTTCCAAAAATCAAAAGATGATATCCTTAACCCTGGGATACCTCCTCCAAAATAAAATCTAACTATCGCTGCTATTATCGGCAATAAAGCACTCAATGCAAAACACGACTACGCCAAATAAATGGTAGTTAAGATTACAACTGAAAAATAAGTTGCTACAGTGGAAAAGCAAAAGAATATTGCAAAAATTAAAGAGAAAAATAATCCCTTAATTTTTAAAAATCCACTATAAGTTCGCCCCTGAAGTCAGATCGGGTAAGGGAGGGAATTAATCTGGACAAAAAGTCCGAAACACACTCCTTAACTTAGTTCAAACGCCGTTCTGCCTCAGTACCCAGTGAATGTTATACACTCACCACTTTACCAGCATTTAGTATTACAATCAGCAGTTAACATATATCCCGACAAAATCAACCTGTAACCAAAATGTATATTATTCAAAGATGCTGTGGAAAAAAAAAAAACTTATTAGTTTGTGTGGTCAGCACGCCCGTAAACAGATCGCTAGTCTAGGGGGTAATATTTTTTTTTTTAAAAGATACACAGTCACAAGACATCACACTCTTACTCTATATCAGAATACAGAATCTTAAGTTCAAAATCCAGATAGAGAGTCCACATTTGTCGTACTCGTCTTCCTATTCTAAGTTCAAAAATCCTACGGACGAGAACCCATTTATCGTTTCGCCTTAGGATTTTGGGTTTAATTCCCGGTAACGAGCGACCATTTGTCGTAGATTTTCGATAGGAGAATTAAGACTAGGTTTGGTCCCTTCTGAATAGGTTTGAATAGGTGATAGACTCAGTGAGAGTTAGTGAAAGGTAATAGAATTTCCACACACGTGAGATGATAGATTTTGATATAGTGGCTGTCTCTGAAAGCGAAAAGAATTCTTCTCTCTCTCACCTATCTTCTACAACAGTTGTTACAGCGTCAGACAGACTACACCAATATACATATTACGTATATTCTATCACTCACAGGCACGCACATACACGTGACGACAGGTAAACACACAGACGTGGGAAAACTATAACAATGATATATATATTATCTAGAACGAGCTGACCAAACACGATTATTAAGTTCAAGAGCGATTTTAATATCAGGAAAAATCGGCTCACAACATCAAAGAAAGTACATCAAGGAAAATACATATACACATAGTCATAAAAATTCAAGGAAATGTTGCAAGGATGATAGCCCCGTTATAGTGTTAACTCTAGGTTTAGCCCGGCCCCGTTAAGAGAACAGATGATGGCGCCAGAGTCACAGATACATAGGGTTTGATTCTAAGAGTTTTCGTTGTTTTATCTCGTAATTATATGCACAGAGTTTGAAAAAAAAAATCTGATTTAACCTAAGACAAGAACACAAGAACTCTAGCCTTAGCAACAAATTATGCAGATTGAAAAAAAAAATTAGGACAGCAACAGGGTGTCATAGATATAATAGTGAAAATATCACTCAAACCAGTGTACACTCATTCATTCCGCCATGGCCTCTCATACATGTACTCACGACTTGGCTCGCTGCCTCTTGGAACACACTGATTTTAGATCTTCACACAGACTCAAAAAAATGCAGTCTTCTGCCAAGAAGTCCCCAGTTCCAAAAGACGTATTTAACTTGGAGTCTCCGGGAACGACTACTTGGGTGTGCAAATTTGTTCAAATGTCTGATTAAGTCACCTAAAATTATTCCAGGCGCGGGAGTTAGCAGAGCACAGTGTCAATAGCGTAGGTTTCTAGAAATGATGAATGTCAGGTCGGTGCCTTCCCTCAGTATAGGATTCACTTTAGTCACACCACAGATTTGTCCACAAAAATATATATATATATAGTCGGGAAATGTTAGTTAATACTTGAAGTATTTCGCGCCACCAGGCAGAAAAATTACGTAGAGTTTTCTAGAAGAAATTAAGATCTGGCTCCAAGGTCCAGTATTTATCATTACAGTCTTTGAAAACCCGTTATTGGGAGATAGTATTTCTGGCTAACTCGGGTTGCATATGCACTGTTAGACCAGTGGTACTTAAGAAACCCACGTGGTTCAAAATAAGGACTGTCTATTTCTTCACAAGTATGGAAACTACTACTAGGTGCTGGTAAAGTTAGGGTCACCCCAAAACTTTCACTGTGTGGAGGAAAAATAACACATATAATATAATAAACAGAATATGTACTGGTTATAACTTACATTTAAACTTGCAAGCAGAGAGCTTTGCTTATCATTTAAACTTCCCGTGACGTAAGTTATATTTAAAAATCAGCAATTCTCATGAATTAGGAACACGTGCGTATTCCGTCACCATTCATGAGGCTCGATTCTAGAGTTTATACGGTAGTTTAGAAAAATACACTCGACTGAGTATTAGCGGTTAAATTAAATTCATAAATAGCTACACTTGCCGTTATAAGCTAGAAATTTTAATTTTATTCTGCTTTCCACTGAATGCTTCCCTAGAAAATATAATAGCCTACCACTTTATTTCTCTTCTGCGCTAAAGAAATAGATTAAAATGAATTAAGCGATTAAACACTTTAACACTCACACAATCTATATATCTATCATATTAATTACCTCAACCACAGAATTACAGGTAGTCGCACAACTTAAGAATAAAAATGCTGAAAATATTTCTGGAAGTCTAGAAGTTCGACAAATTGCCGAAACAAACTGAGATCTTCGCTAACAGCTATTCTGTTTACGAGCAACCTATCTACTGTGAGTCTATGAGCGAGAATGAAATTAAAGTTTCAAACTTGGCCAATATCTTTAAAATCGGACACAGGATCCTAATCTTATTTCGCCAAGCGAAATAGTCTCCCCTGTCCGTATAACACCTTCGTCCGCTTATCGCGTGACGTAACAGCCATCAGTGGCCGAGGGCTTGCATGAGTTGCAAATCTCAGACCACCGTCTGCAGTGCGGAGTGGATTTTCACGCTAAGCCGGGTTTTTCCTGACGAAAAACCTCATGCGTTTACTGAAATGTAGACTCTCTGTCTACTTTCCATGTCCCTCGGGTGAATTTTCACGCCCCAGGCCAGAGACCCTCAGACGAATGTCTAGCGAATGCTGTAAATTCACGCCTATCGTCCGACCAGCGCGACTGACATGTACGCAATACCACCCAGGTGCGATTCTCAGTTTTAGAGAAAGGAAAACAGGTAAAGTTTGCGAATTATATGAAAATAATATTCGCAAAACGAATGGATGAAAAATATACAGGAAAAAAAAGGAAATACAGAGATAATTGTTGCGTGATAAATTCTCGCAACATCGTTTTATTACAATATCTATTTTATAACGCAAGGGCAACAACTGCTTGAAATTTATAGTCACTTTTCTCGGTAAGCATTTGTCTTCCCGCGTTGGTATTGAATGCAGTTAAGTTTTGAGCTGTGGTCTTTTTGCGCTGGACTGCGCATGACTGGTCTTGTTTTTTGGTCGATCGGTTTCCGCCCACCACTAGTGGAGTGAGCGATTTGAATGGCGAAAGAGATGCCTCGTTGAAGAGGGGATCTCCGCTATTTTTTGTTCTGTCAGGGATGTGTAGTCCTCTTAATGGATATTTCGTTTATTCGAGATAATACCTCTAGTGTTTCCCACATGTCGGGAGGCGTGATATTTCTGTGTATTTCCTGAAGGCAAGGTAAATTGACTTTTCATTAACTCTATCGATTTTGGGTCGTGAGCGATTTCGATTCATAGCCTGTCTTCGAAAGTCGTCGTCACGAGATGTTTTCCCAGCTCACATGTCGCTGTATTGTACTGCATCGGTTGATGCATGTCCCAAGGACCATTACTTGCTACTTTGTTAAATGAACTAGGTTTGGAAAACCTTTATTATCTAGAGGATATTTTTGAGGACATTATTTATACTTCGGCAGACGTGTCTGTCTTGCTGAAGTCAGACTAAGGAGAGTGAACTGATCTCATACATCTGGTTATCTCCTGGCTGTTATAGAAAAGGATGGAGTTTTTCACCTGACTACATTTACAGCACTATGAAATATAACATGCATCTGACTCATCATTGTAATGCTGTCTACCGTCTATTGCTGTATTGAATGTTGCTGTGATAATGACTGTTTGATGTGCCTACATATTCGCGTAACCATTTTGTCACTGTGGCGTCCACAATAAATAATGAAGAAAAAAACGTCAACGGCTGTTACAAGAATCATTGACTTTATACGTCATGAGTTTACTGACGTCCTATGTGGATTGCCCTGTTATTTTTGTATGAACATTGTTTGACTGAACACATCTGCACACTACACAAAACCAGACATGCGGATACCATCCATCATCATATGGCATCACGCATCATTTGGTGGCCATAAGCTGGTTTGATTCTGGTACCAGCAAACACGGGGTCCCTTACCCACTTCATTTTCAACAAGAATTCATCAGCATCCTTCAAGAAATTAACATTCTTCAAGACAGTCAACATCTTCAAAATTTTCAAAGTACTCGGCGTTGCCCGGTAAAAGTCAAAATTTCAACTTTTTGACGGAAACAAGAATTTGACAGTACCCGGCGTTGTTACATGTTGCCGGATAACTCGGACTGCTGTTATCTTTTACGCAAGTCAAGCAAGTTGCTGCTGTCAAGGTTCCAGTGCTGTCGTTTTTGTGAAGGTCAAGTGCCGGTTGAAACGGGTTGTTTTCTGAAGAAGGCCAAGTACCGATTTCCATCAACTTACTTTTGGATTAGAAGGTCAAGTGCCGAAACAACTCAACACACAGTATTTCAGAAGCTCTTGTACTATCGTGTTAGCAGTGGAAGCAGTTCAGATGTGCCATCATCGTTGGATGCGTGATGCCATATGATGATGGATGGTATCCGCATGTCTGGTTTTGTGTAGTGTGCAGATGTGTTCAGTCAAACAATGTTCATACAAAAATAACAGGGCAATCCACATAGGACGTCAGTAAACTCACGACGTATAAAGTCAATGATTCTTGTAACAGCCGTTGACGTTTTTCTTCATTATTTATTGTGGACGCCACAGTGACAAAATGGTTACGCGAATATGTAGGCACATCAAACAGTCATTATCACAGCAACATTCAATACAGCAATAGACGGTAGACAGCATTACAATGATGAGTCAGATGCATGTTATATTTCATAGTGCTGTAAATGTAGTCAGGTGAAAAAACTCCATCCTTTTCTATAACAGCCAGGAGATAACCAGATGTATGAGATCAGTTCACTCTCCTTAGTCTGACTTCAGCAAGACAGACACGTCTGCCGAAGTATAAATAATGTCCTCAAAAATATCCTCTAGATAATAAAGGTTTTCCAAACCTAGTTCATTTAACAAAGTAGCAAGTAATGGTCCTTGGGACATGCATCAACCGATGCAGTACAATACAGCGACATGTGAGCTGGGAAAACATCTCGTGACGACGACTTTCGAAGACAGGCTATGAATCGAAATCGCTCACGACCCAAAATCGATAGAGTTAATGAAAAGTCAATTTACCTTGCCTTCAGGAAATACACAGAAATATCACGCCTCCCGACATGTGGGAAACACTAGAGGTATTATCTCGAATAAACGAAATATCCATTAAGAGGACTACACATCCCTGACAGAACAAAAAAATAGCGGAGATCCCCTCTTCAACGAGGCATCTCTTTCGCCATTCAAATCGCTCACTCCACTAGTGGTGGGCGGAAACCGATCGACCAAAAAACAAGACCAGTCATGCGCAGTCCAGCGCAAAAAGACCACAGCTCAAAACTTAACTGCATTCAATACCAACGCGGGAAGACAAATGCTTACCGAGAAAAGTGACTATAAATTTCAAGCAGTTGTTGCCCTTGCGTTATAAAATAGATATTGTAATAAAACGATGTTGCGAGAATTTATCACGCAACAATAATAAAAGAGAGAATTCGGGTGAAAGAATAGGAAGAAGAGGTAGGAAATTAAATGAATATAAACCCTACGTGACACCATATTAGGTCCAGCACCGAGATATGGGATGACCAGTCCTTGCTGCATTTTCCTTCCCTAAATCAAGAGCAAATCCATTTACAGCTGGGTAGACTGCAGCGTGTCGATACCGTGAATCGAACCCGGCCCCCTTTGCCGCAACAGACCAGCGCTCTAACCACAGTTAGTCGGACGCTCTTTTCCACGGTAAACACAAGAAATTTTCTGTTGCTCCGAGTTTTCACATACATTTAAAGAGTTAGACAGCAATGAACGGAGTAGCATATGGCAACAGCTAACCTCACTCCACAAAAAACTGTTTGGAGATGTCAGAAACCTTGAGCTGACTACTGCCTTTATTAGGGTCGTCTTTAATGTGGAAGTCTCACCGTGAACCAGGAAGAAGGGTTTTAGAACGACAGTAATGGTATACACAGGTGTAAAAGAACCTGAATGAGCATAAATAAAATACAAAACTGGGATTAAAAGGAACAACAACTTAGTTGAAATATACCGGGCCTAAAAACTAGCCTCCCTTCATAAGCACTTGAGGAAATCGCCTTGTTTGTGGCCTCTCGTCCGCTAAGTGTTTATTTAAAGGGGTTTAGCATTAGGGTTGGGGTTTAAGAGCGCAAACTTCAGCTCTCCACTAACGCTGACCTTAACCATAACCCTGATCCTATTTGCAACATAGATGACGGATGTATAGTAAACAATGATTCAACCGCAGTGGTATCAGCAGCAATATGTTTTAACTCATGAGTTTGCCAGCCGCTTGAATAACCTTTTACGACAGTGCTTCAGGAAGTATTAGTTGTATTCTTTCTATGTTTCATCAGAGCCCACTCCCTCCTCCCCCGACAACTACGCAACAAGCCACAGGTGTTTCAGCAAACACGGTAACAAATGCATAATCTGTTTATCTAGAATGATAATGTTGTTGACTCCGCCCTGAGTAGTGCCCGGGGATCTCTAGAGATAACAAGAAAGAATATGCCTATTGCTCATTGAGGCGTGTCGTACATGGCGACTAATACGAGGCTGGGTATGGGACTAGGCAACCTCATTATGTAAAACAGACAGCAACAGAAACACCCTCTGCCACAGTATGTGAGTGCTTGGTGCAGGCTTCCTGTAAGAGGAACAGCTATAGTAGTGACATCATACTCCGTAAGCAGCGCAAGGTAAAATGATGATGATGTTGTTGTTGACGATGATGGCAACGTGTTTGCTTATGCTGACGACACTGTTGATAGTTACAGTAGCGGACATTTTTCACAATCACTGTAAAAGCATCCCTGGTAATGATGATAATGATCTTAGCTTTGATAACAAAGAAGATGTTAAGTGGAGGTGAGAATGTTGATAATACATGAGATGGCAGTTATGATGACTATTAAAATGTTAGAGGAGACGATGACATCGATGGCAATAATAAAAATAGTGAAGATAACCAAGGTGATAACAATGAAGTACACGATTGTGATAATGCAGAACTTGGTGTTCAGTATTTACCACGTTGAATGTCTCTTTACTGTACGCTAGCGATCTTTGTCGCAAACAGGATTAGGGTTAGGGTTAAGGATATTTGTTTATCTGTTCAGTTTCGTCTCCGATTTATGGTAGTGTCGTAACTTAAGAGTTCTATTAAGTTTTAGTTGAACACAGGATTACGTATCCTTTATTTTTGTGCCATGTGCCCCTTTGATTGTCCGATGAAGGCTATCGACCTCTTTGATGGTCAAATAAAGATTCGGGGCCTCTTCTTGGAAAATATTGTACATAAAAGCATAATAAAACGTTGTACATATTAAATGGTAGTTATGTTCACCCCCCCCCCCCTTTTTTTTAATCCATTCACGGACCCCTAAGAACCCCGTAACCTACAGATTAACAACCCCTGATTTAAAGAGAAAACGGTTAGAGGTTTAGCGTTTAGAGTTCGCGATAGGGGTGGACATAACAATAGCAGCTAAAGTTATCCTTAATCCAAATCCATGTGTGCGGTAAAGATGGCAAGCGTACAGTAAAGTGTAATTCAATCGAAATTTGTAATAATGGTTTTAAAAATCATCCGCGATGAAGTTGATAATGATTTAACGATGATAAAGGTGTTATTGTGAGGATGACGTTGTTGATACTATCTGAAATAACAATTAAAATGTTACTAGAGATGATGCCATCATCGTCGGCTTAGTGGTTCAGTCACCCTGAGCACACAGGTTTTTTTCTGTCGCCCAGTCAACTATTTATTTTGTGCCCCTTGGCCCTACATAGGCCAATATATTTAAATGGTATATGTGAGTAGAGAAAATCTTCACACATTGTGTTTTGCCACTTACAAATTAGGGCCTAATGTTTAAAGAGATTCAAGCTATAAAAAAGAAATAGGTAAATTAATAACAGACAATTCTCATATACTATTGATTCAATATGTTTAATTTTTCTCCTGTAACAGTTGTGACCCCGCTGTGCCTGCGCCCCTAGCGTGTGGTCCCATAGGCTCGTCACTGGGGCCGGCCTTGGATGGCCAGGACACCGATGACAGTAATAACAATGAAGATGACAAGGTTGATGATAATGCTGTTTACGATTCTCATGATGATGAACATGGCGTTCATTTAGTAACCTGCTGCTCTCCATGGAGAATTTGCTTCAACAAAGTCAGGCCAAACCTTCCTTGTCTGTACCATCACTTCAAGGCCTTGCTGTGTCTTCTATACATAGGCTACTCCTTTCACATCTGTCTAAAATTCTCCATTTGCTCTCTCACCCTTCTATTCATGTTCGACACTAATTCATTTCTCCATCTAATTTTAGGTTAGTATCTATTTCTCAAAAATTGTGTTAGCGATCGATAATAAGTGATAAAGAAACAGAAGACAATGATGTGTAATATACTAAGGATTGTAGGCCTACTTACCATTTTCTGAGTTCACCGTTTACATCAATGACGAAATACAACAGATCACAGAACTGTCTATCCTCAACATTCAAGAATCTTGATCACAGCTTCGAAAACCTGATAAAGTCACTGAAATATTAAAAGCACCAAAAGCTATCCACTTCCCTATCCATTATGTCAAGTTTTATTCTCGCTTCTGTGTTCGTCTAGAAAAGTACACACGCCAAATGCAGCCCTGGCACGTGATGTATCACTGGCGGTAATAAATAAGGTCGCAACACGCGATTAACAGGCGTGTATTAAAATATAGCGATTGCAATAAGACATTCGCTCGACGCTCGAAGCGGGATCCGTTTTGACAAGGGCCTACTTTTTTCATTACGCACGCATAAAAAACATGAGCCCTATGTAGTGTGTCTGCGGTTTACTTTTACGAAAATATTATAAGGTTAGCTGCCAGTGTGTCAGAAATATGGTTGAACTACGTTATCTAAGAAGTAAGACGTTGTACTGAGAAAATATTATAGATAACTACGGCGAAATATTAATAGGATTCCTGATTCAATATTACTACACTCAACCAGTCCCAAAAATAAACTTTAGAAGTCTATTGACTTTAATGTCCGGGTTTTCCCTTAGGGTCTCAACGCCCACTCCCAGCGATCGCCTGTTTTGTGACCTGGCGGAATAATAATGTTTATTTAGATCGGCATATATTTAACTTTATGTTATCTATCTATCTATCTATCTATCTATCTATCTATCTATCTATCTATCTATCTATCTATCTATCTATCTATCTATCCATCTATCTCACTATCTATCTATCTATCTATCTATCTATCTATCTATCTATCTATCTATCTATCTATCTATCTATCTATCTATCTATCTATCTATCTATCTATCTATCTATCTATCTATCTATCTATCTATTTATCTATCTATCTGTCTGTCTGTCTGTCCATCCATCCATTACTCTACATCATTCTCTATCTATCTATCTATCTATCTATCTATCTATCTATCTATCTATCTATCTGTCTGTCTGTCGTTCTGTCTATCTAACTCAGTTTGTCTTGAATTATATATATATATATATATATATATATATATATATATATATATATATATATATATATATATAATTCGTCTATATATCTGTCTCTCTATGCATCTGTCTGTTTATATATCCATCTGTTGGTCTCATTGTCTGCCTGCCTGTGTTTATTTCTGTGACGTGTCACTCTGCGCAGGTGCCAGTCTGTCTACCATTTTATTACATGCCACTGAACTCGCGTCTCACTGAAGTTTACAAATAACAATGTTATCATAATTATTATTATGACACGCCCAATAATATTAGTATTTCCCCTGAGTGGAATGTTAACGACCTGCATTTGTGACACCTTAAAGCAACGGTGGGTAACCCAAGATCTGTGGAAATCTACTTTAGAAACATCGAGCTCACTAAAAGATCTACAAAGACCTACATTGAGATCAGCATGTCTGATTTCAGGTTTCAGGTTACATGAAATACGTAATTATAATAGGGAACTCTATACAGAGCGATACAAAAGGAGGCAATCTGATCATCAGAAATAGTCCCCCCGTCGATCAAGTATGTCAGCCCTTTAATCTCCTTTACACTCTAAGGAGAGTCATGACTCTCAAGTGTCAGCCACCTGTTGTCTTGTGCAGAGAAATGAACCCCCTCCACCTTGGTTGCAGCGTTCAAATTCATTCCTGTTTTCTGCCAGCTGGAGGCAATTGTGAAAGTAACCCGTATGTTGAAACCAAATTACTGTCACGAGTTCTATAGCCCGTTGCGGTTGTTCCACAGCCAGCACCATGCCCTTTTCGCTGAGCCTCTTAAGTGTCCTTGTTCTTGATTGTCCCTTCAACCCCAACAGTTTCAGTAGATCATACACTGAGGCAGCCACGAGACCTCTTGCACGCACCTCAGCAGCCATAAATTTAAAAAGAAAACGGTGTGGAATTCGTCTAAAAATAAACGTATACAGGAAACACGGGACGTTTCGGAGTTCACCCTTCGTCAGCCACAGTTACAAACATTTACTTACAAAAATGTACTTATTTATTTACTTATTTGCGTATTTATTTATTTGGAATAAGAACAGCCTATGTGCTAACTTTATCTCTGCCAGACGATGTGCTTCTCAAAGATCTATCAGACATGTTTGTAATTTTAACAACGAAGTTTTCAGTTAATTTCCATAATAATGGTTTTTATAGTTTTTATTAGTTAAAAGAAAGTAAATACCAGCATCAAATAAATTGGCAATAGATGTTATATTATATTACCAGTAATGCATTACCCGATACGCACAAATAGGTGCAGCACGGTGCAATGCAAGTACGACTGCGGATGGTGTTAAGTTGTTGGCAGGGTTGTGGAATCGTTCAAGACATGTTTCGACACCGACTCCTGAAATTTTAGAAACCCGACTTCGACTAAATTTCTTTACTAGGCATATGGCATGAAATTTGGAGTCGAAGTCCGAATGTTTTTTTTTAACCGACTCCGAATCCCCTAAACAAATGACCGACTCTACGACTCAGAGTCCCGACTCCGACTCCACAGCCCTGGTTGTTGGTTGTGCAGTGGATTCCCTATTACTGCAATATCCAGGGGATTAAAGAGAATAACAGGCCGACAAAGGGAGGTAGAAAAGTGGCTCAAAGTGATACCAGAGTACCTTACTCCATCATCATCGGGAGCAGATACACGAAGAATTGGGAGAGAGAAAAGCACCCAATTAAAAATAAAAACAGCAATACTGGTCACTAGTTTCACATACTTGGAGTTTCACATACTTAGAGTTTCATATACTTGGAGTTTCACATACTTGGAGTTTCACATACTTGGAGTTTCACATACTTGGAGTTGCACATACTTGGAGTTTCCCATACTTTGAGTTCCACATACTTGGAGTTTCACATACTTGGAGTTTCACATACTTGGAGTTTCACATACTTGGAGTTCCACATACTTGGAGTTCCACATACTTGAAGTTTCACATACTTGGAGTTTCATATACTTAGAGTTTCACATACATAGAAACAAGTCGGCTTTAATAGTTCTTGGTGTTCTCTGAAGAGACAAAGGAAGAAGACTACTACAACCTAAGGCATGTCGTATAAGACAACTAATACGAGGTTGGACATGTGGCTGGCAACCTCATCATGTAAAACAGATCGCCACAGAAACCACCTTTGCAAAATCACGTGAATGCTTGGTACAGGCTATATATAAGTGGACCAGCTGCAATGATGGCTCCCTGCTCTGTAAGGAGTGCAATAGAAAATGATGATGATGATGAATGATCTTGAGACTCAGTAAAGGACACAACAGAGATACCATCTATTCCAGGGGTTCTCAATCTTTCTTTGCACATAAACCCCCACCCCCTTCTGAGCCTCATTTATCTCTGAAACCCCACATAAGCGCTGTTAGCTGGAATGAGGTACTTTGCCATCTTACTGTGGCCCCATAGAAGTATGGCATGGCTCGCGTTGAGAACCACTGGTCTATTCCATAAGCTAACGATAGAAAATATAGATGAATGTACATGCAGTACTGATACAATGACTGCCGAACATCAGCTGTTGAAGTGCCCGGCATGAGGAATAGAAAAAGAGCGTATATGGCCGTCATCGGTACCAGCCCAAGACAAGCTCAATGGAGATTTCAAAAACCTGAGATTGATGGCTGCTCTCGTTAAGTATATTCAAGGCGATGTCTGATGGTATTCAAAGTTTAAAAAAAAAATGGTATTCCCATAGCAGAAACTGCCGCAGGGGAATGAAGTGTTAGAGACTTCACTATACTAGGTCTGGCTTTTTATGAGGTGTGGTGATTAGCTCCCTTCTTCGCTTCCTTTGCCTTAACTAACTGCAGCTCGGTAGACTGGAGTGTGACGCTATCAGGTATCAAACCCGGAAACAAGTAACACTGCCGCGAGAGGTTTAGTGCTCTAGCCACTTATGCTAAACGGGCGCTTGTGTTCAAAGACAAAACATAAAAAAAAGAAATGTTAACTAATTAAAAAAAGAATTCTTGTTAAAGTTTAGTTAGTTAAACAAATTGATAGAGAAGCTTTCATTGCACTGCGAAATATGTGGAAATCAAAAGAAATCAATTTTAAAACAAAACACCAGAGTCTTCAACTAAATATATATAAATGTCAAGTCAGTCCTGTTACTTAGCTCTGGAACGTGGAGAAAAACGAGAACACCAACCAGGAAGTCGCACGCTTTCATAAGAGAGGCTTTCTTACATTCGATTGGTGGATTGAATCGATACGACAAGGTCAATAATGTGGAACTGATGGCAAAAACCGGACAACCGCCAGTGCAAACAGAAATGGGAAGATGACGCTAGCGATGGATAGGACACACACATATAGAAAACGTGATGATTACATTACAAGGCAGCCCTTATTCTAGAATCCACAGGCTAAGAGAGGTAGAGAGCGACCGAGGGGAAAAACAAGCTGATGAAGAGAAGGGGAGACAGAAATCCCTCGTTTCCTGGTCACAACCTTTCTTAGTTTGGTGAGAAGATCTGCATAGGACTGTCCATTAACTGTGTTGCCACGAGGCAGATAATCTTTCAACAGGAAACCTTTGGCGTCCCGAAAAACAGTCAACATCCTTTTTCCTGCAGATTTCTGCGCACTCGGCTTGACAGGTGTTGGGGAGCTGCACTTAAACTGTTGACACCAGTTTTTTACCAATGACAAAAATCACGAAACACTGGTTCCATCTCCCTGTGTATTTCTGTAGGTGTTTTTCCCTGAAACATCAGAAATTTTATCACAGCTCTGGCCTCCTTTTCCATTGTTTTGTCAAATCTTTGGAGCAGCAGATCCGGTCAATAGGGTACATTGCGCCGTGCAGCGTAGCGGGAAAACCCATTGAAGAAACAAATGCGTACTTCACACATTCAGTGCAAATATGATGAACTTTAAATGTGCCGAGTTTCATCTTCCTCCTGTGACTCCTTCATGGTCAGGCCCAAGACTTATGTCAAGCCCCTTGTATATATATATATATATATATATATATATATATATATATATATTTATATATATATATATATATATATATATATATATATATGAGGCTGGCAACCTCAACATATGAAAATAGTATATGCATGAACCACTACTGCAAGAGCTGGTGATTGTTTCTGACTAGTCGTGCGGGAAACCCGACAGAAGATCGACCCCAGACCCCGAAGGGAGTAGCGACGAGTAATGAGTGATAATTACATCACATGTGCCTAAAGTGTATAGAATCATGTTGTGAGATTTGAATATAAATCTTTTAATTGTAATTCAGGCAAATCATTATTCATGCACTCTAGACGCAATTTCCTAGTTAATACCCAGAAGGATATTGGTGAATTTTCAACACATTCTCTGAGTAACATTGTGTGCTCGGGAATTTTATTCTTCTGAGAGGTTAACATTCGTGGGTGGAGCGCATGAAAATGGGCCTGTTAGTTAGCGGAGAACAAATGTACTGAGGCATTTGTTTCTTTCTAATCTGTCACAGTTCGTGGTTACATGACATCAGACGTAAGTACTGAAGTTCCTACGCCACTAGTGTGAGAGAAGAGTATCACCACCAACCGCCTACAGTGGACGAATTATGTGGAGAAGTGTACTTATCACCAAAAAGAAGTGACGGAAACCACAGCTGCAGGACGCATCTGGAGCTAAGTTTTATATAACAGGCTACAGCAAAAATACGGACATTATTATTATTAACGCCCTACCAAAACCTCAGTGAGGAAAAATTTAATATAACTTTCACCCAATTTTCCATATTTATTTTCCCATGTTACAGACGAATTGACTATTAAATTTGTTGTATGTTATTTTAAATTAAACAATAATAGTTGATTCAGTTTATATGTACGAAAGCAAACGTATGAGCCAGTCCTTCTTGATAAAAACATATTTATAAATATAGAGCCATTACTTATAAGAGGGCATTCGTTGGATTACTCCAACTGGGGGCTTGACGGGCCAGAATTATTGCATAACCCCTTCACAAAAAGCGACGGACCAGATAATAAGTTAACAAATTTGCTCAGCCCTTAAGCAGCGTTTGTTCTTGACTTCTGGGAATTTCTTGTGAAGGCTCCCCTAAGGTAGAAACGACATTCATCTTCTATCTATATATTTGCCAAGAGTAATCTTGCGCGAAGATAGATACCTTGGACGACCTACTTTTAGATACGCTTGCGTTGTGACCATTAGTGGACCACTACTGCAAAGCAAGGGAAGGCAATCCCGTGACAGGACAGGGTAAATTTGTTGAAGCTTCAATGCTTTTTGTAATGATATCTGTCGTGAAATGAGGTCTGTCTCACATCACGAATTCTAAAGAATTCTGACCATATCGTGCGCCATACGTTGTAGAACGATATGATACACTAACCAATGAAAACGCTTTCTTGGTCTTGTGTTTACTACCGCTGGGATAATAAAGATGGCAAGGCCCAATCTGTGTAACCTGATTAACTTCGGAATTTTACTACAGCATTATGGAAGACGTACCACTTGAAAGAGGTTACCAAATCGATATTAGAGATCTTACTCTACCCGTAAGTAATAATACTTTTACTGATACTAATATAGGACAGGAGAAATCCTAGGTTGATGTAGTAAAATCTGTGAGAACAAACGCTAAATTCCATAGAATTGTACTCCCAAATGCATATATATATAGACCCAGCCCGTGTGTGTCTGACTGGCTTCCTCCCATATGCCAGCCGCACGCTCCAATTTGTATACCGAAGTAAGGCCTAAACGATTTGCCGCGGTTTAACATTATACACTTTGCTAGCGTTGGCTTTGAGATTAAAAATTTTCTTGTGCCAGAAATGCGATACCATGACTGGCGTTTGAAAGACCCCCTTTTTCTCGACACGCGTTCTGGTGGCGCCGTTAGGTCTGCATGCATAAGGTAGTTTAAAAATAAAAGGAAAAATTAAGGTTAACGTCCGATTTTTTTGAATATGCCGTACTGATTTAATTGAAGCATTGTAGGAAACAACACGATACTAGGCATTAGAAAGACTTAAAAGAATAAATATGTACTGACTGTGTAATAGATAACAGCAGGATTAATAAGTATGTATGAGTATTTAAAACTATTAAGAAATAAAGAAGTTGGACAGAAGTCAGATAGACAGATCTCAGTTTCGCCCGTAGGTGGGGTAAAAGGGGAAGGAGTCCTTAATTTGAATATTTGAGGTCAGTTTTATTTGAAAAAGGAACGCTATTCACTAAACAATCTCTGATTGGCTGTAGTGTAATAGACTAACGGTTGTATAAAACCAATTAGTATTGAGTATAGGGGGCCACTAGATGAAAAATTTCTTACACTAAGGACGTTGTTGTTATAGACAAGGCAAGAGTACTGTCTTGGTTGCTAATTCTGCATAGCAGCTATCTGGATTTGTTACCATATATCGCCCTATTCAACATCAAAACTCTGTGTTGTTTCACAGCGTTGTTAGGAAACAGTATTAACCTGGTGTAGAAAAGCCAGGCAGGCTCTCTGCCATATGGGGAGAAAAGAAAAGTAAATATGATGAAAAAAATGTTGTGTTATGACATAAGACCAGGAAGATCACTGGCCGTCTTCTTCAGCAAGTCACCGTGATTGTACATGACTTGATAGTATTAATGTAAAATGTTTCCTTTATCAAGGAAAATGTCAAACGGTGGTTTGAAAGTCATTTATCCAGAAGGGGATACCTACCAAATTGAGAACGTTAACTAATTGTTTAGTTACCATACTGATGTCTGATGATATTGAACATGTTAGGGTAGGGAAAGAGTGAGATTATTAGATGCTGAGTGGGACATATTTGTATTGTTCCAGAGTTTCATCTACGAGTGAGCCCAGGTGACCTAACACCTGTCCTTAAGTTCTGCAGTGAGGCCTAAATACTGAGTGCATACACAGTGATTTACCCATAGAAGCAGAATCGTGTCTTGGCAGTGGAGGCTGGCGTTTTATACATACTTCAACCAGCCTGGTTCCAGAGACCTCAGATAAGACTTGTCTGGGAAATTGATATCACAAACAATCCACTCTCTCAGTTTTCACAAAAGATAGTGTATCAGACAGTGAGGAACAAACACGTTCAATAAACTTGTACCCTTTTCTAGGAGCAAGAGATACTTGACATTTTACCAGCTTGAGACATATAAATAATTGTGGGATAACACCAACTCAATGACAGTTGGGAGCCGCGCTAGCGTAGTGGTTACAACACCGCTCTGGCGACCGGGTGATACAGGATCAAACCCGGGCGACGGCATTTGAGGATTTTTCGTCGACCGGGATTTGGACTGGATTAACTCGAGACCTGGCGAGGACATTTGAAGGAGTGTCGTCGACCAGGGACTGGCGGCTCCTGAGCCGACCCAGCTGCAATGGGTACCGCCGAAATCGGCGAGTATTTGCCTGAATGGCGAGGGACACCTGTCTCTGTACAAGAAATAAAGGGATACTCACGTAAAATCAATGTCAGGTTAGACATAAATAATAACCTGAGATTTCGCCTCGAGTATTAGCGGGCGTACGAAAAAAAAAAAAAAAAAATGACAGTTGTAAAATAATTGGTTGTAAATAATTTCATTATCATGTTGAGTTGATTATTCCTGTGTCAGAAGAATAACTAGATACAGGAAAATAAATTGAAAAATAATAAGTTACATTCAAAACTTTACTCAGTGACTTGTTTAATCATTGTTTATTAGTAATAGGTGTAGTTGTTGTCTTGTTCATACATTTCATAACATTGCAGATACCCTAGACACTTGCTAGACAACATACACACACCAATACACTTCAGTAGGGGAAGATATATTATCGGGTGAGGTCGTGGTGGAAGCAGACAAGTACCCTGTAAACTTATTTGTATTTAATAAACCTCAGGGACTTACATAGCTGACCTCACACCAGATACCAATAATAACAAGTAATTCACAAAATGGCGGATATGGCTAAATACAGATCTGCTGCTGTGTGTAGCGAGATTTGGTAAACACTTGCTTGGTTGTAGCGCGACACGCCCACGCGACACCCACACACACCAGCGCAAGGTCAGCGCTGCGGTCTTTCTTTGAAGTTGGTAGACAGCGGAAATGTGACTTACGGTTAAAAGCCATACAGTATTACTGAAGAATGAGGAAATAGCTATATAGGAATGTATGGCCGACTTTAAAAGTTTGCATTTACTGGACATTAAATTATTCACTACAGGAGAACGCATGGTTGGAATAATATTAAATAAATATAACTCAACAAAGGAGATAGGCTAGGAATTATATCCAAAAGGATATTATTCAAATATATAAATAGTTTTAAAGATAATTAATATTTTTCACCTTCATCACATCGGCTAAAAGTTAGCTAATAATCTTTAAAAATTTATTACACTAACAAGCCTCAACGGAATTGTATAAAACTTATATGTAATGAAAGCCCCATATGGGGAAAAGGAAATGATATATAGGAAGGAAGGAAGGAGATAAGTGTGTGAGTGACAGAAGAGAAAAACGAGTACAGGAAAAGCACAGATTGTTTCAAATAGCTTCAAAACAGGAGATGAAAACTAAAATCTTTTGGGGAATTTGGGAGCTGCTTTCTCGTACGCGCGAGAGACTGAAATATAAGGACAGAGCGGCGCATTGTAAATCACACACCAAATCCAGAAGCCAGAGTGAGAAACTGGAGGACAGCCTCTGCAAGAAAAGTTCTATTTTCACGCTGCATGCAGGGCAGATTAAGTTAAGCCAATACAGTCTCACCGTGAGCTTATTAATCCTAAGAGGGTATGTAAGTTTATTAAAAATATATGTATTACTAATATCATTTTATTTCAGATTTTATTTCTGATTGATTGTAGCAGATATAATAAAAAAGGGAATGACGCTAACCAGAGATAACCTTCACCGGCATTGTCAGGAAGCATAACCATTAATTGGTTAGCCAAATATATTATGGCTAATTCTTGCCTGGAAGCTTACGACATACCAGCAAGTACATAAGTGACTTGACATCCATAAGTGGAAGGCAAAGGTTATATCGTACCCATGTATCATAACATGTGATTTATTCATGTATATTGTTAATTCTGCACCTTATACATTATCTTATCATGCTATCTCTGTAATATACTACCATGATTCATTCATTTACATACAAACACTGAAGACATGGTCGCATCATGAACAGCAGAGGGTGGTGAGATTGTTAGAACAATGGCCACCTATTACTTCTTGTTCCAGGTTTTTATGATCAATGTTTATGATCATTCCTGATCGAGAAACTAAAGACTTGAAGAAGTTGATCCAGCTCACTGAAGCCTAGAGGTCAACCAAACTTCAACACCTTAGTCCCCCGTAGTTATAGGGCGGGCTGAAGGAAAGTCTTCCGTACTCCAGTGTGTCGGAGGAACCTC